>JARPMR010000016.1:13396011-13996011 GCA_029955525.1 Oeneis ivallda | reverse complement strand
GCAAGTCTGGTTTTCCTATGAATCTTTTCATTTCTGATTTGGTCACGAAGAGACACTCCGAGTCTCGACTTCTATTCTGGTTCACTACCTGGCATCTTCTAATAGCTCAGGGTGATTTAGCAGGCGGTCAATCGAAGGCAGCAATATCATGCACAGACAAAGTAAAAGCAGGTCAATTAACTCGATTCAAATTCAAGATTTTGTTAAGTCGAGTCAGCCATTTTGAAGGACCCTGCACTCTCTAGTAATATGCCACCTCCACGTCCGCCACGCCAGCCGACTCGTGCATTACCGAAATTGCAGTGAACCAATTTTCTTTATGCGATATTCGGATGAAGTCGTTTATCTTGTTTGATCTCTTAACTTAAATCATCTCTCGGATCTGATTTCAGAAAAGGTTTGAAAATAAGCTTCTATTTTTTTTCATTTCAATTTCCCTGTATATTTTTCCTTTGATCTTGATTTATCTGTATGGGATACCTAAGTAATGATCAAAAATTATCAGTAATGAATAAGACTCTATTTATAAAAAAATCGGAGCCAGTATCAAAACAAACAAAATATCTCAACATTTTCCTACTAGTTATTTATCACCCGCAACTCAGTTTACGTGGCTTTAGGAAAGAATAATATTATTATTATTTAATTATTTTTTTTACGGATAAACGACACTGAAATTAATGTTATAAAAGGAAAGAATAAAGTATGTCATTCGAAGACCATAGCTCGGTTGCGGGTTGATTTGATTTCTGTGTGTGAAAGTTGGAGGACAAACCAATATCCAAACAAAACAACTAACAAAAACACATCACATCACACTAATATGATAAAGGCGAAAGTTTGTGTGTGTGTGTGTGTGTATGTTTGTTACTCTTTCACGCAAAACCTACCTACCGGATGGATTTGGCTGAAATTTGGAATGGACATAGACCCCGGAATAACACATAGGCTCCATTTTATCCCGGAAAATTAAAGGGTACCCACGGGAATCAAAAACCTTAATCCACGCGGACAAAGTCACGGGCACTATCTAGTATTATATAATTTCACTTGCGATTAACAGCTCCATAATTTTTAAACTCCTATAAGCGGTAAGCTGCGTTTCTTCTACGCTACCGCTGTGGTTTCGGTAATGTGGTACCTATACCATAATGTGCAAAGAATGCCCATATCATTTAGAATCTCAAATAAAGGAGGTTGGCGAATTTAGACCCAGCATTTTTTTAAAACGTTCAGATTCAGTAAACATTTAATTTTAATTAATATTTTTCAGGGTGCTTTTCTGTGTAAACCCTATATTTTTAGAAGATGGGGATCAAAAATATAATTATTCACAAGAACACATTATAAATAACCGTTACATGGCAATACAAGTGAATATGTCTTTATCCCAACTTTATTTGATAGGCTTTGATCATAGACGAATGATATTTACGTGGTTCATTTGTCAAAGGCTTTGATTAATTTTTTGTTAGTCTGGTTTACTAGAACTAGTAACTAATGAGAAGTTTGATTCGTGAACGTGGGCGTTCAGTATTCAGTTCAGTTCGTCTGGGTCAAAAACTCTATGGAATTCGCCAATCTCCTTTCAGAAGTTTATACTTTAATTTTTATTCAGTCACACTGTAAAAACAAATCCAAAGCATCTTATTCCATTCTAAAGATCCCCATCACAATGATTCATATGGATATTATTTCCTCAAACTCGTCTTCAATGTCTCGAATACAGTGGGTACTGTGGGGGCTACATTGCATTTTAACTGATATATTAAACCATCCAAGGAATGGAGGGATAGTTTACGGGAGGCGTCCTTATATCAAACGAGGCCCCAACAAAGCCGTGAAAAATGGTTACAAGACAGACATGAAAGGGATAAAGATGCTCCTTATCTCGAAAGATTCGACGAGACTAGGTATGAACATTTTTCTTTTTACTGTATACAAAAACATTATATTTTCAAAGTTATCTATCTTTTGCACATCTTTAGCTGAAAATTAATATGAAAAAAATATTTTTAAAAAAACCGACTTCAAACAACCACGCCACTACAAAGTATATAATTGATTTTTGTTTTTTTTTTTTTTTCAAATCGCTCAACCGATTTCGATAAAATTGATAAGGGACCACCTGAGAAGAATACTCTTTCAAACATAAGAAGAATTTTCAAAATCGGTTCAGGCGCCTTTGATCAATCGGTAACATACATAAAAAAAAAGATTCCGACGAATGAAGAACCTCGTCCCTTTTTGAAGTCGGTTAAAAAGAAAAGGATTAGTCGCCGAATAATAGAGATGTTGCCAACTGATCAAACCAGCAACTTTTTATCGTATAGTATCGGACATTGTGTGAAATAGTGAACTGTGACGTCACGAGAAGAAAAAGATTTGTAACGCCTTTGTATATGTGCATCATAAACTGATTTTACAGTAAAAAATTGGTTGTCTGTAAAGTCGGTTTACGGACGATAGTTGTACGTGATAACGTCTTAAAGAAACATTGATGATTGGCGGGCGGCGGCGGGCGCTCCCAATAAACGCTTGGGCTGATCGTGCCTCTCTATCGCTTGTTCCGCGCTCTCGCTTGCACGCTCAGGCTCAAGCGAAAAGTGACACTTTTTCGTGCGTGCAGCCAGTGTTCATCGATTTATAAGACGTTATCAGGTCAAAAACTAGCATTACTCTGAGGTTAATTCAATAGAAATTAAAGCAAAATATGGCCTTTAACAAAACGCAGTCATTCACTTCTCCTTAATCGTGACCCAAGTCGCGTGTTCCATCGTAGCGTGTCGGTACATTAGCAGTCATTACAAAATTTCCCAATAATAAGTCAACGAAATAGAGCTGCCGTCAAATACACGAAAACAGCACTAATAATACATCCCTTGCTTACTAATAAATGTATTATAAACGCTAAAGTGTGTTTGATTGTTGGTTTGTTCGTTTGTCTTTCAATCACGCTGCAAAGGAGAACGGTACAACTTGATTTTTTGCATAGGTATAGTTGATAATTTGGAGAGTGACATAGGCTACCTTTAATTCTTGAAAAAGAGCAGTGGGGCCCCGCGAGATTAATTAAAAACTAATTCCACGTGGACGAAGTCGCAGGCAAAAGATATAGCAAAAGGCAAGCAAAAAAGCATGCTTTTTTCACGAATTAATCCTTCAATCACGCCGCAACAGAGCCATGGGAATGACGTGATTTTTGCGGGGACGTGGAAAGTGACATACATACTTTTCATCTCCTCCTATCACGCCTTACCTACTTTAAAATATTCCTTTTATCTTATGTAAATATTTTCAGGGATATCAGAGTTTTTAATTTAACTACGTACAAAAACTAGTGGATTATACATAGATTCGCTATGTGACTGTCTAGACACCACATATGGGAGGATTTTCGAAAGTTAATTACCAGCACTTGACACCTGCCGCCTGCCCACTACCTGTTAGCTAATTGATTCACGGACAAGCCCAAAACAGATTGGATTTAACGCCGAATTTTGCTGAGATTTTTTTATACCCATTGCTATAAAATAAATATTTTTTAGGATTGCGTTGATTTTTTCGAAATAAAAATTTCGTACTGAAATTAAAATTTCGTTTTATAGATTTTGGATGGGTCTTCAAAAAGCCATAATATATTATTTAAAATCGATATATTATGTAGATAGATGGTTAATCTGGCTCTTTTACACGGGTAAAGCCACGTGCAAAAGGTAAGCACTATACCTACCAATGATACCCGTAGCTTAAATCAGTAAATATGTACTTAAACTAGCGGCACGCTATGATGGCCGGTTTGACGTTTGTCCGCTCATGAAGTTCCGTATTAATTGATAACGACTTTGAAGGAAATAATTGTATTACTTTATTGACGATAGTGATGTGCAGAGATTCATAAATTTTATCGAATGTAGTTTTAGGTTTAGGACTCAAAATTTATTTATTAAATTGATTTCTAAAATGTATACAAGTGTAGAAAAATCAGTTTGCACCATTTAAGGGGTGAATGTACTTGTGAATATGAACAATTTTCACTATGTGGACAAACCTCTGAAATCGCAAAAAAATATCAGCTGTTTCATACAAAAGGTAAAATTTTTATTTTTATATGATATATACCACAACTCGGCATTTGGTTTTCTAAATTAAAAATTTTTAAAAATGGAATCTAATACGATCGTCACATAGGATCGCTGGCTAGCACAACTACTACCTCCGGCAAACTCGCGTCAATGCTCAATGCAAAACAAAGCAGTTTCGAATTGACGTTGCTTCGAAAAGTATAAACTAGTAGTATGGACGAATCTGATTAATTATGGCCTTTTGTGGCACCTTTTTTGGTATCTTTTGTATTCATATGTTTCTTGTGTGCATATAAAGTATGTATATTCATTTTCATTCAAATATTCAGTTCGTTCAAATAAATTAAATAAACATATACATTTTTGTTTTATTAAACCTATTTAATCAGGTACAAAAACAAAACTTAATTGTTTTTTGTTCGAGAATAAATTGACATTCCACATCACTATTGTAATGTGTCAAACCGGCCATCATAGCGTGCCGCTAGTGTAGTACACATAGATACGAATACTTTGATGCGTAGCAATGATACCCCTAAAATATTAAAATGGTTTCATCACCAAAAGGTACTAGATACATATTATGTACTATTTTACTTAGTTTACCTACGAACTATGAGATCATCAAACTTAGTTTTGTCAAACTACTATAATTGCATTAGATATTAATAAAGTCATCACAATTTAGAGTTTGTTGTACAGTTTGATGAGTAACAATCAAGTAACATCACTTGGGCTGGACTTTACTCGTTAGGATCGCTCGATTAGGTCGAATCGTCTAACTTCTCACATCAAAGTGAAAACAAACTCAAAAGTTCTTTACTGAGCCTGCATTTTAAACAGACCCAATTACAAGTCAATCTGTTCTCTTAGAGACGAGAGATGTTGCTATCTCCCAAGTAGCGTACCTCCATTAGGTAATTTTATATTGCGAAGGAATTTAATATAGTCATTCAACCTAATCAAGGGGTAATAGACATTATGTATCTTGTGGCTAAACACAGAAAATATTGCTGCCGGTTACATTAAAATTCCGTCATACGGAATTGAAAACTCTTTATGGGAATTAATAGTTAACAATTACAATTATTATACGATTACATTAAGCTTGGTATGCGTTAATTTAAATATTCAAAAAAAAAAAAAAAAATACGTGTGGCACTCGGGGACTGCCGCGGTAAAGCTATTGATCGAAGCTCGTCTCGATCCGTGCGAGCTTCGTACAGTCTACACGCATACGAGTACGTCTAGTCGCACGCACACAAACACCGTGTCAAAGTCTGCCGAACTGAAACGACGTTAGACGATGGGTGTTAGGTTTATTTTCGTTACGGAATTTCTTGATTCGGTAAGCCCGCGATAAAAGCTATGCAATAGCTTAAAAATGCAAAAATGTATTACCGTCATCCCGGATATTGGCTGTTTGGTGTTTGCATTGTATTCGATAGAAATATTCGTACTTTTTCAGAAAAACGACGACTTGCATAGGCCGTTCGACCGATGGCCTTATAAAATGACGGTTGGAAGTAGCTGGATGAGAAAGGCAAAGTGATTTTTTTTTTTGAAAGAATATTAGCCAAGCTGAACTTGTGTAATACTGTCAGAACTTCTTTCCCCTCCGAATAAGCGTAAGTGTGTTTAGAGTAGGTTCAACGAGTGGGGATTGAACCTGCGACCTTTAAATTTTCAGTTCCCACTTATTACCGTTGGGCTATTCGGGCTTTAAAACTGTATTTTTCGTGACATTTAGCAACGCATCGCGTTTTATACCACAAAAATTCCATATCTTGGCAGGAAATGTTATTCTACATATTAAGCTACTGCCTACTAGTGCTAAAACCTGAATACAGCTTCGAATCTCGACGGACTAATGAAAAGCAAACAGTTTCATACTATTGCTGCTATTGATTTGGATGACATAATTAATCCCGTCAGTTAATCATAACATCATCTATAATCCTATGGTTTAATTCGACGCTGCACTAAATTATTTGGTCCGATACCGACCGCAGAAATATATTCCACCAATAATAATCACCTCCGTGGTTGACTGATCACATTGTTAGTACAGCCAAATTGCAGGTACAAAAATAAAGGACATGTATTTCACTTTGTTACTTTGTGTTGTTCAAAAACCAGCCACACATTTGTAAAACTAAATATTGAAATCAAACTTGATGCATTTGTTTCAATTCATTTTTTCTTTGCCTGTTTTAAATTCATAACAAGGTAGCCTTTAACTGCGATCTCTCACTTGATGGTAAGTGACGATGTTGTAAGTAGTTTATGATATAGCGGGTTAACTTGGAAGGAGTATGGCAATCGGTTTCCATCATGGTGGACTATCTGAGAGGAGACCCGCGCTCATTAGTGAGCCGTTGATGGGTTGTTGATGATGATGATGATGGTGAAATTCCCGAAAGTGCCCCTGTCGGAAACTGAACCTGAGACCTCCCTCTTATAAGCCCACAGAGCTCACTAGTACGCCAGAAAAGTTATCAAAAACCTATCAGACTTTAATAGAAATCTTCTCTTTCCTTTATTTCCTTTTCACACAGTTGATGTAAAAAATTCAATTCTTTAATTCTAAAGTTCTCAGGGATAGCGAAAAACTTCCAATTAAATCTATGTCTACGTCGAAAAACTGGTAAGAGGTAAAACGTAGACAGGAACGCTGAAAAGCACTTTAGAATCGTTTAAATTAACGTTTCAACATACTTCAAATGTTTAATTATTTTGTTCTAGAAAATGTAAAGGAATTTAAATATTTTAAATATCAACTAAGAAAGCGAGATCTTATAATAATTTTGATTTAGAGTTGTTTAGCAAGAGTCTTGTACGAAGTTCAAAGAATATTCCTAATTTATTGAAATATGGCTCGACTTTGAATGTACAAACTAAAATATTACTAAGTACTTTTGAAACAGTTCTTAATGTACAAAATATAATATTGTTGGATAACATTTTATAAAAACTTTTTAAATAGGTAATTTATCTCGTAATAAACAACATCACTGCTTTTTAAAGAAGTTCCTAAAGAAGTTTTATTGCTATATTTTGTTTTCGAGGTGAATTTGGTAAAAATAACTACAACTAGTATAATTCGATCTTCTATCGGATATACTTTGGAGAGTGCGCTCAAGAACTTCACAACCTTGTGCCTCCTTCACCGTTTTACCACAGAACTTCGAGAAATCGTGAGCGTTGGCACCCTTACGTGGTTGAAATCCAACCTAGTCGCACAAAACGCTTCAGTTCAACGTTTTTGAAACGAACCGCTAAGGTGTGGAACGCACTTCCAACATCTGTGTTTCCGGCCACGTATAACCTCAGTACCTTCAAGGCAAGAGTGAATAGGCATTTTCTAGGCAAGCGCGCTCCAACCTAGACCTCATCAGTGCTGTCCAGCATTGATTGTCGTCATGCGCAAGCCTATCCCGAAAAAAAAATAACAAAAATACATAATAATAATACACAATTTTAAAGTCACAATTTTATTAAACTTTATTGCTGTTATAGTAATAGATTGTCCAAAACATCAGCATCAATCACGATCATCTATGAATAAACAATGATAGTGCTGGCTGAATTTTTGGCGGTTTTACTGCATCAATACATTTTAACCAATAGCGAGAGAGTTATCAGAGTCCATCATAGGTGATTGCAGTCTTCACATTCATGCAATCGTTGTCCTATCCTAAAAAATCCTATATCGGATTACACTTTCGTTCACATATTGCTTGTTGTAGCTACCCAACGTGACCCAACCAAGCGAAATAGACGAATGGCAAACGTGACGTCACTCACTCGAAATACAGTACGGATAGCAAAAAACTTAATAATTATAATTTTCATAGAAATTTAGGTTTAATTTAGATTTTAGTTTATTCTATAAATTTTAAGCTGTTGTTTTGAGTTCAATTTTATTCACTACCTGACATAAATCTATAAAAAAATTACTTATATAATTTGGTCACCAATTAACTATTAATTAATTTTGTTCATATAGACTACTTTGTCTTTAATAAGTATATTAAATTACAACACAAAATTTATGCATTTTTATTAGTGTAACACGTGCAAGTGAATCCAGGGGCAAACCTTGCGTACGGTGCCTACTAAGACGGAAGCGGTGCCTGAGATGGTGTGTGGGCGGGGAAGCCGCATTGTCTAGTTGGCTCGGTTGGCTAGTAAAAGTCAAGAAGCCAAAATATTTACAAAGATAACATAAAGTGCTAATAAATCTCCTAAGCAGCGCTTGGCCGGTGTTCTTAAACAACTATCTACACGTTAAATGGCCAACAAACAATGTGTTTTTCAAGAAAGGCCATTTATCGTCAAGCAAAAACTATGTTCAGTCCTTATAGCCACCAGGAATAATAGAACTGACCTTTTGTAAAACTAATGGTTCTACTAAATTAATATAATTAATATTAAAAATAAGCCGATGCCAGCGTTGGGCTGAAGCCTTTAAAAATTCTGTGAATTTTTTTCACAGAATTTTTAAAGGCTTCAGTCAAAACTACTTATGGTATTTCGAGATATTATTGTCTTAATGAAATTGTGGGAGAGACATACAAATTCAAATATGGCGTCCACGAAGAAAAAAGTTTCACAATCTATTTGAATTTTCAGTTGAAATATTTAACGCAAAGCGTTATTTTTAATAATTTGCTTATTTTTAGTACGTTTTACATCCTACTATCCTACTAATTCTACTAATATTATAAATGCGAAAGTTTTTGAGGATGGATGGATGTAAGGATGGATGTTTGTTACTCTTTCACGGCACAACGAATGAACCTATTTGGCTGAAATTTTGAATCTATCTATCCCCATAGCTCATACTATATACTTATGCTATATTATAATATAATACTTATGCTGGAAAATTACAAAGTTCCCGCGGGAATTAAAAAACCTTAATCAACGTGGACGAAGTCGCGGGCATCATCTAGTTCTTTATTTATAATATTGACATCGCGCATCGCAACGCATATTTTGACGCTTTGCCATAATCTTTTCTTTAAAGCCCGTTAATGTTTTACTTCATCGATGTTTCTGTTATCGAAAAGCATCCACGTTTACGAACTATTTTATAGTTTCTATAAAATATGTAAGTACTTTTAATACCGCAATAGCGCTTAAGAAAGAAACATAAGCGTGGTCATTAAATTGCAAGTAAATACAGAGAAAACATGAAAGTTCGTGTCAAGCGTGCATTGAAAAGCCAAAGAAAAGTTGATTAATGCAACAAACTAAGCTTTTATGAAAAAATCTCTCTATAGTAAGATAAAACTTAATTTGAAAGTTTATTATTTTTACCGGTAGAATCTACAAAGTTCGATAGTAAACTGTAGTAGGTAGAGCTGATAGACTCTTTCATTAAGAGATAAATATTATAAGATAGTGAGAGTTTTGCTCGAAGTATTCCTGCGTGATGCTGATGATTAAAGAGATCCTTATAAGAACTAGAATAGAATAGAAATGTTTTTTATTCAAATAAACTTTTTTACAAGTGCTTTTGAATCATCGATGAGTCTACCACTGGTTCGAAATGCCGTTCCTGCCGAGAAGAACCAGCAAGAAACTCGGCAGTTGCTCTTTTCAAAACAAGTTTACAATATAATAGATATTAAGCTATGTATCCAGTGTTTCCACAATGAGGAAAAGGAGGATTTACAGGTTAATCTATTAATCATTACCTACTGTCTTATGAATCTGATGTCTAGAGTTAGTGAGTTAACTCATGGTGTCGCGAAGCTAAAGTGGCAATAATTGGCGAGGCACATTGTTTAAAGAATCGATAGACGTTGGGGTCCAAATGTGCTAAAGCGGCGACCTCGCATAATGAAACACATCGTTGGAAGACCACCAAAAACACTCCACTCCAAACAATTAAGAGACCAGTCCAGCTGCCAGTGGAGTGTGGACGTCTGTTGGTTGAGACGAGCGACGGCCGTCGCTATTCGTTATATAATCGCCATAAATACAATTATAATTATACCTACCATAATAGACGCTGAAGTTAGGTACGTTATAAAAAGTTATATCCTAGAACATTTACCAATCTCGAGAAAACAACGAAATACTGTACGTAATCCTATAAGAAATTCCAATTTTTATTTGTGACCCAAATCGCGTGTTCAACCGTAGCGTGTCATTGTATTGAAAGTCATTACAAAATTTCCCTTTAATAAGCTTGAAACATTAACCACCGTCGGCTGCACGAAAATAGATTAAACAATAGCCCAATTTTGCGGTAGTACCAGTATGTTATCTGTACAGTATTATTTCCATAGCTCGACTACGTTAATAGTTTTCGAATATCGAAACTTCAGCCCAATGTAAAATCATCATAATATGCGATGTTTGATTTCGATTCAGTACTTAGTAATTGTCTATAATCTTCATTGGTCACTGTGCGAAGTATAATTGAACCAAGTAGTGGGTACACCCTGTTTGATGGATCAAGTTTGTGAAAATATTCAATCGTCAGCACCCCAAACGAGAAGTCGACTTAAAATAAGAAACTCAAAATCGGTAGAACTTTCTGAATGCATGATTTTTATGAATTTTAAGTAGATCCATTTAGAATAGAATAGAATAGAATAGAAATATTTTTTATTCAAATAAACTTTTACAAGTGCTTTTGAATACCTAGTCGATGAATCTACCACTGTTTCGGAATGCCTTTCCTGCCGAGAAGAACCAACAAGAAACTCGGCGGTTGCTCTTTTCAAAACAAATTTATAATACAGTAAATACTATGCTATATATGCAGTGTTTCCACAGTGAGGAAAGTTCCAAAAATGCATACCGACTAACTTCTATCTTAAGATGGGCAGACATAAAGTAGCCCCATTCCCGCCGGTGGAACCCGTTCACGAGCATGACGCATGACCCAGCCATTGCTTTGCTCAACCATATTTGAGGGAACGTAACAACCCGCATCACACGACACCACCACAGAAATGTTTAAAGAGTGCGTGACATACTTATGCTACCCATGTTAAGGAATCGAATTGAAAACTAATATTCAAATGCTCATTTTAAGACATCAGCTCATTTTAATTAGACATTATTGATCTTCGATCACCAAAATCCATTACTGTTGGCGAGATGTGCATACTCGTACTAAGGGGAATGTAAGAAATAAGGCACGTTCAAACTCCCCATATGGGTGACTACACTTTTTTGTTCTAAAATAACCTAACCAGCATTATTAATAGGCTAGAAACATAATAGAGTAGAGAATGGCGCTACCTACCTGACCTTTGTTAGCCATACCTGCAGCAGTATCATATACCTGCTTTCCGATTAGATATGGATGTCAGATAAAGACCGAATCCGAGAATCTTTTTTGGTGACTTTCTTTCCACCAGATAGTATCGCAGTCAAGAGGTAATGTGTCATCAAGATATAAAAGAAGAAATATTAAATTCACCCGATTAAACCTACTGAGGTCACAGATAAATGATTATTATTTATGTACACATATGGTCTGGATATCAACCTTATCAACCCATTGTGCACTTTCAAAAAGTCTTAGCTACTCACCACGCCAACCTCATTGGTTATTAGCGTCATCACTAACGACATTATCCACGTACATTACGTCGAAAACCAGCTTTATTAAATCAATGAGTTTTTCTTAACATTCGCGTTCAGGAGGAGGCGTGGGCTGATTTATCAATGTGTCTATTAACGTCGACCCGGCGCGTGTTCGTCGAGTCTTAGGGGACCCATTCTTTCATTTGCTTATAGAATTGGAATAGGCTAAAAAGCCGGCTAATGCTAATGTATAGCATTTACTCAGGGCACCCTTCAAGGAATGGGAGAAATTCTTTGAGAGGGATTGCTAGGGAAAGATCAAATCTTACTTATAACGAAATTATAAATGATGAGGATTACTCGTAGTCAAAATGACCTTCCCTAGCAGACTAATTTCAAACCTATTTTACATGGAGTAGTATTAAAATCTAAATAGGAATAATTATAAATATTGTAGGGTAACCTACTCGTAAAATTATAAGATACTAGTTCATATCCGCTACAATGTCCGCGTTTTTAACAAATCCCATGGGTTTGTTTTTGGTCTTACGGTAAACAGTATTTTCTTTTTCAAACTATATACAATGACAAACCGTTTCTGACAAAAATTGACAAAAAGAGATCTTGCTATATTTTGTCTTAATCGGTTCAGTAGTTCCGGCGAGAAAATCTAACCAACAGACAGAATTACTTTTGCATTTATTATATTGGTATGGATTAAATAATCTTAATATATATAAATTACGTGTCACGTTGTTTATCCGCGATTGACTCCTAAACTAGTTAACCGCTTTTCATCAAACTTCGTCACTATCTGTAATTTGGTCCAACTTTAAGGCCGACTTGCACCAAACTGCTTAATCATGTTTAGTTAAATTTTCTATACCTGTCCTTCTCATGTTCACTCTGAAATAGTATTGTCAGAAAGTGACAGCATTACAAAATTTAACTAAACATGATTAAGAAGTTTGGTGCAAGTCGGCCTAAAGATAGGATAGTTTTTTTGGAATAGGAAAATTTATTTGTTTTATTTATATATAGATAAGTTTGCGGTACGAAGTTCGCCTGGTCAGCTAGTAAATGTATAGATTTAGCTTGTATAGTTTTCATGTTTCAAGAGTTTTACTGAAAAACGGTTTTGCTATAGGTATATATTTAGTGCTATGACGGGTACTGCAGTCGTAAATTACAAGAAAGGAAATGAGCCGAGCCGACGGAAAGAGGAAAAATGCTAATAAAATTGTACCTCCCTGTTAATCTCAACCCTCGCCCTCGACACTCAATTTGGTTCAGATTTCGTAAGTCTAGTTTATCAGGAAATTTGATTTTCTACTATTTTTTAAAGTTTAAAACGACGATCCTTACTAATGTCCTTACTAATATAACTTGTCATGCAGCAACGGACTGGACTGGACTGGACGGAATGGACTGTCGTGACATTTAGCGTGGTTAACGACTTGGAGAGCGAATTGGCTACATTTTATCCTAAAAAACAAAGTTTTCTCACGGTTTTTTAAACGCTTTTTAAAACCTGACTTTTTAAGACTTGACCAGTACTACTAATCATACTAATATTATAAATGCGAAAGTGTGTTTGTTTGTTGGTTTCTTGGTTTGTTCTTCAATCACGCCGCAATAGAGCTACGGATCAACGTGATTTTTTGCATGGTATACCCATTTAGTATTTAGTTAGATAGCTGAGGACCCGGAGGGTGACATTGGCTACTTTTTATCCCGGAAAATCAAAGAGTTCCCGAGGGATTTAAAAAAGCTTAATACACGCGGACGAAGTCGCGGGCATCAGCTAGTCATACTAATATTATAAATGCGAAAGTGTGTTTGTTTGGTTTGACCTTCAATCCCGCCGCAACAGAGCCACGGATCGACGTGATTTTTTGCACGGGTATAGTTAAGGACCTGGAGAATAACATAGGCTACTTTTTATCCCGGAAAATCAAAGAGTCCCCGAGGGTTTTGAAAAACTAAATCCAGGCGGACGAAGTCGCGGGCATCAGCTAGTAATATATAATTTTGAGCCCTATAACTAAACTATGACCAATATAACGGAAAGTGAAAACCAACTGCGTTTGTATGGGGCGCGCTTGAGACCTTCCTCCTGAAGTGCCCATTCTAAAATATCCCGTCTAACCGTTTATATATTTTTCAAAGTTTCAACAATGCTCCCTGACGTCTAGAGATTTGGCAGAATGTGCTGCATCACATTATTCATATTTCCTCTTTCACCTTTCTCCCCTTTAATCGTTATGACATTGTATCTTCACAATGAAAGTTTGAAGTAATGCAATAAAGGGGAAGATAAATATGATATTGCCATATCATTTACATACTTCAGGAAATAAGTGAAATCTTTATTATGGCTGAGTTGGTTGCTGGTAGCTCTTTGTTCTTCGCCTATTTGATACAGTTTGCTATAAATATCACTACATACTTTTGTAGCATTTTATTTTATTATGTAATAAAACGACGAACTCTTTGGTGCATAGGTACATCTGAGAGTCCAGGTTCGATTTCTAGCAGGAAAATTTTGGGAATTTATTATTCCAAAATGGCTTCTTGTATGATCTGATCGGTTCGGTCGTTTCGGTTAGTGAATAACCATTCTAAAAGAGAAAGCAAAAGCAAAGAGGTGCCGCCAAGTGATTTAACGTTCTGGTACGATGCAGCGTATACACCAGTAAATATTATTGGGTATGAGTTCATCATAACACACATATTCCTTCTAGGTAGCTGCGCTTCCATCTTAGACCGCATCGGCAAGTTTCAGGATTCAATAACTTTAACTTTTTTTAACAAAAGTTAGGATGAGAAAGGCTTTTTCTTCTCCGATGAATGTTTTGCCCGTATAATGACCAAATGTGTTAGCGTGCTGGCCAACGCAGAGCAAGACCGATCATGCTGTTATCGTAGTTCATAGGTACTAGAATAGGTAGGCAACCTTGCAACCCCCTCTAGATGGAAAGACGACATCGAACGACTCCCAGGAAGGCCCTGGATTCAAGAAATGCAAGACTGAGGCGTGTGGAACTGGCTCTTGTTATAACAACCGATTAACCAATTGATGTCCATTGTTTCCAACAGTGGTTTTCAATCGGTTGACAAAGATGAACATGGATGTTGGAAACACGTAGTCGTAATTCCTAGTTCCATGGTTGGAAATGATAAACAAATACACGGAATAGTAAGTTCAGCTGTTAATCTAATCTAAACACTTATAACACACATAACACGTAATTTTTATTTAGTATCCGTAAGTAGCGTGGAATAAACTGGAACGTGTATTTTAGACGATACTTAATAACTGGTATCATTTCGCAGCCAAAGTAACAGTAATTTTCACTGTAAATTATAGACTTAAATTATAGTCCTATACCGCGAAACATAGTTGCAAAGTATTTGCGGGCTGTTTTCAGTAATTTGTAATGAGTTTTTAATTACAGCGAAGTATGTTTGCTCTCGACAGCAAAGTTTTGGCTAGATTTATTTATTGTTGGTTTCTGTTTATGTAGGGAGATGTCATATTCTAGAGCGTGCAATGTTTCACAAAGTGTATTCAAGTAGTAAAGAATACTATGTTGATGCTTCAAACTGACTGGTACAAGCATACCAGTCGTGATTTTTGACGACCAGCAAATTAGCACCGGATCTGGTTTTAGACTTATCTTAGTCCGGGAGGAATCGGCGCATGAGTACCGAAAACTATTCCACCTATTATACGAAGAGACAGCGATACTTAAAGGTAAGCGACGCATACTTGTGAGCGCGCGAAATTAACAATTAAAAAAAAGATATAAACAATGAAATTTTTTTAAATCTCTTATTAACTATTATATAGAGAATTAAAAAAATATATCACTTAAACATTATGTTTTTTTTAAATATATTTTTCATGGGTCGAAAGTACCCAAATTTGAGATTTTTCGAACCTTTAAAAATTCATGTCTTTAAAAATATTAACTTTATCGTGAAAAGTCATAGGACCTTTTTTATTGGTATTTCAATAAAAAATATAAAAAAAGAATTGTCCGGTTGAAAAATAACAATTCCTTGCAATTGTTTAAACAATTTCGGTTTAAACAATATGGCACCGGGTTGCGCCATGGCAACATGCATTTATATAATTAGGAGGGCAATATGAAGAGGATCGCATAAAAAAATTGAGGTGGAATAGTTTTCGGTACTCATGCGCCGATTCCTCCCGGACTATCTGTCAATAATTTCACTATTTTTATCATTGTTGCTGTTATTCAGTTTTTTCCATATCTATTGACGCAGACGTGGGTTGACCCGGTCCTTATGTCTATGTTACTAGGAGTGAAAAAAGACGTCGCTTGTCTCGGAGGACGCATCCGCCTGGCCGAACGCCCACGTCGGCATATTTTTGTCTCCTAATATTATATTATAAGGTATTAGCTATGAAGCAGTGGTTAGGACTGTGGTCACCTTCGACAAGTGGTCACATATTCGCGAGGTTGCAGGTTCGAACCCGGGCACACATCTCTGACGTTTCGGAGTATGTGCGTTTAAGCAATTTAATATCACATGCTTTAACGGTGAAGGAAAACATCGTGAGGAAACTTGTACGCCTGAGAGTTCTCTATAGTGTTCTGGAAGGTGTGCGAGTTCCGCCAACTCGCAATGGGCCAGCGTGGTGGACTATAATGGCATTTATCCTTCTCTGAGAGGAAACCTGCGCTCAGTAGTGAGCCATTGATGGATTACTATTGCTAATGATGATAATGGTGATGATAAACTATCTCCATTACAAATGTCAGCCAGATCATTTCAGTAGTTGTGGCGTGACGTGAAGAAATGACAAATATCTAAACTTTCTCATAATATTTTATAGGATTTTGCAAAAACCGAAAATTGTTAAAATCGAACAAATTCTTGAATATTCGACGCCCTATTTAATTAAGCTTTGAATTTTATTCATCGTCTTTTTGGTGTTAAACACACTTTTAACATCGTACAAATTCTTTGATGAACAAGTTGGGGAAATATTTCAATAATGACATAGTTTCATACTAGGCACTCATGATTTTTATTTATGACCGAATTTGTGATGATATAGATAGGGAAATCAATGTAGGTAGGTAGGAAAATCTAGGTACTTTTGTAAAAATGTAATGGCTCGCTTGTTTTTTCTGTATGCGCGCGTGCGTGCGTTTCAAATTATATTTTTTTATATTAATTTTTTTTCCAATTAGCCTTTGACGGCGATTTCACTTGGTATTATGTTAATACGAGGACGACAAAAACATCGGAAGCTTGCGTTAGATAAGTCGAGGTAACTTATTTCTTAATCTACGTTCACGCTGGAACAAAATTTGCTAACTCAGACCGAGAAATCAGTGTCTAACTTGTTTCAAGTCTGGTTGCCGAAGTATTAACTACGCGAGAGTTAGTAATTTAACCACTGACTACTAAACTTGCAAACTAATGTATCACTACTTGCTAACTAGTAGGTATATGCTTCCTTCATATTATTTTTCGTAAAAATACATTTCAACAGTTGAAGCTGATGTACTTAAGGTGAACTAAACGGGTCTGCCCGCGAATTTGAAATTTAATTTGGTTTTTCACAATTTGTAAACTAATACGACAAATTAGGCTTATGACATTCTAATTGCGCCAATGGCAGTATCGTCTTCACAGGTTTAAATAAAAATGTTCACTTGAAAGTGTCCAGTTGAAGAAATTATTCCGAGTATCGAGTTTGACGTGAGTTACTCACAAATTTATCGATACTCGGGATAATTAAATATATAACTATCACTTATCATTTCAATTAATAACTGAATTATTTTACTATGTTACGTAGTGAAATCAGTAATAAAATTAGCTTTACTGCTAGCAACCAAGTAGTTTTATGTTCCCTTATACAACATTTTGCTTGACAACGACTAACAAAATAGTGGTGGCAGCGATCAATTTTTTTTTTCAGTTTATGACGCATGTTACATCCAATTTTCCGTAATCGGGTTACAGTTTTAAACTATTTCTTGTTATCCCGTTAAATCAAAGTGATGCAGCAGCGCAGTGTGGCATCGCCTTTATAGACAGACGCAGTTGTACGCTATTGCACTTAGTGCGTGGTTGAGGTTAATTTCTCAGTAAAGCATTAAGCATTATGGAAACAATACCTCGCAGGATCGGACAAGCCCAAGTCAATTACACTCTCCTACGATCCCCCTAAGTCCACCTGTTACCTAATTGACACCGCGACGATTCGACACCTGAATTACGAGATGAATCTATCTCTAGATTTCTCCTTGTTGATAAAAAATCTCAACAAAAGGAAAAATCCTGAGGAAAAGCCATGGATCGTATAATATTAAGTATTGTGTGTACATATTAAATAAATATTATGTTATACTTTATATATAATTATGTACACGTGGTGATGTAAAATTATAATATCTTTGGCCTACATACCGTTCGTCAATAGTTTATTGATAAATAAATACTTTTTTGCTTGTATAATCACAAATATGAATATTTTTTATTTGCTTGTATATTTTTTTTGTAACTAATAATAATGTTTCTAATGTATTTTTTCTGTCTTTACAGTAAATACCATCATGAACTTTTCACAATCACGGAGTAAAAATATGACTAGGCACTTAGTACATCGATTTATATGCGATCCCTTCGACGGTGTTCCCACTTAATTACAAGATGAGTCTATTCAAAGGGCGGACCAACAAATTCCTGAAAAGCCGGCAAGGCATTGGTGTCTTTGGTGCTACAAGTTTTCATGGGCGGCGTTCATTACTTATCACTAGGTGACCCATCTACTCGTTTGCTCGCTACTCATATAAAAAACACTTGCGTAACTGCTGATATTATTCTATTCTCTCACTAATAAAAAAGAGGTTATTCTCGAAAGCTAGTTCGTAATCTACTTTCTGCAATTAAAAGCGCTTTATGATTTTAATAAAATAAAAAAAAAATATTTTCTCTTGTTTAAATTAAAATGCTTATACTTGATCTTACCCAATTATTAAAATCTGATAGGAGCTTGCGAAGTAGCTCATGCGAAAACACAAGCACACCTGCGAAAAAATTGCTCCTAAAATTAGATACCTGCTTGAGCTTGATCTTTAAATCGACGATCAGAGAAAATTGTCTACAGTTGTCTATTGACTCTATTTACGCACAGGCTAACTGTAGGTGGCCGGCTGTCCCCAAGTTAATTACCGACACTTGACACCTACCGCCGACCCCACCTGTTAGCTAATTGGCATCCGGACAGGCCGACAGCTAACCCACCTACAGCCAGATTTCCCGCAGCATTTTCTCTGATATATAGGCGAATATTGATTACAGAATAAAAATAAACATATATCGTTACTCGTACTTACTTTATTGGTTTCAGAGTTAAAGTCAAATAGGTATTATTTTGAATATTTAATTTTTTAAATTAAAATTAACACAGATCTTAATTACTGTACTCGTAAAATAAGTGTTCAATATATAGCTAGGATTTGTGCTATATAATTGTTGCTGATAATTCTTCTACGAAGTTAAATTAAACACTTCAAGCACAATAAAATTATATTGCTTCCAAACACATGATTTTTACAAGGTACAAATTATAAGCAGGTCATAGGTCGCGATGTTTATATGTCGAAAGCTTGAACGATATTGAATTAAAACAGAGGCTAATTTACAAAGTACACAATAATATAATCAGAGCTTCGTTCTTTACGAGATGCTGCGTATAAATAATCATTATTCTGTGATGCTGCAATGGAATGAATCGGTGCAGATAGATTCGCGCACGTCCCATTCCAAAGAACATTGGCAGGGGTTCATATATCACTTTACCTGAAATCTATTTGAAGCGTCTATACAATATGAAAAATTGTTAAAACCGTAGAGGTTCCATTACTAAAACATAATCACTGAGATTTTTCGTTTGAGGAACTCACAAAAAAAAGATATTAACAACTTTATTTGTATTTTGAGGTTATAAAAATATGTGGATAGGTATATAAGACATAGTCGTAATTCCTACTTCCATGTTATTTTAAGACTGCTTTAAGAAGACATGCTAATTTGACATTGGAATAGTCTATAGAACTCTCTACATAGAAAAACTCTTGAATTTCCGGGCGAGAAATGTCAATATCGAGAAACGATCCAAACTAGTCCAAACTCAAAGCGCGATATAAATTAGTCAGTTAATGGTTCATTATTTAATAATTATTTAACCAAGGCAAAAGATGTAAAATTAATTGCATATAAAAAACGAACTAATTTAGATGCTTTGTTTTGTATAAATCATATTCGTAGACACCTCCTAAAACATTCAGGTACAATTCTGCCATTATTCTTTGAACCTGATATTCTTAATACTTCTTTATATAACTATTTATATATTTGTACTCCAAAGAGGTTTGAAATGCCAGCCAAAACCAACAGCTTCGAACTCCTTGATACACCAGTTTCCCACAAATATGTTCAGTAGTTACCACCAAAAGTCTGGTTAAAGTAAGTCCAAAAGTTAATTTTTAAGGCAAATCCGTTGATTGGAAATAAGTAATAATTTTTCCTGATAAAATTTCCGAGCCAGAAACCATGTACCTACAAATTACAAAGTATTCTACCTTATAAAGAATTATTTCTTTCTTTTTTATTGTTTCCCATTTTCATTTTATCATGTCACAAATGTAATAATATCCAATCGCGACCCCGATCATAATAATTGTAATTGGGTCGAAATATCGACATTTGAAACAAGATTAGTATCGAAGATGGAAGCGATTTGTCACTGTTTTGGAACGTAGTTCCTTATCGCGCGGTGCGGAAGGGGGCTAGACGGAAAAAATGAAGACAAAATTGAACCGACACTCGACACTGATCGTCATTTTTTTGAAACCGACACTTTTTTGAATGTGAATTTGGCATTGTGTTCGGTATTTTCGCGGTACAATATTGGGTCTCCGTAGCCTTGTGGTTTCTGCAGTCGCCTAACAGTTAAAAGTCGATGGTTCGAATCCGAGCTCGACAGACCGAATTTCCCATTTTCAATTTTATTTTAAACAATTTCTACATGTGGAACCTTTCCCTAATTTTTTATAACTTAAATAAGTTATAATAAATTAGGAAAAAATCGACCTTCGGCTGTTAGGCGACTGTGGAAACCACAAGGCTACGGAGATCTAATATTGTAGTGTGAAAATGTTGAACACAACGCCAAATTAATTAATCGAAAGGAACTTCGTTCCATCCGGGTGTCCCTTGACACCTCTCAAGTTTTTTTATTAAATACCTCGTTAAACCACGAAATAAGTCCCCAATGTTTATTTTATTATTTTGCAGCGTGCATAGTTCAACACGACCATTCACTGGTATCACCAGTGAATAATTCTCGGGCACACTTCAAAAGGACGGAAGAGGAATCGACTATAAATTCGCGTTCAAACGATATTTTTTTCAGCACAGGAATACGAAAAAGCGGAATGTAAAAACTGTCTATTGAGTGACGAAAACTTTTTATTTCCCCTTTTCATTTAATTAAACTGCATGTTCAAAGGTTCAAAGGCATGCATTCAGTGCACGTTATATGTATAGCAAAAATAATCTAAAAATGTTGTATGACAGAAGCAGGTGTTGCTTCGCGGAATTTCTTGACATGAAAAGAACAACAGCAAGCTTACATTGGCGTAATCCGTAACAGTAAAATTCTTTCCGTAAGGAGAAAGAAAATCTATATGGCACATAGTGGGTGGGCGGTTGCTGCATAGTGCATCAATCTTTGGAAGATTAAGAATATGATCCAACAACGGGTATATTTTTATTCTACGCTTCTAGAGAAATCCATTGTTATATCTACACTAATATTATAAAGAGGAAAGATTTGTTTGAGGTAGGAAGAGAAGTTATGTCACAATAACTACTTTTCCATGTTAAAATCATACATTAATATTATAAATGCGAAAGTGTGTTTGTTTGTTGGTTTGTCCTTCAATCACGCCGCAACAGAACTAAGGATCGACGTGATTTATTGCATGGGTATAGTTGAGGACCTGGAGAGTGACATAGGCTACTCTTTATCCCGGAATTTCAGTGTTCCCGAGGGATTTCAAAAACTAAATCCACGCGGATGAAATCGCGAGCATTAGCTAGTGAGTAATATAACTCTGTTATATAATTTCTTTTAGACATGAGATCATTCATTATTACTTAAGTTAAAGTTAAGTGAAAATGAGTGGGTTGGTATATCCATGGTACATCTTAGTTCAAAGAAGAAATAAAGGCCAAGATCGGTTAGATCGGTATAAGCATCGATGGGTAGATATAAGGCATAGATCATAACGTTGTCCCTACTATCAAAACTTCTGATTTTTTACGAATAAACATTATAATTATTATGTTCGAGATAAAAATAATAGGTATACTAAACTTTTAGTTCATTCTTTTGGTGTTTCTCGTAACGTTTAGCCAGCGGCGTTAGCAATATAAGAGCCCGAAATATTTTTGATAACTTGACTTTTAAGAAATTTTCTAAATTATAGTGAATATTTTACCTTTGAAGAAGCACATAAGTACATAGATGCGGAGAGTGATTTTTTTATTTTATTTAGAAAGGAGAAGCTATGCATTAATCATTAAATAATAATGTTCTACATAATATACAGCTAAGTAAACTCTTGCACGAACAGAGAATTAGAAACGAAGTTCCAAACTAAGTTTGATGGTTGTATAAGAAAGTATAGCTGGCGGCGGCCAATGCTTCAGGCTTGTTATTGGGATATTTTATAATGACTGCTAATATAACACGCCACGACACAGCACGCGACTTAGCTCACGAATAGGACTTATGACGACCTCCCTGGCTCAGTGGTGGGCGCTGTTGTCTTATAACTGGGAGGTCCCGGGTTCGATTCCCGGCGGGGTCAATTTGGGAATTTATAATTTCTGAATTGTCTCTGGTCTGGTCTGGTGGGAGGCTTTGGTCGTGGCTAGTTACCACCCTACCGTCAAAGACGTGCCGCCAAGCGATTTAGCGTTCCAGCACGATGGCGTGTAGAAACCAATTAGGGGTATGGGTTGAATGTTCACTGCCATACCCCTTCCAAGTTAGCCCGCTACCATCTTAGACTGCATCGTCACTTACCATCAGGTGAGATCGCAGTCAAGGACTAGCTTGTCATCGAATAAAAAAAAAAAAAAAAAAAACTTAAAAACGTATTTTACTTTACCTTCTGCATAGAAGAAACAAGCCACTGCTTTTTCTTTTCATTATTATGAATGTTATGCATAAGAGAGTTGCCACACGGTACCATATGGTGCCGCAACGTAGTGATTTTGTCGAACAAATTAGCGCACCACCAGGGATCTTCTCCGTTTGGCCTTGGCCAAATTAGAGATACTTACGAGCATCGTAGTATGACCTCCTTGTCCATGTAGGGCGTGGGAAAGAAAAGGAGGTTGGCGAATTTTGACCCAGCATTTTTAAAAACCGTTCAGATTCAGAAAACATTTAATTTTAATTAATATATTTCAGAGTATTTTTCTGTGTAAACCCCATATTTTTAGAAGATGGGGATAAAAAATATTATTCACCAGTACACATTTTATATAACCGTTACATGGCAATACACGTGAATATCTTTTTTCTCCCAACTTTATTTGATAGACTTTGATTAATTTTTTGTTAGTCTGGTTTACTAGAACAAGTATGAGAAGTTTGATTCGTGAACGTGGGCGTTCAGTGTTCAGTTCAGTTCGTCTAGGTCAGAAACTCTATGGAATTCGCCAATCTCCTTTCCAGTGACATTAAGTCCATTACGTTGGCTAAGGCCTGCCTGACAATAGCCACTTTACTGTGGGCGATGGACGCGCTGCTGTAGTTGGGGGTGTTGTCGAGTTCGGTAATGCTCTCGTCCTCGTATTCTTCGTCACCTTTTCTGACGATGAACGCAGAAGCTCGCAAGGTATTACAACAGTACGGACGCAGATATTTAACAAAATAACCACGTCGCAGGGTTGTCAGAATTCCTGAGTTAGTTCTGCGGCGTTCTGCGTCTGGGTCTGGAAAAATCTGTGTTGTAGCACAGCCACACGTTACTCGAGGCCGTCAAATATAAATTTATATAGTAGCTAAAGACGAAGTAACTACATCCTAGCGAATCCTAGACACTCTCCCAACAAACTTCCAAAGTGCAATAGTTATTAATGCTCACAACATTTACCATAACCATATTTTTAAGTAGTCATAAAAAGCGTTTCTCGGAGAAAGAAGCTACTTCCTTTTGAGATAATAATATGCTTTATATATATACAATGTGTTAGTGTGTTAATGTGTTGATTTTATTTATGTTAGTAGTGTTAGTTATGTTTTATTATAATTAAGTTTTGTTTTATAGTTTAATTTATAATTTATTATTATTTTAGTTTGTCAGCTGAATGAACCTCATATGAACGAAATACATCGTTTGTAGAGGATGGCTGAGGTTATCGTAAATTGTAAGTTGCGGTACCGCATCGCTCCATGTGGATTCCTTCTAAGTGCTAGAGTATGAATGTGACCTAGTTTAAACTAGAACGAAAAGTAAACTAATATTGACGAAAAAACCCGACGAATTAAACTTTGGAAAACCTAGGTATTTATTATTATTGTTGACTTCATGGTATAAAATTGATTAACTACTTGATTGTAAAGCAGTGATAGCCTAGTGGTTAGTACTGTGGTCTCCTATTCGGGGGGTCGCAGGTTCGATCCCGGGTCAAGCACGCACGCACGCACCTCTGATTTTTCGGAGTCAAGTGCGTTTAAGCAATTAAATATTACTTGCTTCAACGGTGAAGGAAAACATCGTGAGGAAACCTGCACATCTGAGCGTTCTTCATAATGTTCTCGGTGGTGTGTGAAGTCCGCCAATTCGCATTGGGCCAGCGTGGTGGATTATGGCCTATTACCCTTCTCTGAGAGGAGACCTGCGCTCAGTAGTGAGCCGTTGATGGGTTGCTAATGATGACTTGATTGTAAACAGGTTTATTAGTAAAGCCCGAAGACCAAAGTATTCGAACAGTGTGTGTTGCTGTGATGACTTATTATCTATGGACCTGATAAGAAGGCTAATCACTCATAGGGCGATGGAGACAGCTTTACTTGGAGTATCTATCGAGAGATCAAATCAACAATGGGGAGATCCGCAGAAGAAACAAAGTTACCGAAACAAATATACTAGTGGTTCGCCCCGAACTGAGACCTCGCGGTAACGGTATCCCATGATTATTCATTCAATCGATACATGATAACCAAAACTGACATTATTATTATGCCCGTTTTCACCAAACATACCTAAATCATCCCCTAAGTAGGAGTCTCTTAACGTAGGTAGCTCCTAAATACAATCCTAAGTCCTAACATCCGTCCCAATATCCTTTTAGGTGTCCCGTACAGGATCGTGATAAATAAGTTGACAAAAAACATCAATCACCTAACTTATAGGTAGCCCGTAAAGGTTAGGGAACGTTAGTGAAAACATTGAATTATTTATCAAACATTGAATTTAACTCGTAGTTCCATGGGAATAGTTACTGACTGCGCCATCTATTAGCATTATTGTGAAGCTATGTTGATGCTATATGAATTACTGACGCCCATTAAAAATTAAATAATCTCGTTTCTTTATAATATTCATATAATTTTAGTATTTGTTGTTCAAGTACAGGATATAAGTGACCTAAAAACATAAAATCAGTTTGAAAATCCATAGCGGATTTTTCTAGAGAGCGTCTTCAAGCGAGCGTATAAAATCGCCACTTTGAAAGCCCCCCATTTCGTCAATTTTAAGGGAAAAATTAAAAAAAAAATATTTTTGTACTCAGTTCAAAATTATCTTTAAAATGATACGTAACAATTTTATGTAACGCGATTTTTTTTTTTTACTTCGCATTCGCTTCTATGAGAGCCCCCCTGAAATAAAGATTTTTATAACTTTTTAAGCCATTTTCGGCTGGAGGCCATCGGTTTACATATTATATCTAAATTTGAAGTAATTACGTTCAGTAATTCAAAAGTTATAAGGCTCTGACAGACGGACGGACGGACGGACGG
The DNA here is from genome assembly GCA_029955525.1 of Oeneis ivallda. Lineage (NCBI taxonomy): Eukaryota > Metazoa > Arthropoda > Insecta > Lepidoptera > Nymphalidae > Oeneis > Oeneis ivallda. The sequence goes on along the minus strand of JARPMR010000016.1, from coordinate 13,970,277 downwards.
ACGGACGGACAAGTGCAAATCGCCCTAGTTAACTCAAAGACCTTCGCTTCGCTCGGTCGAAAATGTTGGTAGTCTAAAAGTCATTATCGTTTCAAGCCGACAAAGATTATCAGTATGGCCGCATGCTTTGCTGTAGGCAGAATGGAAATTAATCATATTCTACCTTAAACATGCAGTTAACACGAAGTTTCATGTCATTTAAATTCAAACACCAAGTTTGTTTAATGACTATAGTTCATAAACCGATATAATTAATAGTTTTTGTTCCGGAAAACTACAACCTATTGTGTTTCTAAAGTAGATGAAAATTATACTTAGTTTTGAAAACAAAATAAGTCTTATCAACATCAGCCATGCGAATCTGCGTTGCGCATAAAGGGTTCTGTACTACCTCACAATATAAATTCTTCTAGGAAATAGCAATATGAATACCATCCCTTTGCTATTCCGATATGGACCTTTTTGTCTGTATTAATATAGAACGTAGGTACTTCTTAGGAGTAAATCGCGAATTTAAAGTCATTCTATTTCCGCAATATTTTTATTAACACACGATCATGTCTTACAACACGCCAGAGGGTCATTAAAGTTTTGATTGCAACAAAAGACAGCGTGTCGCATGCAAGGGCGTCATTTTTTTGCGGTATTTAGTCACATGAATACTTCAACATTTATTTAATGGCAATTTTATGATTATTTAAAATAATAATTGATTGAGGTATTTTTGCAAAATCCTGTAATAGCCTGTAGGGGGTAGTACTGTACAACGACACTTATATGTAGGTTAATGCGTATCTTTTCGAATGTATATAAATTAATCTCATTACCATTATTACTGTGGTATCCTCTTCTATCGTCACCAAATCGCTATACAAAAAGTACCTACCAGTTATAAAAACAAAAACTAGTCCGAGCTAGCCCAATAAGCTTTTATAATAATGTTTCAGTACAGTACCCCAATACGAATGGTAGAAACGAAAGATTTTAATGAGAGATCAGGTTTTTCAACTATCCTCACTTCAGCCAACTTCACCTCTAATTTCTACGGAGTGAAATTTTTATTACGTCTGTTGGAATTGGGCTCATTTGATTTACGACCTTTGAGTTTTCATCTAGCAACTTGAAATAGTATACCGATTAAAATTGAAGTGGTGTTTTCTTATACAAAAAAACGGCCAAGTGCGTGTCGGGCCACGCGCAGTGTAAGGTTCCGTAGCTGAAAGTCTCAAATATTATTGCTGACCTAGGATAGTTCTTTTGTTTTATTTATGAATATTGAATAAATTTTGAGTTTATGGTTTAAATACTATAATATTCTACAAAATATGCAACTTACACTACGTGTGTCATGATTTTATAAAAATGACGGTATTAAATGAATTCGGGATTAATTTATAGGATCACTACATTACCAAAAATAATAAATATTATAGAAACAATTTTAATTATTAGCATGGCAATATTAAAAAGCTGGCCACACCGAACGGTAAGGCATGGTGGGGGATTTTGTTCACGTGACCTTAAAGTGATAACCTCGAAAATAAGAAATAACGAGGCAGTTTCACGGAGTGCGAGCTAGTGTAGAGACCAATAGTAGAGAATATTGTTAGTGAAATATCATCAGAAGAGTAAAGTATCGATGTTCCTGACACGTGTAATACCTAACTTTGAAAAAACAGATATAACTCCTTAACTAATGAACCCTACTTAGCCGTGATAGTTTTCCTTTAAAATTCATTATATATACTACTGCTGTGAATTTTTTCTTGTATCCTATATACAACCATTTAGCTGACACATGACTCTAATAAAATTTAGCATTTTAAAATATCATATTTCACAAACGGATCCCTGAATTGAAAAATGATGTTCCCACACCCACAATATTTTTGAAAGACCTATTCAACGACACTTCACACTATGGGATAGACGTGAAAAAAAAATTCATCCCCACTTTACATGTAGGGGAAGTACCCTAAAAAAAATATTTTTCACAATTTTATTTCACAACTTTGTCGGCGTGATTGATATTTATACCCTTGTCAAATTACAGATTACAGTTTCTAAAAACTAGGACATTAGTTATACCTCTATTTAATTTTTTTATCTTTATTTAATTTTTAACCAGCTCTATTTCAACAGCTCAGATACAGATTCAGCTCTGTAAACATTATTAAATAATAATTTTATTTTCAATGCCCGCTAAAAGAGAACTCTAAAAATACATAATATTATATTTTACTAGTGCATGAATGTAATTTTATAATTATGTAGTATATAATATCCTATGATTTTATCTCTATGAAGATTTATAAACGAGATTTTCAGAATTTGCCTCTGTATTTTTCTATTAACATTTCTCAAAACAGTTTTCTCGATTAACTTCTACAAATGTTTCAAAAAACTTGATCTTAAAAATAAGTGTGGATAATTACTATCCTTTTCTCGTATATTTTCCTATTCTCAATTCATCATATTTTAAAACTCTAATTTTAACGACCTTTGAGTGCTTTTCCGTACTTTAGTCTACCTCTTACAATTTCCTAGACGAGGACATTATTTTAATTAGACTCTTCCAATTTCTTTTAAACATAATATTTGAATATTTCGCATTTAACTTGAATAAGTTCTTTTACAACGGAGAGGATTATTTAATTTGTATTTAAAATTTTACCGTGAGATTTTGCACTTTAAATATTATTTCAAGGAATTTTCTACATTTCAATAATAAAATCAAGAATATGTTTTAAAATAGTGGGGGCAATCTTGACATTTAATTTAAATTATTTTAAGTTTTACGACTCCTCTTGACCTTCTATAAAATATCTCCACAAGCACGATACATCAATTCCCAGTTGTTCATTATCTGTCTGTCTGTCTGTATCCGACTACGAAGAGGAAGACAATTCAGCAGATAAGCCAAACTATACTTATTACGTTTTTTACAAATAAAGGGTCATCGGCTTCGTCAGCGTACAATCAAATATTACGGGCGGGTGGTTCTGACTAAAAACCATATTCTTTCTTGAACCCAAATACCTTTGCTTTTGATATAAATTTTGAAAAAAGTAAATATATTTTAGTTTTTTACTTTCAATTGGACATGCTAGTCAAAAGTGTAATTTTTATTCATGTGAAAAAATGTATTTTGAAGAACAATAATTGGGTCATAGATATTTATTTTGTAAAGAATTTGTTCAATTGGCTGAGATTGGTAATGGGGCATTGCTTATTTATTCGAGCTTGCTAAATCTGGTATTAAGTTTTTCTTAACGTCGATTTATCTGTTATAATAGTGACAAAAGAAAATCGAACAATATGTCCCAAGTACTCATATTCTCTGATCCGTAATTTAACTTATTCATTTGCCTTTGATTGAACAATACAATGAGCTTCCAATACCTAGGCCAAAGTCTCCATCTGCAGATTAAAGGGAAGGCAGGCGTGATGAACGTTGCAAATGGGTTGATTTGTTTTGAATAAGACGTCGAATTGAGGCTTTGATGTCAATAACTCGACATAATAATATATTACTTGACATAATTTTAGTTAGACTGTATATCGATAGTGCATCTTCTTCTATTAAATATATATCTTTTCTTCTTCTATATAAATAAAAATCAATTGCCGCATGTATGAAAGATCATCACTTGAGAACGAATTGGATGATTATTTTTTTCTGTTCGTATTGTTAGGACAAGGTTTGTATGAAAGATTTGAAATCCACTGGGTCATCTGCACCCCGATTCAGAACCTTACGATAGCTTATTTATCGATCGATTCGGTTTGTTATCGTACGATAAGATGAATTTTCAATTCAGAATACTCGTATCGACAGAGAATTTGTCGAAATCGAAACCGAATCGAACCGACGTAGATATCGTTCGATATTTTCTATCAAACGCTATTCACAACAACCTTATCGAATAAGATTTTCCGAACGTCCGATAATTTTAGTTGGTTACTTATCGAAAGCTACAGGGCATCCGGTATCCTTTTGTTTACGTACTGTGTTTCCTGGTTTTTCGTATAAAATGATTATGATGAATGATTTTGGTATGTAAATGTTTACTTACCATATTGTACGTATTTTAACATTAAAATAACATATTATGTACACCACAACAAAATAAAATAAGAACCCAGCGGGATGAAACATGATCTTAGCGCCATCTATCGACGAGGCTGAAAATAGGCCGTCAATAATTTATCAAGTTATCATTTTAAATAAATTACTTCAATGACCTTCGAAAATGATTAAAATCTATTTATTTAGCGCTAACATGAATTTAATAACAAGTGAAATTTTGGTAAAACAACAAACTTCGTAAATCCACATGTAATTTAATGTATCTTGTCGATACCGATAACGAAGCCGATTCCGTAGTCGACATCGAATCGAATCCTCTAACCGAACGTTCTGAATCGCACGACAAAAAAAATTCGATACGAGATCGATATCTAATCGTATCGAAACGGTAAGTTATCGAAATGTCCTGAATCGGGGTGCTGGAAATCTTGGAATCAAGGATGGTATTTTTGTAAGTAAATCTCAAATTAAATAAAATTACACCCATGCGGAGCTACGGTCGGCCGATAGTATAGATATTATAAAATTACATTTATGTACAAGTAATAATTATTTATTTAACGAACCATATTGGCAAGTTTGTATCATAGAGATTTAAGACACATGGTGCAAAGGCCAGCAAATCTTCGTAATCAGGATTATTTGTGCTCTGTTATATATAAACTTATGCTCGTGAAAACTTGTCAGGAAAGATGTGATAGAATGAATTTTAGAATATTATAACGAACACTTTCCATGTATTAAAATTTTTCTATATCATTATTTTATTCCGAATCAATAGGTACTGTATCACCCTCAAAGAAAAATCCGGCTGTGACCTTTTCACATTTCAAATCCAAACATAAAATAGTTTCTATTGTCGAGAGATACATGACACTTTGCAATATTTCCGGCTATCTCTCAGTTTAGCTGAACGATAAATAGCTTTTCTTGTTCGAGGACATTGTTTATTGACCGCCACCCATGTTTATTGCTTCGAAACATCGACACAGTGCTACTAAAAGGGGATTTATATGACCATATTTTTACCTTTGTGAATGTATTGACCTTTTTACCGTTGAAATTATACATGATTTAAATATTGTTTTGTTGGGATTCACGAGAAGTTTTTAACGTGTTTTTCTACTACTTTGATTAGGTCTCTCGCTCCGGTCGTGTCGGATAGGTATCCGTCCCATCAGTTATTGAGACTGAGTGAACAATAAGTGCAAATGTGTTTGATCACACATTTGTGGATTTTAATATCACCTACGCAAATAGCTAATATATTATGTGCAGACTGTTCTATAGAAACCCAATCCAAAAAGATTCCTCAAATAAGCCTGTAAAAGTCCAACCTATGAAGTGCTGTCCACGTCCAGAGGTCGTAGGTGAATATTCTAAAGAGATTTTGCTCTAGGTACTTAGTACCTACTGTCGTGGAGTCTTATAAAGCAGTAGATACATTTATAAAAGATATGTTAAATTTAATCTGTATGAATTAAAATATCTTGAAAATAATTTACTTATTAATGAAAAAGATATAACACTGATTTTAACAAAGGTGGAGAATTATAGTTCTTTCATTAATTAATTCGTTATCCGTTAATTTAATTTGCCTTTATTCCGCGTCGCTTAACTCAATGATTTTTCTCTTTTGTCTGTTAATGTAATTGTTGTTTAGCTTAAAAATTCCTTCCTTTTGTATGTTGCTTTATTTTTAAGAAGAACCTGTTTGTATTTGATAATAATTAAATATTTTAGTCTTAAAAAGCTCTATTGCAGTATTCTTAGTAGCCTTAAACTAAAACTGGGTACTAATATTTAGCTATATCGTTCAAGATATTAAAAGAACATCAAGTTTTATCACATACGGCTTCAACGTAGAGATAGCAGGAAAATGGTTCCAAAAACTGAAAGCATTAGGATAGATTTAGCGGATAGATCCCCTTTGTTACGGTTCTTTGAAATATAAAAGGCCGTCGGATGATAGTCTCACAACCCTACGTGGCTTTAAATAATATGTAGAGACAATCTAGCCGTATTGTTTGGCCTACTCTAGTTTTGACTTCTAACTAAGACACCTACCTATAAAATCTTTATAAAATACATTAAGTAAAACATGACCCAAAAAAATTAGTTACAACTTGCTTAGTGATATGGATGCACATAATTGTTCAATCACTCATAAGAACCCACAACACGATTATACAACGATTATATTGATAGTTACGTTCCCTCAAATATGGTTGAGCGAAGCAACGCCTGGGTCATGCGTCATGCTCGTGAACGGGTTACACCTGCACCGGCGGGAATGGGGCTACTTTTTGTCTGCCCGTCTTGACATGTATTGAATTGTAAGTAGGTATACTTTTGTGGAACTTCCCCTCATTGTGGAAACACAGCATACATAGCATAGTATCTATTGTATTTTAAATTTGTTTTGAAAAGAGCAACCGCCGAGTTTCTTGCTGGTTCTTCTCGGCAGGAAGGGCATTCCGAACCAGTGGTAGACTCATCGACGATTCAAAAGCACTACAAGTGCTTTTTTAAAAAAAGTGTACAAGTGCTTTTCTAAAAAGTTTATTTGAATAAAAAATATTTCTATTCTATTCTATTCTATTGATGCACCTCAGTTTTAAATTAACAGTAATAATGAAGCACTCGAAACATAAATACGTATTTGATTGGGCATCTGATGTGCCGAACCTCTCTGTTTATTATTGGCTAAAATGCATTATTGCAGCAAAAACGCCATAAATTCAGCAAATCACCACAATTTAGACTGTAGCAATGATTGCTGCAGTCCGCAATCGACCAGCTAGTTTGACTCTGCAACATCTTCATGTTTTTATAGCTATTACGAGTAAGCAATAAGACAATACAAAAATTAAAATCAGGCGAAGTCACTGACAACCACTAGTTACTAGCAAGTTTTAGGGCCTGTTAACCTGTTTAACCATCTTCAAGTAAACTTTAACTTAAGGTTTTGACAGATTGCCCATACAAAAACTGTCAAAACTTCAACTTTATTTTTCGGTTAAAGAACAATGGCAGAATTGTACCTGAACGTTTTAGGAGGCGTCTACCTGCCGACCTGTCTGAGGAGGTAACTGCCGCACTCAGCCGCATGTATTAAATTATATTATTTAATGATTAATTAATTAATTATCATTAAATCTATTACTGAGTTGTCATTAATGTACAAACGAAGCGTTGACTTCTGAGAATGAAACGTTTTAAAATCCAAGATTAAGTCGTTAAGTAACTCGATTAGAGTCGATTAGCGACTCTGAGTGCGGCAGTTGATATACTAGCATCGTGACGTTAATTCAGGAGCTTTCCCAATATTACATACGTTAGTAATTAGTTTTGATTACCAATCAAATTCCATTTGACATCAAAGTGATTAATTCGACGGTGAGTTCAATCCAAGATGCCTCACGATAATAATCGAAATTGATTCATTACTAATCGTATGTAATTAGACATGAATGTGGGTTTCCTATAAGAGATCTCTTTACTGATAAGGCTTCCCTTGCTTCCTAGCGCTATTGTCTTTTGTTTTGTATCTATGTAATGTTTTAGTTTTCCCGTATTTTTCTTAACTGTTTGATCAGTAAATTCGCCTCCTTGAGGACAGAAAATTATCGTAAAAAGCTGGTTGGATATTACGTCGCTGTAGTTGGAAAATTAAATAACTAACAAAACCAATATCGCGAGTAAAACGCGATTTAGTGTTTTTAGGGTTCCGTACCTAAAGGGTACCAACGGGACCCTATTACTAAGCCTACGCTGTCCGTCCGTCCGTCCGTCCGTCCGTCTGTCAGCGGGCTGTATCTCGTAAACCGTAATAGATAAACAGATGAAATTTTCACATATTATGTATTTTTATTGCCGCTATAACAACAAATAATAAAAATTAAATTAAATTAAAAAAATTAAATTAAAATGGGTAGGTGGGTAGATGGAAATCTTTTAATTTAATTTTTTTTAACGGAACCCTAAAAGAGCGAGGCCCGACTCGCACTTGGCCGATTTTTTTGCGTCAAAAATGGTGATAACTTTTTTTTCATAAACAATTTAACAATACATGTTTTGATATGTTATAGATTGTTACTGTATCTATTTCTGAATCTACTTGACGTACATTTTGATTCATTTGTTTGTGAGAAAAAAAATAAAAAGCAATTATTTAGTTTTCCCTCACCAAGGTTTTGAATATTTGATGCACTTATTTATTTTTCCATGTCAGTTGTTTAGTTCTTCCTCGTCAATATTGAGTTGAAGTACGAAAAAGTGACGATATAAGTACCTTTATTTAGTTTTCCACTTTACTGAGATGTTAAAATGACCCATTATTTACTTATTTCAGTATAGCAAAACTATCCTTTTCAAGTTATAATTAACTAAGAATGGTTTAATCGAAGTAGGAGTATGTCAGTGATGCTAGTAATTGTTATAATAACGATTCTACTCATAAAATAATAAAGATTTTAATAGTTTGTGGAACACTAGGATTGAAGACTAGCTAATGATTCCCGCAGAAGTTCTCTTACTTTCTGGGATAAAATATAGTTCATGTGCTATTCTGATGTATAATCTATGACATCGTGAAGCTTTATCAAAATCCGTCTAAATGTTTTTGCGTGAAAGTGTAACAAACCTTCATCCATCCACCTTCACAAACTTTTGCATTTATAATATTAGTAGGATGCCAAAAAGAAAAAGGTACATAATTACGTCCATTTAAATTTAAACTAGGATTCTATTGAAATTATAACAGCTATCATCTTTCTTTTAGTTTTACCTTTGTAAATTTAAATTTTACATTATAGATCAGATCAGTTCAAACGAACTAAGCGTATGTAACGTTCACTAAAATCAAAACTATCAATTATAAATATAATTAAGTAACTGAGAAAGGTTTAATTATAAAACTAGTACGATTGAACTGATTTCAATGTAGGTAAGGCTGCTAAAAGTTTTCTATGCCTGCAAGAGTTAGCTTTATTCACTTACAGTTCTATAAACCATTCTTAAGCAGTCCAATCATTTATTAATCATCTTTTCAATTTACTACAAATTATTAACTGGCTATTGGGAATCATTTCCGGATTGCAAGTCTTCTGTGATTGTATCTGTCGAAGCAAGACTTACGTACTATGCGTGTAGTTCATCTGGTATACTTAATATTTTTTCTGCAAAGATTCAGCCGGCCCTTTGTTTTAGCTTCCGTAATCGGAATAGGGTGTCCGTATCCCATCGTAATTACCTCTTGAGCAATGTTAATGTCACCGGGCGTTGTCCTCCTTAAACAACAGGTTCGTGGAAACTGTCCATACTGTGGGGTCTAAATTCTTTAAGACCCATCGCAGGAAAAGAACCGAAAAGTTCTCTGACCATAGTCTCAAGTTAATGGAGGAGAGACAAGAGATGAGGCTGCAGTCATCGGCAGACGCGGCTGCCTACCAGCGGATTAATAGGCAGATCTCTAAGGCACAAACTCGCGACCTCCGTGTCTTTAATACCAAGTGTGTTCGCGAGAGATCTGTCTATCGGACAGAGCCAGCTGACGCGGCTGAAAACTGATGACGGCCGTCTCGTCTCTTCTCGACCTGAGGTCTTGGGAGAGGTTGAGAAGTTCTATGGACAGTTATATACCACGACACAAAAACCTGTTGAAGATTTGGCCAAAGATCCCAGAGCCAAACTGACCCGACACTATACCGAAGATATCCCGGACGTCAGCCTATACGAGATTCGTATGGCTCTCAAGCTGATCAAGAACAGCAAGGCGCCTGGTGATGACGGAATCACTGCGGAACTCCTGAAAGCGGGTGGAAAACCGGTACTTAAGATCTTTCAGCGATTGTTCAATTCCGTCATCCACGAGGGCACAACGCCGGAAGCATGGCACAGGAGCGTGGTGGTTCTGTTCTTCAAAAAGGGTGATAATACCTTGTTTAAGAATTATAGACCCATCTCGTTGTTGAGTCATGTTTATAAGTTGTTCTCGAGAGTAATTACGAATCATCTCACTCGTAGGTTCGACGACTTCCAGCCTCCCGAACAAGCCGGATTCCGAAAAGGCTTTGGTACCATAGATCACATTCATACGCTGCGGCAGGGTATACAAAAGACGGAAGAGTATAACCGGCCACCTTGCTGAGCATTTGTGGACTATGAGAAAGCCTTCGATTCGGTGGAAACTTGGGCTGTGTTGAGGTCACTGCAGAGATGCCGGATTGACTACCGGTATATCCAAGTGTTGAAGTGCTTGTATGAAAACGCCACAATATCAGTACGTATACAGGACCAGACCACGAGGCCAATCCACTTGCAGCGTAGAGTGCGATAGGGAGACGTTATCTCCCCGAAGCTCTTTACCGCTGCGTTGGAGGACGTCTTTAAGCTTCTGGATTGGAACGGGCTTGGCATCAACATAAACGGCAAGTACATCACTCACCTGCGATTTGACGATGACATAGTGGTCATGGCAGGCACTCTGAGAGACCTCAATACAATGCTCAACGATCTCAGCAGGGTTTCTCAACAGGTGGCCTGAAAATGAACATGAGCAAGACGAAAATCATGTCCAATGCTCATGCAACGCTCCACCCAGTAATTGTTGAGAACTCTGCACTCGAAATTATTGACGAGTATATTTACCTGAGACACACAGTCCAGCTAGGTAGGTCTAATTTCGAGAAAGAGATCAACCGCCGAATCCAACTCGGCTGGGCAGCGTTCGGGAAGCTCGTTCTCATCCAAAACTCCTCAGTGCCTGAAGACTAAAGTCTTCGAATAGTGCGTGTTGCCAGTGATGACTTACGGATCCGAGACATGATCGCTGACTAAGGGCCTCATAAGTAGGCTCAGGACCGCTCAGCGGGCGATGGAGAGAGCTATGCTCGGAGTGTCCCTGCGGGATCGAATCAGAAATGAGGAGATCCGTAGGAGAACCAGAATCACCGACATAGCTCAGCGAGTCGCGATACTGAAGTGGAAATGGGCGGGGCAAATAGTTCGAAGAGCTGATGGTCGTTGGGGCCACAAGGTGCTGGAGTGGTGACCCCGCACCGGGAAGCGCAGTGTTGGCAGACCCCCCACCAGCTGGACCGACGACATCAAGCGAGTCGTAGGAAACCGCTGGATTCAGGCGGCGCAAGACCGAGACCTGTGGAAGTCCATGCAAGAGACCTTTGTCCAGCAGTAAACGTCTATCGGTTGATAAAGAAGAAGAAGAAGAAATATTCAAAACTAAATATCTTCTAATTTATGTTTCGGTTGCTTTAATAAAGTTAAATAAAATTATTTAATTCAATTCCCTTATTTAATTCTGCTTGTCCTGAAATTATCAAATTTCTCAGAACTTTTTTGAATAGTTGAATAAGTGTACTTATTCAATTTTAATAGTACCTATATCTTTGCAATCATGGGATGATAAATTAAATAACTGACTTTGTTTAATTTTTCGGAACTTAATTCCCCTGTAATCCAGAATATGTGTCGAGGGAAAACTAAATAACTATTTTTATGCATTTTATTCGCTCTCGAAGTGATGCAAGAGAGAAATTATTTATTTTTCCTAAGTTATCTAGTTTTTATTCGCTACTTTTTTCTCAATTTTTCAATATTTATTTTTCCAAGTATGGCGCCATGCAAGATTCATTTTCATATAACTTTTTAATTAATGATGATAATCAAAAATTAGAATTACAGAAAGATGCGGCTTTAATTGGACTTTCTGAAAATGCAATAAAGTCGATTTCGCAAAAAGTGTAGTTATTTAATTTTCCAACTACAGCGACGATTAGTAAAAACTCAGAAGTGGGATTTTATATGAATTAGTTATAGTTTTGCATTTCTGCATCCTCCAAGTAAAAGCTCGTTATTCCTCAACAAATTCAGAACAAACTTCATAACATTAAATAAAGGGAAAGTTGGTAGGATGAGGTCAAGCTGCGAAACAAAGTTCGCATTATAGAACCGGAACAAGCTTCACAGTTAGTTAACGTTGTCAAGATTTTGTTATTTAAAAGTTTTTTAGGCTGTTTTGAAATTCGTATAATTTTAGGCACAACATTTTTATGCAGCGTAACTTTTAAACATAACGAAATTGTACACCGGAAAATGTATTTTCCTGGGGCTATTTTTAAACTAAGGAACCGAGAATTATAAATTAAATAAATGGTTGGCTTTGGTACCGCCTGCTTAGGGCTGCCACGTGCACTCTACAGCAGGCATTTCCTTTTGAAAAAATATTAGAAGATAATATTAATCTACTAGTTTTTGCTCGTGACTTTAACCGCTTGTGGTTAGGTTTTAAAAGTTCCGGAGCTTTTGTTTTTCCGAGATTAAAAGTAGCTTAATGAGCTACTCACACTCTCCAGATTTTTTACTATACCCTGTAGAAAATTACATCAATAATTTGTTGTGTGATTGGAGAACAACCCACGAAAGAAACACGTCACTTTCGCATTCATCGACAAAAGGAAGAATAGCTGTTCCCGCCAGTAAACATTATACATTCAACTTCAGAAAAAGAGAATCGGTCAGTCTCTAATACTACACAGTGATGTCAGACAGAGACGATAAAAAATAAAGTTAAAAATTAAAGAGCGTATCCATACAATAAACTTTTGTTTTTGTTCGATCTTAATAATAGCTCGTGTCAAATCTTGTACGATGGTACGGACTACGGAACCCTTCATCTGCACGTTCGACTCGTACTTGGCCGGTTTTTTTCGGTTTCAAATACAGTTTTTGCCTAGCAGTTTGGTTGAAGAGGTACTTATATTGCGAAAGTTATAATGCAGTATACAAAATAAAGTGCCCAGCATACAAAGACTTGTTTCATAACAGGTTCACCGTTCATAGTTAAAGATTGGCATGTGCTCAAACTTCCTAACTAAAATAAACATTTTGAACAAGTTATGCGCTTTGTGGCGTGGCACGCTTTTGGCGACCACCCAGGGCAAACTTCTTCCACAAAGAATTCGCTCCCAATGCCCGGGTTAAAGTTCACGAATGACACGAGAGCGACCGCGATAATTCACAAGCTAATATCAAAGTTGAGACTCGTTTGAAATTTTTGCTCTAATAAAAAAGTTTTGTTATACCCTCCCGATCTTCGAGGTAAGAATTTAGAATAGTGATGCGTAGTTCACTGTCGATGAAAAGGGAGTAAGAACATTAATCATATAATAGCAGCTACATGAATAACTTTATCTATTGTAATAGAGACGTGAAAGAAATATTATAGAAAAGAAATATTTATGAACTTTTTTAGGCAATGGAAATTCTAGCTCGCATTCAAGGTTAATTAATGATCATGAATTTATTGAGGTGTACTTTAATTTTTTTATTCATTCGTATTTAGTGACATAATATGTCGGTTATATTATAACCAATATTTAAACGCTTGTTTAAATATTGCGCAATTAATATTATGTACCTTTGTCCAGCAGTGGACGTCTATCGGTTGATAAAGAAGAAGAAAGAATATTATGTACAGTGACAGAATAATTTAACCCTTGACAAAGGCCAATCGTCTTCTACTAAAAAATCTGCGATATATTATGTACAATGAAAATCAGATAGAAATTCAAAGAAATTTCATAAAATTCTCGTCGAAACGATTACTTATTTGAACGGTCAAAGTTATTTTCTCGATTTACCATAAAATAAAAAGTCGTTATTACTTCATTCAAAAGTTTAATAATTAAGACAGAAAAATGTGCTATGTGGCGAGTTATCATCCTGGCGACCTCCTAGTACAAACTTCTCAAAAGAATTCTCTCCAAAAAAACGTAAGTTCAAGCTTAAAACTTACAAATGACACCGGAGAGAGCGCGATAATTCACAAGGCAATGTCAAAGTTGGGACTTGTTAGAAGTTTTTACCCTAATAAAAAGGTTCTTTTATACCCCTTCTGCTCGACGTTGTCTGACCTATCTTTGATAAAATCTTATCAATGTGACAATAAGATCGAAATCTATAGTGCGCTCTTCGACTTGCCTCGGACATGAGACAGTTCAATCGAGAGTCGAGACACAAAAAATAATATATCCTAAAATAAATCTGTTTCGTTTTAATTACATATTTCTAAATCAAACATATTAAGGTAGATATTTCAACTCGACCACAGGTTCTGAAAGCAGATTCTGCTGAGAAGAGCCGACTAACACACATAGAACGTACTAGTACTAATAATAATACTATCAATGATTACAGCATGCAATACAAGTAACGCATTTTCCAATACTGAGAATAGGTACACGCGCCACCAGTCCAAGTATGCGAAAATTTAATTTTAAACTAGCTGATGCCCGCGACTTCGTCCGCGTGGATTTAATTTTTAAAATCCCTTCCCCCGGGAACTCGGGATAAAAAGTAGCATATGTCACTCTCCAGGTCCTCAACTAAACCCATGCAAAAAATCATGTCGATCCGAAGCTCCCTTGCGGCGTAGGTATATGTCATTTTATTTTTTAACCTTTTTTTTTCACCGTTTAAACCTTTCTTGGACTACGACAAACATTTCAAAACCAAAATCAGCTAAATTGGCCCAGCCGGTCTCAAGTTTTTGTGAGACAAACGAACAGATATATAGATATAGATTACGTATCTACAACAGAGAACAGCATAAAATTCTCGTCTGCGCAAAATTTAAATGAAATGTTTCACGTGGCTTGACGGATGCTACAGTTCAGCCATTTTGTGATTTCCCCTCGGGAACACGTCAAGTTTGAAGTAAATCTGCGATATCCCCGGAATGTCTCCCCTGGTGTTCCAACGGAACTCGCTGACCGTAAAATTGTAAAGTCTGAGATAGAACTGAGGCATACTTAGTCGGAGACTATCAGTCTATGAAACTAAAGAGTGCATTGTTAAAAGTAAAACTGTCGGTAAATGGCCCTGATTGAAACTTTTTCTTTTATACTTTTTACAAAACTTTATTATTAAGTACTTTTTAGGGTTCCGTAGTAAACAAGGAACCCTTATAGTTTCGCCATGTCCGTCCGTCTGTCTGTCTGTCTGTCTGTCTGTCTGTCCACGGTTTAGCTCAGAGACTATTGGTACCAGAAATTTGTATAAATATCAATCTCGCCGACAAAGTGGTGAAATAAAATTTTGAAAAATAATTTTTTTAGGGTACCTCCCCTACATGTAAAGTGGGGATGAATTTTTTTTTTCTCGACTATCCCATAATGTGGGATGTCGTTGGATAGGTCTTTCAAAAATATTGTGGGTATGCGAACACTATTTTTCAATTCAGGGATCCGTTTGTGAAATATGATATTTTAAAGTGCTAAATTTTATTAGAGTCAAGTTTCCCCCCCACCCCTCTGCCAGCCAAATGGTTGTATATAGTATACAAGAAAAAATTCTCAGCAGTAGTATATATAATGAATTTTAAAGGAAAACTATCACGGCTAAGTAGGGTTCATTAGTTAAGGAGTTATATCAGTTTTTTCTAAGTTAGGTATTACACGTAGTGTAAGTTGCATATTTTGTAGTATATTATAGTATTTAAACCATGGAACTCAAAATGTATTCAATATTCATAAATAAAATAAAAGCACTATCCTAGGTCAGCAATAATATTTGAGACTTTCAACTACGGAACCCTACACGCACCTGGCCCGACACGCACTTGGCCGGTTTTTAATCTAAGCATTTTAAGTTTCTTAAAGAGCTGCCACAAAAGAGAAGTTTCATAATATTGATATTAATATATTAAATTATATCGAACTACATCGAGAATACTAAATCAATATGGAGTGCAATTTTTAATCCGTTAAAAATGACGGAGGTATAAAGATTATCAAAATAGATTTTGGCACTGAATGATAGTTGCATAAGTAGTCATATAACTTCGCGCTTCTATTATTCAAGCCCGCTTGATGCAGCAAAGTGCCGACGTCACTAACGTCGAGTGAATTTTAACCGAGGCATTAATTTGGCGTCCTGACAGTTTTTGTATTAAAAACTGACAAAATATTATTTCAAGGTTAAACTTTGATCAATGTTGATGAAATGATGCCTATGAATTCTGATTTATAGAGATAATTTAATATTTCTTTCAATATTGCATTGAACTTTCCTTATAGTTCAGTTTTTAACCGACTTCCAAAAAGGAGGAGGTTCTCAATTCGGCCGGTATCTTTTTTTTTTTTTCTATGTATGTCCACCGATTTCTCCGGGATTACTGGACCGATTCGCGTGATTTTTTTTTTAATCGACAGAGGATGTTTGCGAAATGGTCCCATAAAAATTATAACCTACAACTCCTCAAGCCTGATGCTGCAGGCTAAAACTATGGCGATTTAGGAAATTTCGATTACGAATTGATATTGTAGGTAACAAGTATGGACTGCATCATGGAGCTCCAGGTCCTAGCTCCTCAATCATAGGATACTACACTTAAAAGCTTAAAATAAAAATTCTTTTCAAAAAACCGACTTCTAACGCCACTACAAAGTATAAAAATAATTTTAGTTTGTCCACGTTTGTTGAAGTCGGGCGGGCCTATACACAAACTATGAAACCGACTCGCGATGCTCGCTCGACTTCTACAAACGAGTCTATCATATTCTGTAGCGTCGCGCATCGGTTTCATAGTTTGTATATAGGCCCGCCCGACTTCAACAAACGTGGACAAACTAAAATTATTTTTATACTTTGTAGTGGCGTTAGAAGTCGGTTTTTTGAAAAGAATTTTTATAATTAATAAAAAAAATGTCATAAACATCTACCTATAACTTTTGTGTTAAGGGATACCTTACTACGCACGTATCGTACTCACGTACTTACCTGTTGTGTTTAATTTTTCACGATTTTCCTTGGTTTAAATCCACAAAAAAATATTAATAAACTCTATTATCTTTTGTTAAATAAACCAACTCCCTTTTGTCAGACGCGATAACAAAATGAAAATGCATACCGAACAGCCGTTATTTTCAATTTATAAAATAACGAAGCTCCTCAGCGGCTGCGTTTTCACGTGAGGGTGATCAAAGATAGGACGAACACCCCCTCATTATTTCGTAGACGCGCTGACAATAACGTCTTTTAAAACTGGATGTCTATTAAATTCACCTTCTGCGTTTCCTTTGAAAATAATAGTAGGTGTGCAATATAGTATTCAAATACAAATCTATAGTTTAATTCGTTTCAATGTATGTTGACGGTTTTTTATTATTAATATAATTAAAGAATATGATAATTTTAATTTCTGTTATATATTTTTTTATTATAATTTTACGAGTTTCGAAGGAAGACATCCAAATAACGAAAAATCTGAATTACTAAGATACTTTGGCAATCACTTTTTTGTAAACTATAGTTTTTTTTTCCTACATAAAATAGGTAGGTATTTTAGAAATCTCATAATGATACTATTATACCCTAGAAATTGAATCTAAAATTATTATCTAAATGTTTGAAATTAAAATAAAAAATTTAATAAATGACAGATACACAAGTTTCTAAAACTGTACATTCGTTATTATTATTATTATTTTAGTGCTAGCTGATGCCCGCAACTTTGTCCGCGTAGATTTAGTTTTTAAAATCCCTCGGGAACTGTTTGATTTTCCGGGATAAAAAGTAGCCTATGTCACTCTCCAGGTCCTCAACTATACCCATGCAAAAAACCACGTCGATCCGAGGCTCTGTTGTGGCGTGATTGAAGGACAAACCAACAAACCAACAACCCAACAAACAAACACACTTTCGCATTTATAATATTAGTATGATTTTGCAATTTTATAGTAAAATAGTTGTTTCTGAATATAAAGGCTTTGCTACGAAACCATTAAACATGAAATACGAAATACAGTTCAGTTTACCCTATACCGAATATACATAATAATAATTCAATGATTCTGAAGACCTATCAGTCTAGTCCAGTTCTAGTCATACTCGCATTTATAAGCATTTATTTATATGATAAAGAAATAAAAATGCATAGGTATCAACATTACATTCAATTTATAAAATAACGACGTACCTCAGAGCAAATAATACGGCTTACTGAAGGGTGATTGAAGGTAAGGTAAGGGTGAACGTGGTTATTTTGACAACCTTCCACCCTTTCCGAGCGTCTTTCATTAAATGTTTTAACCGAATGCACGATCTAATCTCCAATGGAAATATGTTTAAAGGTAAAATCTAACGCAGGGGATGGAAGCCAATAACATTCCAATCAGATGAAAGTTTGCAAAATTGAAAGTTTCTACAGGTACCTTCTAAGGTGACCTTTTTGCCCTTAATAGGAGAGATACGAAAGTGTGTTTGTTACTTAATTTGTCATTCAATCATAATATCAATATCAACCTAGCTACGGATTATTATTATTGCATTTGATTATTTTCGTTCCTATAGGATACCCTGGGGATTAAATATGTTACTTACGTCAAGATTTGATGAAAATTGAACTCTGTCAACCGTCTACAATTTTAATCTCAGATTAAACTAGCGGCACGCTATGATGGCCGGTTTGACGTTTGTCCGTTCATGAAGTTCCGTATTAATTGATAACGACTTTGAAGGAAATAATTGTATTACTTTATTGACGATAGTGATGTGCAGAGATTCATAAATTTTATCGAATGTAGTTTTAGGTTTAGGACTCAAAATTTATTTATTAAATTGATTTCTAAAATGTATACAAGTGTAGAAAAATCAGTTTGCACCATTTAAGGGGTGAATGTACTTGTGAATATGAACAATTTTCACTATGTGGACAAACCTCTGAAATCGCAAAAAAATATCAGCTGTCTCATACAAAAGGTAAAATTTTTATTTTTATATGATATATACCACAACTCGGCATTTGGTTTTCTAAATTGAAAATTTTTAAAAATGGAATCTAATACGATCGTCACATAGGATCGCTGGCTAGCACAACTACTACCTCCGGCAAACTCGCGTCAATGCTCAATGCAAAACAAAGCAGTTTCGAATTGACGTTGCTTCGAAAAGTATAAACTGTCAGTGCAATGCGATTGTGATATAGTTTTGACCTGGCTTTGGATTTCAAATATTGATACTGCATTACTGTTGACCCTTGCTCGTTAATTTGGACTCTGTTCAAGCCCTTTGTTGTGGATTTCGTCGATATGACCGAACGTACGCAGAGAACTGTTCTAAATAGTCAGACACGTGAATTCGTAATACGCCTTCGTAACTATTTCGATCGTGAAGCTCAAAATGGAGGGCCAATTTTACCTATAACGTCAGTGATTTGATATAGCGATGGCAAGGTATACTTTTTTACGGCAAGTGAAAGAAATCAAAAATTGGCAAAATGTTGTGTTCTTGGATGAAACATGGCTTAATGCTAACCATACTGTAGGCCGTTCTTGGAACGATGACACAGCAGCATCTACTTCCAAAGTTCCTGTAGGAAAAGGATCGCGACTTATAATTTGTCACGCCGGAACCATCAACGGGTTTGTCGAAGGTTCTCTCATGGCTTTTGCGTCAAAAACCACTGGAGACTATCATGAAGACATGAATGGAGAAAAGTTTACTGAATGGTTTACCTCAATGTTGTGTAGCCTCCCTGAACCATCTATTATAATTATGGACAACGCCCCATACCACTCGATGCAAATTGACAAGCCACCTGCCCAATCCCAAAAGAAAGCTGATATCGTCGCATGGCTTCGTAAAAATGGCGTAGATGCAAACATGAATATGTTAAAAGCGGAATTAGTACGTCTTTTAAAAGAAAACAAACCAACCAAGATCCGATACGTCATTGACGAAATAGCATTAGAACATGGGCACAGAGTTATACGGTTACCGCCTTACCATTGTGAGTATAATGCGATTGAGTTGGTGTGGGCTCAAATTAAGGGATATGCTGCAAGACACAATACAGAACCCCCATTTACCACAAAAAAAATGCTAAAATTATTAGAAGAAGCTTGTGAACATGTGACTAAAGGAGACTGGGAAAAGGTTGTGAATAGAACTGTTAAATTAATAAGGGAAGATTATGAAAGAGATGTGAAAATAGATAATATTATAGAAAACGAACATATAATTATTAATGTAGGTGATGATAGCAGTGACGACAGTGAAAATAGTAGTATGGACGAATCTGATTAATTATGGCCTTTTGTGGCACCTTTTTTGGTATCTTTTGTATTCATATGTTTCTTGTGTGTATTCATATTTTCATTCAAATATTCAGTTCGTTCAAATAAATTAAATAAACATATACATTTTTGTTTTATTAAACCTATTTAATCAGGTACAAAAACAAAACTTAATTGTTTTTTGTTCGAGAATAAATTGACATTCCACATCACTATTGTAATGTGTCAAACCGGCCATCATAGCGTGCCGCTAGTGTAAAATACTCATTATTCTAAGCCTTTAATTTGTTTTGAAGGCGATCGAATGACATCAAAACTTTGAGTATATAACCAACACTTATATACTCAAAGCATCAAAATAATAAAATAATATTAGTTATTTGGTCACCGAAATGCATGATAATGTCGTTCGTCTTCTGTTCTGTTTTGTTTAATAGAGGCCAATTTCAATTAGTTTAAATAATTATTTTGAATAATTTAAATTTTATTTAAAGATTTTTTGGCAGATTTTCAACGCAAAAACTTTGACTTCGACGTGGGTGAATTCGGTGCTTAAATAAGTAGGATAACTTCCAGTAGTTAGCTACACCTAGGCCTTTTATCTTTACAAATCTACAAACAGTGAGGTGCCGTGATATATACCGGCATTAACAGAATCACAGAGCTGAGCAATATGAAGTACTTGTTGTTAACGTTTAAAGACGGTCATTTGTACTGAAGAGAACTCGAGCCCAAAGACATTATTTTCTTTGAGTACTTCTATAATCAAAAATATCTGCTTGACCGAGCGTCACCCCAGACCTATTGATTTGTGAATTTAAAGAGATTTTCTTTCGTTCTTATTTTGGAATAGAACCTTTTCGCCGTCCCTAGAAAAAATGCAACTAACTGCGGACAATAGACATTTTAGATATTTAAAGTGCTTATATTATCAGATCATAATATTATTACACTCATATAAAAATTTTATCATGACATAAACCAGATTAAATTTTTATCTTGTTTATACTTAAATATTTTTTACATTTTGAAACATGATAATATTCAGTAATCCTACTAAGATTATAAACGCAAAAGTTTGTGAGGATGGATGGATGGATATTTGTTACCTACTCTTTCACGCAAAAACTGCTGGACGGATTTCGATGAATCTTTACAATGTAATAGCTTATTTATCAGAATAGCACATAGGCTATAATATATTTTTATCCCGTTTAAGGCGTTTCCGTGGGAATCAAAAAACCTGATTCCACGCGTTCGAATCGAAATATAAGCAGTCCTGTACTGTATGTTACATTTACCATCAAATCGTAGTCAAATTTTATAATATTGTCATTGAAGAAAAAACTATAAACTAAAATAGAGTTCTTCTTCACAATCGGTCACTCTTGTCAGAGTGGTCGTGGCTGCTGGGATGATGTGACATTATTTGATAATCGTCAGTCTCCTTGATTGTTTTTGGATCGCACCGCCTCCCGTGCGATGCTCCTCTACTTGCGACGATCAGTTGCGTTGCGGGATTAGAAAATAGAGTATTTTCATTAAAAAAAAAAACCAGTAAATTCAGATTAACTTGGAGTGAAACTAATATGACACGCGCGTCTTATACACAAACATGTGTTCCACAAACTTCACATGACTTAAAGTTTAAGTTAACAAGCACATAGCGAGCTACTGTGATATGCAAAATGGATAACATTGCCCAGAGTGTGGTGTACCTAGCTACTACCTACGGAGACAATTTTTAGACTGAAATTAGTCTCTCTAGTCGCTCTTTCATTTCAAAGAATTTTTATAAACTTTGTTAGGTACAAAATCGAATCTTTTGATTGAAACAAAAAATTACCTAAGAAGATACTTCTCACTTTATAAATCGTCGTGGTTATTTTTCTTATACACTGTCGAGTTTTTCTCAAAATAAAAAAAATAAGTGGCACTCGGGGACTGCCGCTGTAAAGCTATTGCATAGCATTTTTTATCAACTTATGCAATTATAATATTTATGCAATATTTGTTTTGCATTGTAAAAATTATGCAAAAAAAGAATTAAAAAACAAACAAACAAACAAGAAAAGCGCACTGTCACTACTTCGCAAGTGAGATTGGAACCTGCGACATCATAAAGTGGTAGACTCATCGACGATTCGAAAGCACTTGTAAAAAAGTCTATTTGAATAAAAAACATTTCTATTCTATTCTATTCTATACACAGTACGGTAAAGAAAGCGGCCGCTCGCCCACTGCGCCGAACAGAGCTACTTGTGAACCTCTAAAATGTTGAACGCTTACTGAACGACGGTGTTAGGTTTATTTTCGTTACAGAATTTCTTGATTCGGTCGCCGCGCTCAAACTGTTTGTTAGTTCAAAGCCCGCGATAAAAGCTATGCAATAGCTTAAAAGATTAACGTCCATAAACCGTCTATATATAAACGATGTGGAAATTATTAAAAACTCATGTTTATTAATGACATATTATAATGCTTATCTCTGAAACGCCTGAAAACTGACATATATATATAAAACTGTCTGTTTCAGAGACTACGTGCTACCACGCTATGTTTTGTAGCTCATCGAGCTAATGTAGGAGCCCTAAGTAGCTTTAAAAGTAAGTGGAATTTTTTGCCAAGTTTGTGCAAATATCAATCCTTTTACACATTGGTATGCGGGGTACGCGGCACGAAATGCAAAACACTTACCCGCACTAGGGTTCAAAGCGTAAACTTTTTCGCTCTCAAACATTATTCCAGTCTCGTAGTTCTGTGCTGGCTTTGGAGGATTTTTTCGGTTGAGCCCCCTTCATTAAAAAGTTCTGAACTAATATTTACAAAGTGATTGGGTATCGTGTTCACAAACCTATAAAAATCTATATTATCAACTCTGGCTTTTTATCCATCTACATTCATGTTTTTTATTTGAAGAGCTTTCAAAAATCATCAGTCTTATTACAAAAAACTTAATAAACCTTGGTTTAAACCTGTACTATCAAGTCCAGGCTTATCTGCAGAACCATGGTCTAAATATGTTCGTATTACAAAACATAAATAAACCGTGGACTTCTTAGTACCGTCATTTGAACCATTCCTTAAATATCGACCACAGATTAATACAAATATCATTCGTTCACCATGATAACATTCTATTGCAACGTTCCGTATGCTCAGAAAAGAAAACATTTTGATAATATATTAATGATTAAATGATGTTTAGGAGTGTTAAAAATATCGAAACTGTTATTTTGCATGGATATAAACATTATTTAGTTATTTCGTCAATTGCAGTTTTGTTTTTATTTCGTATTAATTTCTAACAGAACATCTAAGTACGTGTAACGAAACGTAACATTTTCGCGCGTTATATGAAACCCTAACAATAAACAAAACCATCGCAAGTTGAACAAAGTTCTTAAAGCCTTGGGATTTTTACAAGTGTTAGAACAATTGCCTCTTTGTGACGTTTTTAGTAATTTTAATATCATAATATTGTGATGGACCAACAAAAAAAGAAACGAGCTGAGAATTGGAGTGCCGAGGAAAAAGTAAGTAAACTTTGCAAAATTCTAAATTTACAGTTTGATGACCGCACCTGGACTCAAGCCAGCCTACCTGTTAAATACAGTGGCTTAGGCATACGTTCCATTTCAAGCGTAGCGCTTCCGGCTTTCTTATCTTCTGCTTTTGGCTCTATCACTCTCATCAGTCAGATCCTTAATCTGTCTAGTCCGGCTGATGATGTAGTGGAGAGTCTTGCAGAGGCGAAGTTAGCATGGAGTGCATCTTGTCCTGGTGAGAGTTTTCCTTCGGCTTTGGAATGTCAGGGTCTTTGGGACAAACCGCGTGTTGTTTTGACACATGCGGATCTCGTAGCGCAGTGTACCTCAGATACGGATAAAGCCCGTATTTTAGCCGTATCCGAAAAGGAGTCAGGTCACTGGCTACACGCTCTGCCATCTCATGGCCTGGGGACGATTCTCGACAGGACAGCGCTTCGTGTGGCCGTTTGCTTGGGCTTGGGGATTAAGGTATGTGAGCCTCATCGCTGTCCTTGCGGCAGCCAAGTGGATTGTTTTGGTCACCATGGACTCAGTTGTTATCGGAGCGCGGGCCGCTTGTATCGCCAGTCGCCACGGTGCTCTCAATGTTATAGTCCGTCGCGCTCTGGTCACTGCCTCCATCCCTGCACAACTGGAACCCTCCGGTTTGTTCAGGGATGACGGCAAGAGGCCGGACGGGATGACTATAGTACCGTGGACGATGGGTCGCGCACTGGTGTGGGACGTGACTTGCGTTGATACGTTGGCTGCGTCCCACCTACCGGGCTCGTGCCAAAAGGCGGGTGCAGCTGCCGAATCCGCTCAGTTGCTTAAGCGCCGCAAATACTCTGCCATTTCTAAGGATTATATTTTTGCGGCGCTTGCTTTTGAGACTCTGGGTCCATGGTCATCGGACACGAAAAATTTTGTAAATGTCGTGTCCCAAAAATTGATCCACGCCTCTGGTGACCAAAGAGCTGGCGCTTATTTAGCCCAAAGGCTTAGCCTCGCGATTCAGAGAGGTAATAGCGCCAGTGTTTTGGGCACCATGCCCATTAGCGATCACTTGGACGGCGTGTATTTTTTGTAAATATAATTAGTAGTAATTTTTTCGCTTTTATATAATATCTAGATCTACTTATGTGATTAATTTTATTGATAATAATAATTTCAATAAAGTAAACATAAATTAATTCGATGAACTTGAAATCCGTCTTTAATGTATTGATATGAAGCTGACCAAAATTTCAAATATTATAGGATATACTACGCGAGCTGATAACACAATCACGCCACATAATCGAGGACAAAAGTACAAGAGCTTCCTCCAATATTAAAAAGGCTCAAGAGTGGAAGAATATAGCAAAGAAGTAAGTTTAGTGTGTATAGTTTTTTCTTATTATGTGGCCCATTATCAACGCAAATTAACATATTATTGAAATATTTTTAGAATAAATGAACTCACGGGGAAAAATAGGTCTGATGGAGAAGTTAAATTGGCTTGGAAGAGGATGAAGCTTTCGGCTAAAGCAAACTTGTCCGCTCATAGGCAGTATCAGATGAAGACAGGGGGTGGTGAAAAACCCAAGTCGCCATCTCAGGAAGATCTGGCGATAATGGACATTGCTCCACACGATTTTGTTGTGGAATATAATGACTATGACAGTGATGCAATAAAAACTGTGGTAAGCTTAATATTCTTTACTTGTAAAATACTGATTAAATTAATATTCAGTATATTTAACAATTTTATTAATACTTGTAGGTTGAATTAAAACCCCCAGAAGAAAATGAAACTACAGCTGGGCCTAGTACAAGCTTTTCTCCTATAATTATTGAACCAACTCCTATAATCATAAAATCACCTCCTAAAATCAATGATAAGGTAGTAGAAGTTCTAGTGGAACAAGGTAAAAATAAAAATTCATCTTTATATTATAAAATTGTAATCGTTTAATTGGACCATATTTTTAATATTCAAAAAATACATAACATGAATTTAATGGATATATTTATATAATTCGTATATTTGGAATTAAAATACTTTCAGGTACCTCCAAGGTAAATGTTGGAAAAAAACAGAATATTCATAGGAAGCAGTTGGGTAAAAAGGGTCCTCAAAACATGTAAGCAAGATTATCTTAGAATATATTATTCTTATTATTTGCTTAGATTAGAATTTATAGGGTAAATATTTAACAGAAAAGAATCAATTCAAGAATCAATATTGAAGAGTAACAATGAATTAAAAAAAAACAATTAGAAATGCTAGAAGTGGAACACCAGTACAATGTAAAAATTGCTCAATTAAAAATAATAAAACTGGAACTGGAAATAGCAATATTAGAAAATACGAAGAACTCTAGCACTTAGTAAATATTAAATGGTGAATATAATTTTGTTTTAACACTTATATTTTCAAAAAAAATATTTTATAATTACTATTTAATAATATCATAAAAATATTAACCAAAAATATTATACATAATGCCAACGGGAATATATTAGGGGAGATTTTACTTCACAATAATATTAAAAATACAAATGTCATAATCCAAAAATTTTGTGAATAAATAATAATAATTGGTGAATATAATTATAAAAAATCTCTATAAGTACTATAATTTTATTATAAAAGAGTTCACGCATTATATTTATGATCTAATATTTATTTTCAGATCCAACAGTGAAGGTTGAAAGAAATATTGTAAAATGTTACAAGAATAAGAATTATTTAATTTAGGTTTTAAAATATTTTAAAATATATTATTTAAATTAAAAGTATCTGTTCGCGCCATGTACCTGTCCAGAATTCCTTGTTCCATGGTCATGGCGCTGGCAATCTTTTTCGCCCGCAATGAAGTTGACAGATTCTTAGTTTTTAAACTTGCCGCCGTTTTGGGGCGTGGTTTTTGCAAGTTCCTTTTTTGACAGCTAACACGTTCACGAAAATCCGGGTCGCGCGCACCGTTTTGCTTTTTAAGTGTCTAGATTTAGTTTATTTTACGGTTTATTTGCGCCGTCAAGCGGTCTATGTGTCGACCTAGCTATAAGCATAATTGTTAACTGTTGTCCGTAACAAAGAACCTTTTTTTGGAACCCGCCGACCTTTGCTCGCCACGCGCTCGGCGGAAGTGTGTGTGAAAAAGTGACTTTGACCACCTCTAGTTGGTCTAACTAGTGATAAACCAAGTGTACAGTGCTACGCCAGCCCGGCGTCCACAGCTGCAGGCCATAACTGGCTGCCTGCCTGCTGCGGCTAGCGGCCTGAGAAGTTCACCTCACACTTAACCTCACAACACACCCCACATAATCACCACTATCATACCATCTCAGGCCGTACAAGGATTGACTGCTGCAAGGAAGGTCAGTGCAACCCTACCATCATTAAGTCACCACTACGTTGAGAACAGATCTGACCGCGGTGAAAGGCCGCTTTGGGCAGCGACTCTGGACTCAGGTTTAGCTGATGGGCCCCTGAACCTAGTGGTCCAGGTTTGACTCGTTGGCCAAGCCGTTGGCCTCAACAATTGGTAAGCAGAGCGCGGTTAAATTGATTCCGCGGACAGATTTGGCATTACTGTGACTTAACTTTAACTTTAGGGTTAACTCATTAATTGTAAACTTATTAATTTATAACTTATTAATACACAGGCTTATTGAGTTACTAATACATAGCCTACCTTGTCACATGTAGGCCTGTATAATGATTGCAATTATTGAGATTTTGTTTTGTTAATTTTGTTGATTAATAATTAATAGTATCTAATTGTTGTTTGTGGCCCGTAACTGGCCAACAGTTAGATGTAGATTGTAATAAATAAACTTAATATTAATATAATTTGATAATTGTAGGTTCTCTTACCAAGCCAATTTG
The DNA here is from genome assembly GCA_029955525.1 of Oeneis ivallda. NCBI lineage: Eukaryota > Metazoa > Arthropoda > Insecta > Lepidoptera > Nymphalidae > Oeneis > Oeneis ivallda. The sequence goes on along the minus strand of JARPMR010000016.1, from coordinate 13,942,683 downwards.
TAATTTGCAGTGCCTAGTATGAGTCTAGTGGCTTAGTACGGGTAATTAAAAACTTAATTTTTCTTTTATCTTAATTTCTGTTATTGATTGACTTAACATAAATTATTGATAGCTTAATTTGTATCTTTTGGAACTTTTAACCAACAAATACTTTGTTTGTTTACTAGAACTCCTCGTGGTTAGGTAACAGAGTAGTTTGTTTGATGTATTTAAAATAAATAATTCTTGTTTTAAAGTAAATAATTCTAATTAATGAATAGTATTTAAGTAGTAATTTGTTTGTGTTTAAAGTGGGTAATTCTTGTTTGATTATTAATTTGTTTGGTTAAAGCTGAAACATAACTTCTAACAAATAACTTTGTTTTGATTTTGTTATCTGTTTGTTGTAACTACCTTTATTTAAGTTGTTTTGTACCTACCTAAGATGTCAGCCCACAAAAAATTGAGCGTGCAAATTCAATCAGAGCTGCGTTGGGCTGCTACAGCCAACGCCTTGGTAGGCCGGGTGGACCGGGCATCCGCACTGCTTCAGCGGTGCGAGCAGGTGCGGACCAGGCAGGCGGTCGTCGAAGAGGCCTTCCGAGACCTCATGGCATTGGAGCTACCTCCGGAATCGCTGGAGTCCTCAGTGCGGGACTACGAACAGTTTTTTGAGCTGACAGACGGTCTGGTGGAGGAGGCCGCGAGGCTCAAGAAGGAGGCGAGAATGAGCTCTATTCTTGAGTCTCCCACCAGACCCACCACGCAGCCTGCGTTACAGGGCAAGTTGCCAACAATAAACTTGCCCCACTTTTCTGGCAACCTGAGCGAGTGGCTAGGCTTTCTCAGCCTCTTTGATAGCCTGGTGGACGCGAGAAGGGACCTGTCTCCCTGCCAGAAACTGGCCTATCTACTCTCTTCCCTGCAGGGAGAGGCTCTGGGTTTAATTAGCCACCTAGACCTCTCCGAGGAGAGTTATACCACCGCGCGGGAACTACTGACTCGGCGGTATGCCAACGTGCGCCGGTTAGCAGACACACACGTGGCACAAATTCTAGCGCTGCCACGTGTCTCTGGGGTGTCCCATTTAAGAGAATCGCTCTTAAATCCACTGATTGTAGCCTGCAACGCTCTTAAGCGTTTAGAGCTTCCCGTGGACCAGTGGTCCTTCCTTTTATTACACATTGTGTTGTCCCGCCTACCTCCCGAGTTGAAACTGCGTTTTGAGCAAAGGTATGGTGGGGACGGGGCCAGCTACCTGCCCCCCTTTTCGGACCTTTTAAAGTTCCTTGAGGAAGAGTGCCGGCAGGCTGATAACTCTGGTATTGCTGGTCCTTCAAGGACCCCAGAGCGGCCTGCCCAGCTGAGGAAGGAAAAGGGGGGTAAAAGGGCCCCCGACCGGAGACCAATGCCCGTTTACACTGGACTTGCTGCCACTGAACCCGCCCCCTGTAACTATTGCAGGCGTCCAGGCCACCGGGTGCTTTCTTGCCCCCAGTTTCTCTCTAAGCGGATCAAGGATCGGAGGGGCATTGCAAGAGACCGCCACTGGTGCTATAGCTGTCTGGAAGCTCACATGCAACGGGACTGCCAACAGCGACGGCCATGCCCAATTTGTAGGGGTAACCACCTGGAGATTTTGTGCGCCAACAAGAATGGTGTTGGCTGCCGGGTGGAGAGTGAGGGCGCGCCCCGCACGGGCGGGGGCGCTCTTACCGATCGCTCCCCGGATTACTTGCGTCGGTCTCCTGATCAGGGCCATGAATCCCGACGCGTCCGGATTTCGACCCCGCCTATGGGGGCTTCACCTCCCCGTGAGGGGGGCGCCAACCCCCCTCGACGTTCTGATGGCAGATTTGTGGCGGCTCCGTCTACGGTTCAGTCTGCCCGCTATTCACCTCCGCTTCATGAGTGGCCACGCCTCGAACGCCGCCCACCTCGAGCGGGTCGACAGCCTTACTACGTCCTACCGACCTCAGCCCGTATGACTAGGCCCGTGCTGCCGCCACGAGATGACGCATGGGTTTACCCAAATGGAGGTCCGTCCCCCTCACCTTTGGAGGTCCCCCCTGAGTCTCAATATGAGATTCCCCGGTTAGAGGACCGGTTTGATGAGGACGACCACCAATAGGTAGTTGCCGCCCTAGCCCCCACCACAGCAACTTCTCCTGAGACCTTGAATCTCCGGCAGTCCGTCTGTCAGACCATTCTTTTGCCGACTGTCTCAGTGAAGGTATTCAACCCGAAGGGTGAATTTTTAATCGTTCGCGCCCTTTTGGATTCGGGTTCACAGCGCTGTATTGCTTCTTCTCGTTTGGTGGGTGAGCTAGGGCTCCCTTGGAGTCCTCGAACAGGACGGGTGATAGGTATCGGGGGTATAGAGCCCTCGACTCCTAACGGGGAAGCGGAATTAATGTTTGGCCCCGTTACGGGCAATCTTAGGGTCTTGGACAAGGTGTCAGTCCTTGACAATATCTTAGGTCCCCTACCGCAGGTCCGAATAACTGACGCTGCGGTGTCCTGTGCATCAGGCCTAAACCCAGCTGACCCCCACTGGACTGAACCCGGTCCTACGGACCTTTTGTTGGGTTCCGACGTGTTGGGCCTGGTCTTGTCAGGGGAAATTAGGGTTTTGCAGAAGGACGGCCTATGTGCCATGTCCACTATATTCGGTTCTAGCTTTTTTGGACCCGTGCTATGGTCTTCGGACCTACCGGTGCTGGACCAATTGCAAGCAGCCGGCTTGACGCTGTCGGACGTGGTCCAGCGCTTTTGGGAAGTTGAGGAGCCGCCGCATGCCGCACGAGTTGACCCTCTTGACCTTGAATGTGAGTTGTTTTATCAAAACAACACAGGCTGCCGTGTTGATGGGCGATTTGTAACTCGCTTGCCCTTTCTCGCTTCTCGCCCCCCGCTTGGTCAATCGCGGGCCTAGGCGGAAAAGAGGCTCTTGTCTATGGAACGGCGCATGCGGCGCGACTCCACCTTCCGCTCCAAGTACGTTGAATTTATGCGCGAGTACGAGGGCCTGGGGCATATGTCACCATCCAATTTTGATTGGCGCGCACACGAGCACTACTTCTTACCCCACCATGCCGTCTTGAAGACCCCTGGGGGGAAGATTCGAGTGGTTTTTGACGGCTCCGCGGCCACATCCAACGGGGTGACATTGAACCAATGCTTGCACTCCGGTCCTAAGCTGATCAAGGATATCTCCGATATCCTCACGCATTTCCGCCGGCATCAAATTGTTTTCGTAGCTGACATCAAGATCATGTTTAGACAGTCGATGGTACATCGCGATGATCGGAGATACCAAATGATTCTGTGGCGCGAAAATCCTAATGAGCCAATGCGTGTCTTTGAATTGAACACCACGACCTATGGACTCAAGTCAAGCCCCTATATTGCTATCAGGACCTTGTTAGAACTAGCTAACCGGGAGCGACTGAATTACCCTCGCGCATCAGCCACCTTGGAATCGTCAGTCTATATGGACGATATTTGCACGGGAGCCTCGAGCGTTGAGGAAGCTCTGACTCTTCGCGATGAATTGATTGCAATACTGAAGTCCGGAGGTTATGAGTTGGGCAAGTGGCTGTCCAACTCCCCTCACGTCTTGAAGGATCTCCCGGGAAAGGATCAGCAGGATCCTCATATTTTTGAAAATCCCGAAAATCCCAATTTGCTGACGGTCCTTGGAATACAGTACCAGCCCGTCCAAGACGTTTTCACCTACCGGGTCAAATTAGACCCACCTCCTAAGGTCTGGACTAAGCGTTCCGTATTGTCTACGGTTGCTCGCACCTTCGATCCCAATGGATGGATCACTCCCGTAATATTTTTGGCTAAATGTTTCCTCCAGAAGCTTTGGATTGCTGAACTCGGTTGGGACGAACCACTCCCTGGGAAGTTATTGAAGGAGTGGAACTCTCTTGTGTCTTCACTTCCTGAAGTTAACCGAATTTCCATGCCTCGACGCTTCCTACCAACAGGAAGGTGTCATGCCAGTCTCCACGGGTTTTGCGACGCCTCCGAACGATGATACGCCGCCGTGGTATATTTGAGGACTGTCGATGTCGCCGGTGAGGTCGCGACGCATCTCGTCTTGGCAAAAAGCAAGGTGGCCCCTATTCGGTCACGGTTAACTATCCCGAAATTAGAATTGTCTGGCGCCGCCCTTCTGGTACGCCTCTTGAACCACGTCCGCTCCTCTTTGGCATCTGCGGTCGATCTGACCGACGTTTATGCTTGGACGGACAGTGAGATTGTCCTTTGCTGGCTACGAGCCGCGCCTCACAACTTAGAGGTCTTTGTTGCGAATCGGGTCTCCCAAATTCAGAGCTCTGCAGTACCGGTGATTTGGAGACACGTACCCGGAGAACTGAACCCGGCCGATTGCGCCTCCCGCGGCTGTGAGGCCTCTTCACTGGTCCACCATCACCTTTGGTGGGATCCAAGTTGGCTATCCCAATCCGAGACGACTTGGCCTCAAAATAGGTTTTCCGCTCCCGAAGTATTGCCGGGCTTAAGAGTCGGAGTGGTTGAGGATAAACAGATCCCCGACTTGAACTTTCTTTTGAACCGTTACAGTTCCCTTGATAAACTAATTGGTGTTACCGGTTGGATTCGACGTTTCATCCATAATGGGCGGAATTCAGAAAATAAAAATTTGAGTCCTGTGCTTTCCCCTCTTGAACGCCAAGACGCCCGGAACTACTGGATGCGTGTGGTTCAGGTGGAGCATTTTTCATCCGTGATTGACACTCTAAAGAGAGGTTTAGTTTTGAAGGGCCCCCTTGCTCGCCTAAGCCCTTTTTTGGACAATAACGGAATGCTACGCGTTGGAGGACGCCTCAAGAATTCCAATCTGCCCTATGGTGCTCGCCCCCCCTTTTGCTACCTAAGGACGGCACCTTTGTCAAATTGCTAGTGACACACTACCATCTTAAAAATGCCCACGCTGGTTGTAATGCACTCTCGGCTATTTTACAGCGCGAGTTTTGGATTCTGGCAGGGAGACGCACCATCCGGAACGTCACTTTCAAATGTATTCCGTGTTACCGCTTGAAGGCTAATACTTCACAGCCGATGATGGGTGATCTGCCCTCCGACCGCGTTCTAGCCACTCGACCCTTTGCTGGGGTTGGCACTGATTTTGCTGGCCCGTTTGCCATCAAGAGCTCTAACCTCCGCAACGCCAAATCGCTCAAGGCCTACCTCTTCGTTTTTGTATGTCCCGCTACCAAGGCGGTACATTTAGAACTTGTGAGTGCCTTAAGCACTGAAGCTTTTGTAGCCACGCTAGGTAGATTTGTCTCTCGTCGAGGATTGCCTGACCTGATTCGCACTGATTGCGGCACCAATTATAAGGGCACTGATAGATATTTAAAAGAAATTGTCGAATTCCTGTCTAGCAATATGATTAGATTAAGTACAGCATTGTCCAAGATGGGGGTAACCTGGAAGTTTTACCCCCCAGCTTGCCCTCATTGGGGTGGAATATTCGAAGCCGTGGTTAAGGTGGCCAAGACTCATCTCCGGCGCGTTATAGGCGAAACTGTTTTAACCTTTGAAGAACTCGCCACCGTGTTTTGCAAAATTGAGGCTGTACTCAATTCTCGGCCACTCTGTCCCCTCTCATCTGACCCCAATGACCTGGAGGTCTTAACTCCCGGTCATTTTCTGATTGGTCAGCCCCTTAACGCTCTACCCGAATACCCCTTCAGGGACGTGAAGGTCTCACGTTTGTCCCGGTTTGAGCTGCTGCAACAGATGACTCAGAGTTTTTGGCACCGTTGGTCACTAGAGTATTTGCATCTTTTGCAGCAGCGGGTTAAGTGGGCTGACAAATCTGATCCACCCAAAGTTGGTGACCTAGTGCTGATTAAGGAACCTAATTTGTTGCCTTTATACTGGCGCCGTGGGCGCATTCTTAAGCTGATCTACGGGTCTGATGGGGTTCCCAGGGTTGCCGAGGTTGCTATAAGCATAATTGTTAACTGTTGTCCGTAACAAAGAACCTTTTTTTGGAACCCGCCGACCTTTGCTCGCCACGCGCTCGGCGGAAGTGTGTGTGAAAAAGTGACTTTGACCACCTCTAGTTGGTCTAACTAGTGATAAACCAAGTGTACAGTGCTACGCCAGCCCGGCGTCCACAGCTGCAGGCCATAACTGGCTGCCTGCCTGCTGCGGCTAGCGGCCTGAGAAGTTCACCTCACACTTAACCTCACAACACACCCCACATAATCACCACTATCATACCATCTCAGGCCGTACAAGGATTGACTGCTGCAAGGAAGGTCAGTGCAACCCTACCATCATTAAGTCACCACTACGTTGAGAACAGATCTGACCGCGGTGAAAGGCCGCTTTGGGCAGCGACTCTGGACTCAGGTTTAGCTGATGGGCCCCTGAACCTAGTGGTCCAGGTTTGACTCGTTGGCCAAGCCGTTGGCCTCAACAGTATCTTTCAATGAATTGCCGTCTTCTAATATTTCCACGTAAATTATTTTCTACTGGTAAAACTACTGGTTCAGAAGTTAGTGGGTTAGCTTCAATGTCAACAAACCCACTATGAAACACAGCTTCCTTCATATCTATGGCAATGTTGTGCAATACAGCACATGCCACAATGGTTTTTTTTGCAGTTTCAATGTTGCAGTAAAGGCCTCTTAATAAACAGCGGAACCTCTGCTTCCACAACCCAAAACACCTTTCCACTGCATTTCTGGTGCTAATGTGAGCATTGTTGTATCGCTCCTCTTGAGGTGTTGTAGTATTCAGTAATGGAGTGAATAAATATGGCGTGCAAGCATAGCCACTGTCTCCTAGCAATATGCCTGAGAATGCACCAGCCTCAAACCGCTGCTTCAAACGGCATTCTCTAAATATTCGTGAGTCATGAACACTCCCACGCCACCTAGTAACAATGTCCATGATTTTTAAATCTGCATCGCAAACTACCTGGAACAATAGTTACATGTTTTAGTATTTCTTGCTCACATAAATAAGCATGACTATTCACTATCAGAACATACTAAAGAACAAAGTCACTGTCCACTTGTGTCTTTTTCCACTACATATTAAAATAGTTTTAATACTAATCACATTACACATGGACATCCTGAACCCTGTGGTAAGTTATACTACTTTTCAACACTATAATCAACGCCTCATCAGTGAGGGAGCTGTGGACAAAAGTCTTTGTTCCTCTGTTTTGGAAGAAAAATATTAATGTAAAATCAAAATACCTGGACATTAATTGATGGAAATCCTTTGCGGTTAATATACAGTTGACCACCATCTTCACTTTTTTTTTTTATTTTAATGTGAGTACAGTCTATTGCACCAATAACTGTAGGAAAATTTGCAATTCTGCGAAATTTTTGCATTGCTTCCTCTTGTTCAGATAATGTAGCAGGCATTTTTATAAATCTGTGTGATATTCGGGCTATAGCTTCTGCAATTCTTTTGCATGTTTTACTTATAAAAGGTTGTGAGACTCCATGTAAATCGGCTGTGTTATCCTGGATCTATTAAACAAAAACAAAATATTAGTTTGGAACTTAGTACATAATTTAGTATAAATTGCTATCAATGTTTTGATAAATGCAATATAAGCTTTGAATCTACTCACTTCATATCGAGCCCAGCTTCGTAATGCGCAAACCACTTGTATTTCGGGAGACACAGGGCATCCTCGAGCATCTCTACTTATATCTTCTCTTATTAAGTCCACTATTTTTATTGCATAACGTTTATTAAACCTATACTTTTGCCTGAAATCTTCATCGGATAAATCTATGAAGGGATTGACTCGAACACGATTTCTGTTGTGTCGGCGCGTGGCGTTTCCAACAACTCAGCTGCTTCAATATCCTCAATATCAACTAAATCGATCATGTTGATATCCATTTTTGAGTTAAATTAACACAACACAATGAAAAAGATGATAAAACGTAGAAACAAACTACTTGCACAAACTCTTGCTTACAAGAGAAACTTTGACAGCTATGATTTAGACCATCGTTAAACTAGGGGTCGCCGAGGTTTAGCGTTAGGCCATGGTTTAGTCTATGGTTTATCGAAAAACCACGTTTTGTAATATCATTTTTGATTAATCCGTGGTTTACAGAAGTTTAAACCAGGGTTTTTAGTTAAACCGCTTTTTGTAATAAGACGAAAAAGTCTACTGGGGATCCAAGAGCTGGCTACCTTGACCAACAAATTAGTATGGCCATCTAAAGGCGCAATGCTGCCAGCATCTTGGGTACTATACCATGCTGCGATGACATCGATGTGATCAATTTAGTTTTAACAAATAATATTAAAATAATGAATCATCATCATCATCATCATCATCAGCAACACATCAACGGCTCAGTACTGAGCGCAGGTCTCCTCTCAGAGGAGGGTTATAGGCCATAGTCCACCATGCGTGGACGTCTGAAGGTGTGTGAAGTCTGTCAATTTGCATTGGGCCACCAATGCAAATTGACAGACTTCACACACCTTTGAGAACATTAATAAGAACTCTCAGGTGTGCAGGTTTCCTCACGATGTTTTCCTTCGCCGTTGAAGCTTGTGATATTTAATTTCTTAAACGAACTTAACTTGGAAAAGTCAGAGGTGCGTGCCCGGGATCGAACCTGCGACTCCCCGAATAGCAGACCGCAGTACTAACCACTAGGCTATCACTGCTTATCAAATAATGAATAATATTAATAAATTTTTCAATTACTTCACTTTATGTTATATCGGTCAAATTTTAAAAAATATTATAAATGGGAAAGTGTTGTGTTTGTTTGTCCAAGTAGCTTTCTTTAGTCACGGGCAAGAATTCAAACAATAAAGCAGCTAATCGTTAATATTTTGCAATATTAAACTGACGAACTAAACATGTATAAAGCATTTATCATCTACTCGTTAATCTAGAAATATTTCTCATCGTAACTCTTATGATATTACATAATGAAAAGATGACTTGTATCTAACATTGTAAACATCCCACAAACTATGAATGCCCTTAAGAGAAGCTTAAAAATTCAATTAACTCTAAAAAAAAAGACGTTAAAAAGTTAGAGAAGAGCCAACAGTTAATACAGCGCCTTATAATGTCGACTTTAGAAAGAGTATAAAAGATACGAGTATTAGCGGGAAAACTTGGCTACTAAAATTTTACTTCGTGGTAACTATTCTTATAAGAACCGAGACTTTTTTTAAAGGTAATTTAATGATCGTACAATATACATTTTTAATAAGCGTTGTATAGGAATATAATATAGGAATATGCTTACCTTCGTAGCAGTAGTAGTGGATGGAAAATACAAGACTCGTTGCGAGAATGATCGGTTTTTTACGCAACAACGGCAAAGTATTATAATATTATAGTATTATAATATTTGAAACACGCTTATGTAAAGTATACCTTCTTTATCCCTCAATTTACGAGAACGTTGACTAATAGCGGAATTAAACGTATCACAAGGTATGTGGGACGATATATTACTTGGTGTTAACGTTTAAAGATAGGCATTTGTTTCGCGAAAAGGTCTCATCCTGGTGATAGCCGGTGGTCACAAGAGTATTAACTGGAACTGACGACACAGCGCAGCAGTATAAAACTTGTATAATAATATTCCGCTTTTGAGACTCTTTTTTTTCGATCGATCGAAACGATGAGTAAGACGAAAGTAAGTTTGTTACTTTAAATATAATTTATAATTTACATGTAATAACATCCAAACTAAAATCAATAAATAAATTTTTAAATCCGGTTTATCCATAAATATAGCATTTCTTACAACAATTGACATTAATTATGGGTTTATCTAATATTTTTCGATTTCACCAACTGTGCGGGACGATATAGTGCAAGTGTTTGTGTAATAAAGAGACAGCATAATAGTGGACTGATTAAATAGCATAATTAGTTAGTAATTAATGTGTCATGTATAGTTTAGCAATTGTTTATAGTTTTAAGTACATAAGTCTCATGTATTATCTCATAAGTAAATAGGGAAAATAATAAATAAAGATGAAAATAGAAAAGCCATAGGGAAATTGGCCGCGGCTCTCCTTACGGTACAGCTACGAGCCGAAAAGATACCTTATTAATTCCTAGAAATAGACCGCGGCTCTCCCAACGGTACAGCTAGGAACCGTAAAGACACCTCTGTAATTCCAAGAAATGCCGCGGCTTTCCCTACGGTACAGCTCATAGTAGTAAAGATACCTAATTATGTAATAATACCTATTATTATTACTAAATTGTGATTGGTTTAAAATAACACGCTCTGATTGGTGCACTGATCAATAGCAAAATTTCACCAATCAGAGGGCCTACATTTTTTCGGCCAAATTTGTATAAATACCGGGCTGAATTGTAAGCCGACACAGTTCCCACCGGCAAGCGGTAGCGGTACCCAATAAAGGAAGAAAGTTCTTCGAGAGTTTTCCTTGCTACCCAACCAACCCAGCTACAGCGAATGTACAGAAGCGTACATTGAATGGTCCTTCGAACCGGATCCGTTGGAAAATCGGGAAAATTCTGAAGAAAATTCGTCGAGCCAGCAAGAATGCCAGTGACACGGCAGGAACTCAAGAGCCGTAATGCATCGTCGGAGGAAACTCCGTCCACGTCAGAGGGTACCGCTACCACCTCCGCGACCGAAACCAGCGCGGAGACCGCTACCGCGTCCGCGTCGACAGCCACGGGGACTGTCACCACCGACACCACGGAGCGCACGACGACCACGGGTACCTCCGCGACGTCGGTGCGCTCTACAGCGCCATCCTCCGCGACAGTGAAGAGGACTGCGGCCGCCACTGCCGGCGCCGCTACCGCCGCCGCTTCCGTCGCCGCCACCGTCGCACGCTCAACTACGCCCGCCGTCGCGCCGACGCTGCCAGCCGCCGCGACACAGATGGAACCCCCCGCCGCCAGGGAGGTTCCCGTTACAGTACAGGGGCGTACTCGAGATGCAGACACGTCTACAGTAAGGAGGAAGAAAACAGTCATAACAGAGGAGTCGAAGCAAGTACAGGTGCCGCGCCCCCCTAGCAAGAGGGGGGGTGGATCGACACACAGCAAGGCCAAGGCTCTCAAGATAGCTAAGGCCAAAGAAGAGATGCTACGACTGCAGATCGAATTAGCTGCCGCCCGTCTCGCCGCTCTGGAAGCAGACGATACAGAAGATGAATTAGACGACGACGGTGCCTACGTCGAACCCGAAGCCGAAGTGACTGAACGAGTGGACAGCTGGTTGGAGAGTCAACACCCACGCCCCGTGCTGGCGATCACCGACGCACCGCACTACCCAATAGAAGAGCCGGTGGTCAACGACGCGGGACAACAGAAGCAACAGGAAGCAATACTTCAGTTACCGGCGGGAGCACAGCCCGGCTTAACGGAGTTAGCCGAAGCAATTACACGCGCCGTCAAAGCAGCACAGCGCCCCAAGTTCATAGAGCTGCCAACGTTTGGGGGGTCACATCAAGAGTGGCTACCGTTCCGCGCCGCATACTACGAAACGGAAAACATGTTCACCACAGTGGAAAACACGAACCGTCTACGAAGAAACCTGAAGGGCAAAGCAAAAGAAGCTGTGAAGGGGCTTCTCATCACCAGCGCGCACCCAACAGAAGTCATGAAAACCCTGGAATCAAGATTTGGAAGACCGGAGTCAATAGCAATGATGGAAATGGAAACGCTCCGCGGATTGCCACGTCTCACCGAGTCACCGCGCGACATTTGCATTTTTTCGACGAAGGTCTCCAACGTGGTGGCAACACTGAAGACTCTGAGCTGCGTGAACTACATGTACAACCCGGAAGTTTCGAAGACGGTGGTGGACAAGCTCACACCTACGCTGCGCTACAGATACTACGACTTCGCCGCAGCACAGCCGAAGGAGGATCCAGACCTACTGAAAATGGAGAAGTTCCTCAAGAGTGAAGCGGAGCTATGCGGGCCATACGCGCTGCCGGAACAGGTGGCGTCACCTACATCAGCCACTCAACAGAAGAGACCACAGAAGATACACAACGTTACAGAGAAGACATACACACTCAAGTGCCCCATATGCGACGAAGAGCATACTTCTACGGAGTGTGAACAGTTCAAGAACTCGGATGCGAATGGAAGATGGGATATAGCCAAGTCCAAGCGCCTATGCTTCCGATGTCTTCGATACAGAAACAGAACCCATAGCTGCCGGGCTAAGGCGTGCGGTGTCAACAGCTGCAAGTACTTCCACCACAAGATGCTGCACTACACCAAGGCTCCGGAGAAGAAAGAAGACAAGGAAGCTACAGAAGTAATCAACTCCGCGTGGACTATTAAGAAGAAACAATCGTATCTGAAGATTATTCCAGTTCAAGTTGAGGGGCCCAAAGGAACGTTCAACACTTTCGCCTTGATGGACGACGGATCAACAGTAACATTGATCGACAACAGCGTAGCCGAGTGCATCGGAGCAACAGGACCCGTCGATCCTTTGAAGATAGAAGCCATCAACGACTTGAAGACATCGGAGTCAGCTTCAAGAAGAGTGAACATCAAGTTAAGAGGTCTCAACGATCATGAAGAGCGTGTACAAGCACGTACAGTGAAGAACCTTCAAGTGGCGTCACAACGGGTTTCAAGAGAGTTGGTAGATGGCTGCAAACACCTGGCAGACATCCGCGACTACCTCGTATATGCAAATGTAAAGCCACGAGTGCTGATTGGTCAAGACAATTGGCATCTTCTGCTGACAACAGCAGTGAGAAGAGGAGACAACAACCAACCAGTGGCCTCTCTCACACCGCTGGGGTGGGTGCTACATGGCAGCCAGACTCGTGCCATCGGACGCAGCATCGACTTCGTATCACACGTCACAGAAGAAACAGAAGACAACCTGGACAGCCTCGTCAAGCAATATTTCGAGATGGACGCGCTCTGCATACAGCCTAAGAAACCGAAGACAGATCCAGAAGAACGGGCACTTCGTATCCTGGAGAAGACCACCACAAAAACAGAAGAAGGAAGATATGAAACAGGACTTCTCTGGCGCAAAGAAGATGTCACGTTCCCTGACAACTACGACAACTCACTGAAGCGACTCTTCAACATCGAAAAGAAGATCGATCGAGACCCCAAGCTAAAACAGAAGTATACAGAACAGATGGAAGCTCTCGTCTCGAAAGGATACGCTGAACTCGCTCTGAAACAGAAGACTGCAAGCAAGACGTGGTACCTGCCACACTTCGCGGTGGTCAACCCAATGAAGCCTGAGAAGCTCCGAGTGGTACATGATGCAGCAGCGAAGACGAAGGGAGTAGCTCTCAACGATATGCTACTCAAAGGACCTGATCTTCTACAGTCACTACCTGGCGTCGTCATGCGGTTCCGGCAGCACGAGATAGCAGTCACAGCAGACATCAAGGAGATGTTTATGCAAGTCAAGCTGCGAGCCGAAGACAGAGATGCACTCCGCTACCTGTGGCGCGGAGAGCGACGAAACGACCAACCACCGGAAGAATATAGGATGACTTCGTTGATCTTCGGTGCATCAAGTTCTCCATCTACAGCAATCTACATCAAGAACTTGAACGCCAAACAGTATGAAGACACCCACCCTGAGGCTGCAGCTGCCATCATACAGAAGCACTACGTTGACGACTACTTGGACAGCTTCAGAAGCCTCGAAGACGCAGTGCGCATCACGAAGTCAGTGCGTGAAGTGCACTCAAAGGCCAGCTTTGAACTGAAACAGTGGAAGTCGAACTCACCACATTTATTAGAAACATTGGGTGAAAGTCAACAGTCAGAAGATATGGAACTCTACAAGCCAGAAGAGAAGACAGAACGTGTACTGGGCGTTATCTGGAAACTCAACACGGACGAGCTCACCTTCAACCTCAACCTGGCACGCGTCGCACCAACGCTCATCAATGGGAAGACGCCTACGAAGAGAGAAGCGCTAAGAGTGGTCATGTCACTGTTTGACCCACTCGGTTTCGCATCGCCTGTCACCATAAGGGCGAAACAGCTGCTGCAAGAAGTATGGCGAAGAGGAACATCATGGGACGATGAGCTGGATGAAGACCTGGCTGAACAATGGCAAGACTGGATAGCTCACCTGAAGAATCTCAGCAACGTGACGATCCCGAGAAGATATCTCCAATACAGCGACGCCACTTCGATACAGCTGCACGTGTTCACCGACGCCAGCGAAGCAGCCTATTCAGCAATTGTCTTCTGGAGAACAGTGGCGCCAAATGGTGAAGTCAACTTATCTCTCGTCATGGCCAAAGCGAAGGTTGCACCGTTGAAGTTGACATCCATCCCGAGGTTGGAGCTACAAGCGGCAGTCATGGGAACCAGGCTCGCCGAAACAGTTATAGAAGAGCACGAAAGAAAACCGGACAGCAAAGTGTTCTGGACAGACAGCAAGACCGTGTTGACCTGGATAAGAACCGGATCACGCTCATACAAGCCATACGTAGCCCATCGCCTGGCTGCGATTGAAGAGGCCTCCACAGTCACCGAGTGGCGTTGGGTTCCAACGAAGCTGAACGTAGCGGACGACGCCACACGAGACGTCCCAACGTCCTTCGACAAAGATCATCGCTGGTACAAGGGACCGGACTTTCTCTACCAAACAGAAGAGCATTGGCCCGTCGAAGTCACTGCAACAGAAAAAGAAGAACCTTCGGGCGAAGAGAAAGTGAATCACATCGCCGACGACAGGAAACAGAAACTCGCAGAAGCCTTACCTGAAGCATCTCGTTTCTCGAATTGGGACAGACTCCGATACGCCACGGCTCGGGTTCTACAGTTCATCCAACTCTGTAGAGCCAAGAAGGAAAGCGTCAATTACAAAAGGACGCGAAAGAACACAGAAAAGGATCCAAGCTGGAAGAAAACGAACAAACCTACGACGAAGCAACAGCCAACAGTCAAGAAAACAACGTCGCCTAATAGAAAGTTTCTCCCAGTCACTGCCGAACAGCTCAGAAGAGCGGAAGAGCTTCTGATGCGTGCATCCCAAGAAGATTCCTTCACAGAAGAAATAGAAGACTTAAGAAACAGCAAGACACTCAACAAGGAGAGCCGTCTGTACCAGCTGAGCGTCGAATACGTCAACGATGCAATCAGGCTAAGAAGTCGGATTCAAGCAACACAAGACGTAACAGAAAACTTCAAGAGCCCCATGGTACTCGACGGTGATCATCCAACAGTCAAGCTCTGGGTGAAGGCTATACATTATCAGCTACATCACGCCGGAGTTGAAGCTACAGTCAACGAGTGCAGACAACAGTACTGGGTGCTACGTGTGCGTCCAGTCACAAGAATGATCATAAGAAGATGCCTGTTCTGCAGAATGAAGACACAGAAGCCGCCATACCCCAGAACCGGGGACCTGCCGGAGTGTCGCCTGGCTCATCACAAGCGACCCTTCACCTTCACTGGCATCGACTACTTCGGACCTCTCTCAGTGACCGTCGGCCGAACACGACAGAAAAGATATGTGGCCATCTTCACCTGTCTCACCACGAGAGCCATACACCTGGAGATTGCTGGCTCCCTCAGCGCTGATTCGGCAGTGATGGCGTTGAGGAGAATGATGGCTCGCCGGGGTTTCCCGACGGAAATCTGGTCAGACAACGGCAGCAACCTGAGAGCTGCAGGCAAGGAACTTCGGCAGGCGATAGACAGCGCAACGGCAGAAGAAGCAGCGAAGAAGACGATCTCCTGGCGATACATACCACCAGGAGCTCCATTCATGGGCGGAGCTTGGGAACGAATGGTACGCTCAGTGAAGACAGCACTCGCAGCCACGCTACATGAACGGCATCCTACAGAAGAAGTCCTCTCCACCCTACTGGCTGAGGTGGAATATACAGTTAACAGCAGGCCGCTGACACACGTCTCAGTCAGCTCCGAGGATCCTGAAGCACTGACACCCAACCACTTTCTGTTGGGTGGCCCGGGACGTGTACCGCTGCCAGGTACATTCGACGAGCGGGACGCTGCCTCCAGATCGACTTGGCGAGCCGCGCAGAGATTGGCCGACGTGTTCTGGACGCGCTGGGTGAAGGAGTACCTACCGGAGCTCCAACACCGGCGGGAGCCGCACGGACGAGGACCAGCGATCCAGATCGGCGACCTCGTGCAAGTGGTCGACGCCAACCTACCGCGCAACGTGTGGATCCGAGGAAGAGTCATCGCCACGTACCCGGGACCAGACGACGTCGTGCGAGCAGTGGACATCCAGACCAAGGGAGGAGTGCTGCGACGGCCGGTGAGGAAGCTGGTGGTCCTGCCCCTGTCTACAGACGACGCGCCCGCACCGACAAGTGATGCGACATAGTCGCACGGCGGGAGAGATGTGCGGGACGATATAGTGCAAGTGTTTGTGTAATAAAGAGACAGCATAATAGTGGACTGATTAAATAACATAATTAGTTAGTAATTAATGTGTCATGTATAGTTTAGCAATTGTTTATAGTTTTAAGTACATAAGTCTCATGTATTATCTCATAAGTAAATAGGGAAAATAATAAATAAAGATGAAAATAGAAAAGCCATAGGGAAATTGGCCGCGGCTCTCCTTACGGTACAGCTACGAGCCGAAAAGATACCTTATTAATTCCTAGAAATAGACCGCGGCTCTCCCAACGGTACAGCTAGGAACCGTAAAGACACCTCTGTAATTCCAAGAAATGCCGCGGCTTTCCCTACGGTACAGCTCATAGTAGTAAAGATACCTAATTATGTAATAATACCTATTATTATTACTAAATTGTGATTGGTTTAAAATAACACGCTCTGATTGGTGCACTGATCAATAGCAAAATTTCACCAATCAGAGGGCCTACATTTTTTCGGCCAAATTTGTATAAATACCGGGCTGAATTGTAAGCCGACACAGTTCCCACCGGCAAGCGGTAGCGGTACCCAATAAAGGAAGAAAGTTCTTCGAGAGTTTTCCTTGCTACCCAACCAACCCAGCTACAGCGAATGTACAGAAGCGTACACCAACGTCGTCGAGTGACGTTTAACCGAGGAATAAGTTGGGTATTCTAACAGTTTTTGTAGTGAAAATCTGCCAAAATATCAAATTTACGCTCGGATAAGACTTATTTTACTTTGGTGAAATCGGCCCTAAATCGTTAAATTAATTATTTTATTTGAAGGCAACTTACCTACCTACGCAATTTTCATTAGTTAGTTTAGTTGTTTCATGTGTTTAGTTCAAGTAGTCAACATCATATTATAAACTGAACAATTTATACGAAAATGGTTTGGTCTAAATTTAACACTGCAATATTCAAATCACTTGTTATTTGTATTAAATTCAGCTTTTTCTTTAAATTCCAATTCTGAAAATTAATTCCCGTAATACGGAATGCTATAAATCTGTGCAGGGATTTTTACGGCCGCTTAAACGCTTTAATGTAGGCACCATATTGAATTTAATGGATAAACCGATAAATAATAAATTTATTAAACAGGTAAAATGCGCTTAAAATCGGTATTTCTGATTTCGACCTTATTTCCTTTTAACTATATTAAAGTGTAACCTCACGATAATATTTTGATAATTGGTTCGTTTTAGATCTTAATTATGGGAAAGTACTATACTGTACTATATAGTGTGATTTTCCGGGATAAAAAGGAGCCTATGTCACTCTCCAGGTCCTCAACTATACCCATACAAAAAAATCACGTCGATCCGTAGCTCTGTTGCGGCGTGATTGAAGGTCAAACCAACAAACAAACACACTTTCGCATTTATAATATTAGTATGGCCTATTAGTATGGAAGAATTAATACCACGATAATAAAGGCGATTTAATTAAATTTTTAAGCACAAAAGCTACTATTGTGACATATATGATAATAATTAGATATATTCTCTCGGGGACTTTTTTGTAGAGAATATTATCTTTGACCTCTTTAATAAATCTATAATTTCATAATGCGATTTCATAGATTAATTGTAGACGTCGATGCGCCGTTGCAATTATTAGTTCCAGAGAGTACTCTGGCGCTTTAAATTGATCCATATTTATTCTACGGACAGCCAATCCAGTGTTATCACAGATTAGTGGCCATAGTCCACGATACTGGCCAAGAGCAGATTGGCAGACTTCAAACACCTTTGAGAGCATTAAGGAGAACTCCCAAATATGAAGATTTCCTCACAATCTGAAAACAAGCATTAATCAATTGACTTTAAATAAGGCGAAAAATTGACGCCGAATGGAACGTACAACAGCTTTGGCATTTGCATAATAATTTTAATATGCTCGGTGAATTCGTTAGACGATGTGTGAGTACCAACCACACACTCTCAGTCTGTTCGTGTCGCGGAGAGTGTGTATTTACATTCATCCAGAGCATCCAGAGAGTGTAAAGTTAAAAATATTTAAAAGGAAATTTCAAAATCTTTATAATCAATAGGTATATTGGATGGGACAGGTATTTATTAAGAAAACTCTCCAGATAAATTGTCAAACCTGCCCCTCTAGCCAAGTTACACTTCTTTGTATCTATTCTCTTTCTATGATCGTTGTCACTTGAGGTTTTGGCTATTAGCTAGACTAGATGGCGCTGCAGCTGATCAAAGATAGAAGTGTATTGATAATATTTCGCGGCATTTTGTATTGTTTTTTTTGCATTAAAACATTTATAATACAAAATGCGGCGAAATATTATCAACACACTTCTCTCTTTGATCAGCTGCAGCACCATCTAGTCTAGCCCTAGCCAAAACTTCAAGTGACAACGATCTTAAAAAGAGAATAGATACAACGAAGTGTAAGGACAGTATCCAGACAAGTTAGTGATATATTGACGTTGTTTAGCTAGATAGATATACGTTAAACTGCTGAGTTGCAACTTTATGTAAGTACTACCTAAAATTTTAAAGGCAAAAAGTTTTTTTGTGTTTTGCCTCTCTAGCTGAGAAATTCATAAATAGTTAAAATTAATCATAATATTATTAACATACCAATTTTCAATCAATAATAATTTCAGGTCGCTGTCCTACTCAAAATCGAATTAAATTGCGAAAAATATATGAATAGGTACCTATTAATATATTCTTACAATATTTAAAAGCATTGTGTGGCATTGTAAGGTGGCTTACACAGAGTTTTTCATTGAAATTAGCAATTTGGCTTATTTTTACGGACTCGTTGAGGAACGGCAACATAATCAGGACATTATTGAACGAAGATTGTGAGCATGGTAAGTGTAGTTTTATCCATGTAACGAGAATAAGCTTCTGAAGTATTCATGATACGATATGATTCATAAAACGTCTGGTTACGAGATCATTTTTGACAGTATACTTTGTATAAATCATATTACTCTGCGTTCCGTATAAATATACGCGAATATGAAATTTTTAATATTCTTACGACAGACGAATCTCGCTAAGGTGTTTCAGTATTTTATGAACACTTTACGCTATATTTTTATATGTATACGTACATTTATTAAATAAGGACGAATACAATAATTTTATAAAACCTAGGTACTGTCAGTTATTTATCTAATATCTTTATTATATATATATATATATATAATCTGAATCTCGGAAACGGCTCAAACGATTTTCATGAAATTTAGTATGCAGGGGGTTTCGGGGGCGATAAATCGATCTAGCTAGGTTTCATTTTTAGAAAAGGTCGTCTTATCCGTGTTTTCAGGCAATGAAAAACCCCTTGCAATATCATTAGAATACGAAGGTAAATTTCGCCATCATCTATAAATTCCCGATAGCTCGGTAAGTTGGGCCCGACTATATTTTCCCCTATGAATTTTATTATTATTTTTTATATTTAAATCTATTATTTTTTTTTATTTAAATCTATAATTTTCAAAAAACACGATTTACCAAAAAAAAAATCACCCAGATATTTATTTCTTAATTAAGAAATATTGAGTGCAGACTGAAGACGTAGCGAACGAGTTCATGAGATTCGTAACTCGTGTTCTCGAGAAAGTTAGCCATTAAAACGAAAATTAATAACTATGATAAAACTTTGCAAAGATTACTTTCTCTCATATAAGGACAAAGTTTCATTTTACTTCAGAGGTTCCACTAAATACATACACATTTCAAGCAATGAGGTTTTACTGAATTAATAGGTAAAAATGCACCATGATTGTATTATTATAACACAAAATAACACATTTAGACATTGTCCAAAACATACTTTATCGACCGAGCGAAGCGAAGGTCTCTGAGTTTACTTGAGTGAATTTGCACTTGTCCGTCCGTCCGTCCGTCCGTCCGTCCGTCCGTCCGTCTGTCAGAGCCTTATAACTTCTGAATTACTGAACGTAATTACTTCAATTTTAGATATGATATGTAAACCGATGGCCTCCAGCCGAAAATGGTTTAAAAAGTTATAAAAATCTTTATTTCAGGGGGGCTCTCATAGAAGCGAATGCGAAGTAAAATAAATTTTTTTGCATTTCATAGAGTTGCAGTACCTCATTTTAAAGATAATTTAGAACAGAGTACAAAAGTATTTTTTTTTTTTATTTTTTTTCCTAAAATTGACGAAATGGGGGGCTTTCAAAGTGGAGATTTTATTCGAGGCTAGATCTCTAAAACCACTTTTTTTTTAAACTTGAAACTTACACATAATTTCAGTTATATTCTGTACTTGAACAACAAATACTAAGATTAGATAAATATTATAAAGAAACGAAATTATTTAAGTTTTAATGGGCATCAATGTTTTTAACAAAACTTCACTATACTGTTAATAGATGGCGCTGTCTTTAATATTGTAAATACGCATCCCATCCACGAAAGCAGATGACGATTGACGTCATCAGATTCGGCGCGTTTTAATTACAATATAATATAGTTAAAACTACCTTATGGGAATTATAGGATACCGCGAGGTCTCAGTTCGGGGCGAACCACTATATAGTGTATTTTAGTAGCAGTTTCTTCGCTTTCTTTGTAGCAGCGAAATCTTCAAAGCTCCATCATGATTTTACCGATTTGAAATAAAAAGCAGAAGCTAATCTGCCTGTTTCTAATATTGAATGTATTGGATATAAGCATGATTTACAGTAACCAATGGATCAATGAAATTACGAATTTAAGTACCTAATGAAATAGGATTCATGGATTATCTAAAACGTATTTATTTTTAAATTTTGAGCGAGATTGATATTAATTATTTTGATAAAATAAAAGCATAAAATACAGCAGTCCGCCATATTGGATTGAACAGCAGTCAGAGCGATACGTCACATCTATCTCCACGCTTTACTACTATGACAAAAGCATAATATAGCGTTATTATGTCTATTGTGCAATGTGAGTCAACATCTCTTGAAGATGCTCCTGAAGATATTTTGGAGGCTTCGTGTGGTGATGGTGATGTTGTTGACGTTGTTCCTGTATAGGTTTTTTCTAGTTTGGCGGATTATATCAAAAGATGCTTGTTGCTCCTTGCGCCTGTATCAAAGTCATTTTACACGGACGCAAGTTACATCTATGCAATTGGTGTGTGCGGAGGTGTGCTAGGCTAGGGTCATCGCCTGGGAAGGAGGTAGAAATATCACCACCCTTTGGATACGGAACCCCATAAATTAGCTTTACTTCTACCAAACAACGGAGAAGGTATTTCAAGCATTCAGTACATTTATTATAATATTATTTCGTTCGAAGCGGAGGTCTAGTCGAAGCCTAAACTCAACAGTTACAGGATGTTAAATTGCAACTACACAGAGTTAAGGCAGAAAAACAAGCAGTTCAATATAAAGGCGAACTGTTAAAGTTTCCTTCACGTATGTACGTATTGGCTAAGTTTTAATTGAGTTTTTGCTACACCCTTGCGTGACTTATGTTTTAACTCGTTCTTAACGTAATGTCAATAATTGGTTTTCGTATTGGTTTCGTAGCGGAAGGCCGAGGAACGGTTGTGGTGTGTAATAAACGAAGGCAGCAAGTGTCGTGACGGTAAATTCTTACACCTTTTTTTCATCTAGCCTCCATCCACCAAACCGTGCGAAATAAGGAAATTCGTTCCAACCATTTTAGGGTAGCCAGTGCTTTGCGTATGTATGGAGTGCACTCACTTGGAACATATGTTATTCTTCAGCAAATTATAAAGCCACCAATTTTCTGTCTGAGAACTGAATTCGTACATTATTAATATTAAGACTTACGTGAGAGAAAATAGATTTCATGTAGGTACTACACGTATTTTAGCATTAAAAGACGTTGCGGGCGGCACGTCTTTCAAGTAACGAGGGATGTTCACCCTATCTTCAATCACTTCTACGTGAAGGGGCGTTATTTGCTTGGAAGAACATCGTTATTTTCTAAATTGAAAGCAAAGGTAGGTTTTTTAAGTGGACTGGTTTGTGCTCAATTTCAAACCTCAATAATGGAAAGTAATGATTTTTAACTTCTGATAAAGTACATGTACCTATAACTCACATGACTCGTTCATTTTACCCAGTCAGTGGCTAGCTTGCTAGGTTTCGGGTCCCCGGTTTGAGTTCACAGTCACATATAAAATATAAAAAAATATTTTTAAAAAACCGACTTCAAGCACTCGCGCCACTACAAAGTATATAATTTATCGTTAATTTTCTAAAAACCGCTCGATCGATTTCGATAAAATTGAAATTGGACCACCGGGAACCCACCATCAAAAAAAACATGAATTTTCCAAATCGGTTCAGGCGTCTTCGAGTAATCGGTGAATATACATAAAAAAAAATTCTGACGAATTGAGAACCTCCTCCTTTTTTGAAGTCGGTTAAAAATCTCAATTATATCATCCAGAAGTGAGGTGTTAAAACTTTGTGTCTCGGGGAGTAGGTACATATTAAAAAGAGTCGGTTGTGCGCCTGATCCCGCCGTATCGGATTGCCATCCCATTGTTATCACTATCACTACTACCACTATCTACTATCACTATCCCACAACCTGAGCATTTTGTGGTACACTTTACTGAAAAACTATCACGCCTATAGATTGCTGATTTAACATAGTAATTTAACTTCATATCCAGATGTGTTATCTGTCAAAAAATATATAATTTTATAGCCAATAACTTAAAAATTACTACCCGTAACAAAAACTACGCGAGCCCTCACAAAGCTCAGCTTTCTGCTAGTTCTATTAAGAGTCAGAGAATATACTCGTATTCACACACAACATTTTATTTTTATAATTTATGTAGGTATAACAAGTGTATTTGTTCGTTGGTTTTTCCTTCAACCATACAGCAATGCAGCAACGGATTGATGTCTTTTGCATGTCTATAACTGAGAATTTGAAGAGTAACATAGGCACCTAAAACTTGCGGTTTTTTATTAAATCTAAGTTTAGTTGCTGATATTAATTGTACAAGTATGACAGTGAGCGCCATTTTGTGATTCCTCCCCAGAGTGGTAGGTAGGTACATCAAGTTTGAAGTAAATCTACGGCATCCCCGTAATGTCTCCCCTGGCGTAGCTACCGAACTCACTGACCGGAAAATTATAGGAATATAAATACGATAAATCTCAAACCTAACTTTACTGTGACCCACTTAAGTATACCTTTAAGTAAGATTGAAAAGAAAATATTTTTTTTTTGTATTTATTTTGGTTCACGTCTTTCTTTTCTTCCATAAAAATGTTTGCAACATCAATAATATTGGCTGAATTGATATAATATTCCTCCTAAAACTCGGAATGTAAGATAATATTATTAATAAAATTGTTTATTTGAGAGACCTAATCAAACTGTTACTCTTTGATCCAATATTATTTTCAAGGTACCATATTGAGGGTGTCAGTTGAAAGATGATGCTGATGCTATTAAAGTGATGCGCCCAAACAAAATCTAGACGATATTTTTTAGTACCGATATAGTTAACAAGGACAACGATTTTATCGTGACCTGAATTCAGGTTTATAATAAACCTTAAAAAACGTTTATTTGCAAACACAAATCAAAGAGATGCAGCGCGCATATAAGAGTTCTTACTAGCGGAAAAACATAATGCTGTTTTTATTTCCAAAACACTGTTTATTTTCCTTCCACTGTTTTAATAATAGTAGATTATTAACCAAGGGGATAAAGCAGTGTCTTCTGTCGCGTTTGACGATTTAAATCGCGAGCGTAACGAAGGACTCGAGGTTTACTCCCGAGCGTAGCGAGGGTGTTAAAAACTTATCACGAGCGAAGCGAGGGATTTAAGACGAGTCCTGAGTGTAGCGAGGGATTTAAGTTCACCCAAGACTAAGACAGCTTTATCAACGAGGAAAATACTCTACTTTTCGTACCATTTGCGAAAAAATTAACACAATAATAATATGAGATAAGCATTTATTAAAAATAATGACAATTAAAAGTAAAAGTTAACATTCGAAACATTGGCCCAATTATTATTGATAGAGAGAGTTACATTTTTGTTTGGTACATTTATTGTTGATGAGTTGATTTGAGTATTTCTCTGTTCTTGCGTCTGAGCATTTGCACTGATGGAATCCGACAATTCGCTGTCACTGTCGCTTTGATTTAACATCGTAACGTATTTTTAGAACATTTACTTATTTATAAAAATAAATTAAAATAAACTTAACGTTTATGTATTTGAAGAAAACAAAAACGCGGCAAATTCCTAGTCTTATATTTTTTTGTCGGAAAAGCAAAGGCATCAAGCTCATACGATACGCCCTCGTCGGTTTTCGTAATTTTATTTCATAATCATAACTGCATAATAAATGCGTATTCCTTTTTCAAAAAGATGTATAATACTTTATATACAAACTCAATGGTGTAAACACAGATGTAGTTCAGTATAAATTTCGGTAAGTATTCCAAATTTAAATTACATTCTCCCCCTAGAGGATGAATGAAATTCAGTACAATTTTCTTTCCCTGTTTTTAACAGATTAAAAATTACTATTGTTATGTTCGCTTTTTGTGGCACAGAATGTCACTTTTTTGAGCAAGTGGTACGAAATAGTAGATTATTAACCAAGGGGATAAAGCAGTGTCTTCTGTCGCGGGTGACGATTTAAATCGCGAGCGTAACGAAGGACTCGAGGATTACTCCCGAGCGTAGCGAGGGTGTTAAAAACTTAAATCACGAGCGAAGCGAGGGATTCAAGACGAGTCCTGAGTGTAGCGAGGGATTTAAGTTCACCCAAGACTAAGACAGCTTTATCACCGTGGAAAATACTCTACTTTTCGTACCATTTGCGAAAAAATTAACACAATAATACTATGAGATAAGCATTTATTAAAAATAATGACAATTAAAAGTAAAAGTTAACATTCGAAACATTGGTCCAATTATTGATAGAGAGAGTTACATTTTTGAGTATATGCACCAAAGTGTATTCGGATTCTTTGTCTTGGACAAATAATCAAAATAGACAAGAAGTACTGATTCTGAAATTGATATGCCTTTCGCACTTCTCCACGTTGAAAATTCTTCATAAGTTTTTAACACTCTCACCGCCACGTGGGCTGCCGGCGGCCCACAAAAATTCGAGCCTAGCAGGCCACTATCGGTTTTTTGAATTTTAACTGGCAGGCCATCAGTATAATTAGGTCAGTTGGCCGCGCGCCGCCCACGTGGCCTGCTGGGAAAGAATTTTTTCATAATTTTTTCAAAAAATCATCACAGTTTGATCATAGAGGAAGACTTATTAGCCAAAAATGTATACATTGTTATGAAAACAATAAAAATGGTGGACTGTCAGCTAAAACAAGCCAGGGATCGAACAAAAAAGTAAACACTGTATGCCTGAAATGCCCAACTCAATCTTGTGTTTGTGGCCAATGTTACGCAGAAATCCATGTTCAAATTAAACCTTATTTTTTTTTCTAATAAATATTAACATTAAGATTTTTGATTTTAATTGGTTTTTAAAGAAATAAAAATAAATATTATGCTTTTTGGTACTAGTTTTACTTACTCAGTTTTCACCCCTATAGTTCTTTAAATATAGTCCAATTTTCATCAAACTTTTTTTTATGGGTAGCGTTTTGACTAAACTAATCGGAGCAATAATTTTCGAATCTTTATCTAGCAAGCCAAGCTCTATAAAATTATATGAATTTGTGGGATCACAGCGGACCTCATGGCCTGCCGGTAAAGTTAACGACGTGTCCCGCCGGCCGCCCACATGGCCTGCTGCACTGTAAAAACGTTATATACGTATGGCGGTGAGAGTGTTAAATAATTTTCCTTGGATTTTGTTGCAAATTACTATATAATTGCGGCAGCATTTGCACTGATGGAATCCGACAATTCACTGTCACTGTCGCTTTGATTTAACATCGTAACGTATTTTTAGAACATTAACTTATTTATAAAAATAAATTAAAATAAACTTAACGTTTATGTTTTTGAAGAAAACAAAAACGCGGCAAATTCCTAGACTAATATTTTTTTGTCGGAAAAGCAAAGGCATCAAGCTCATACGGCCTCGTCGGTTTTCGTAATTTTATTTAATAATCATAACTGTATAATAAATGCGTATTCCTTTTTCAAAAAGATGTATAGGTACAAACTCAATGGTGTAAACACAGATGTAGTTCAGTATAAATTTCAGTATTATTAAGTAAGTATTCCAAATTTAAATCACATTCTCCCCCTAGAGGATGAATAAAATTCAGTACAATTTTCTTTCCCTGTTTTTAACAGATTAAAAATGACTATTGTTATGTTCACTTTTTGTGGGACAGAATGTCACTTTTTTGAGCAAGTGGTACGAAAACTTTATTTCTTGCACAGAAAGTTGGCACGTCTGAAAGTACCCTAAGATGAACAGCGAGCACTTTGTAAGAAGTTAAGTATTTATTAGGTCGATGAATATTTTCCGTTCCTAAAACGAAATCCTAAAAATGGTTGAACTTTCTTCGCATTGCAGTGGCGCAGTACAATAAAAGTATAAAGCAAGCAGAACTATTTACCAACTTATATAAAGGAGCCAAGAATCATAAAGGAAAGCACTTTGTACATAATATACCTGTATATGTATATTTGTGGTATCTGTGCTGAAATAATGACAATTATGATTTTTAAAGGTGGTCGTCTAGTGGTCGTATAGTAAGGGAAGAGTGAAGACCCGTAAGAGCTAGGTACTCGTATAGCAGTAAGCTGTAGTAATAGTTGGTTAGATTTCACTGTATCGACTGCATCAGGTGCATCTAAGAAATACTAATGACGTTAATGTATTGATATAAAATAAATTCTAATTGGCATCGTTTTGACCTCATTGAAAAACCGACGGTAAACTAAGGAAGTGAGGAAGAAGATAATGAGTGCTTTTCCAATTTTTTCCCAATAAATATCATAATTACGAACCTCATGCATATTCCAAACTACGAAGGTAATTCTTAAGATTTGATAATTACCTACATAACAAACTCATAAATACTCCCTTAATAATACCAGTACTATTATATATTCTGTGATAATACGAGCAATAGCAAAGAGAACGATTTCAGAATAATCACCTCCCGGAAAGCTTTATACGAAAATATTGTTGCATTGAGAATAAGTGGACACCTGCTACGACATTCACTGGCTGCCTGAGATGTGCGCGGAGCGCAGTATGGGGGTCATAGTCACAATTAAGTTATAGGCAGATAGTTATATACATTTTCTTTCTAATTGCTGGTGATAAGAACAAAAAATTGCTAAAAATGTATTAAATAAAATTTCATTATAATACGGAGTTATTTATTAAATGTTCAATCGTTCTGCTTTTCAATTAGCTTCTTAGGATGGTTAAATTTTTGTCTTAAATGTTGTATGTCTTGTATTTTGTCTTAAATTTCGAACCAAAATTCGTTTGTGCTCTAGGGAGAAGCTTCTCGTGAACGTTCGTTCGGTATCCAAGTAAAAGTTCAAGCAGAGTTCCTTTATAGAACGATTGCCGGTTTTCAGATGTTCTTGCAAGGAAAAAAGTTCTGCACGACTTTTGATAACATCTCACATTTGTCGTGTAATCTTGAAATACTTCTTGATTTGTCTTTGCTGTGATAACGTTATTTTTAGAGTAGCGATAGTATTTTATTTTATCTAATTTTTCTTCGATGATTTTTCGTGCATTCGCCCGACACAAGTCTGTGTGCGTCCCGTTCTAACGGATAGACTGATTTGAATACGTTTTCATTATTCTAAGGCCAGTTAAATTGGAGAGGTTCTTAGCTTTTAAATGGATAGATTAAATTTAAAAAAAAGTTTGCGTTTTGGATGACGTTTAATTTACAAAACTACCATATTACCTCTTCTACATTGGCCCCTTTCCATTTTAGACTGCATCATCAACATATCACCAGATGAGAACGCAGTCAAGGGCTGTCTCCTCATTATTAAAAAGAAAAAGTATAAAATAGGTATTTGGAAAGGAAATAAAGGGTGCAATTATTCCCACTCACCGGCGGCAATGAGTTCAAATTGATGTAGCTGCCGTGTGTTGGCAACACGCGTTATTTGTCCGCCGTAATAGAGCTTGTTGCCTCGAAAGGTCCAAATTGGCTCGTAATGCAAGAGCTCTGCCTTGTACATGAAGTTGACAAATGCCTCGGGCCGCTAGGTGTTTGTCCACACTCGAGACAAGGACGTGAGATGACTCGAGGGCATGCTTGGATATGTTATTTGTTATGTTAAGAGGCACTCTATTTTTTGTTGTAATGGAAAGAAAATCTATTTCACTGTGCAGTGGTAGCTATTGTAACTTTACGGACTTTTTAATTTAAAGCATCAAAATTTATACCACCTAGTCCCCCACTAGGTGGACCGACGATATCAAGCGAGTCGCAGAGAGCCGCTGGATCCAGGCGGCTCAAGACATCGGTCTATGTAAGTAATGTAGGTCCATGCAAGAGACTTTTACCCAATAGTGGACGTCTAATGGTTTATAAAGAAGAAGATATATTGTTTGTTGGTGCATCCCTGCATCTCAAACAAACCACTAGACTGATATATAATTAAGACGAAGTTATCTCAGTTCCAAAACATATTAGACTTAAGTATGCAATTGCAGCTTAGATTAATCTAAGTTATAGGTGCTAAAATAGTAAACATAAACAAATGAAGGTAAAGTACGTAATATTAAGAAAATTCAAAATTATTTATTTCATGTAGGCCAATCTGTCTCTTATGATACTTCAAGTCAACTAACGGTTCGAAACGCTGATTCTGCTGAGAAGAGCCTACATGAAGAACTTGCTCTTTTCAAAACAAAAGTAAGTAGGTATTAGGCAAAAATATTTTTGTGATTCTCACTCATTTAAAATAAAATGGAATAAATCGATAAATCTGATTAAGATCAACTTGCTATCCCATAATGACAAACTATGTATTTTCTACATCCCGGAAAACGGTAAAAACTTTAACGGACGGTAAAAATCTAAGCATTAGCCTGTGAATTATCACAGTCCCGCCGGTGTCATTTGTGAACTTTAAGCCTGGCCCCGGGCTTGCCATGCCAAATCTTTGCTGCGAAAGTTTACCCTGGGCGGTCGCTAAAGGCGTGCCTCGTCACAACTTGCTCAAAATGTTAAGTTTGTACACACTATGCACATGCTGAAGTTCGTAATTATGGAGTGAATTTATAGTTTAAGCCTCATAAATGAATTTAAGTTTAGGAAGTATGAAAAAACTTTAACGAAACCTTTGTTAGGGAATGTTCGTTTAAGTTCCTCAAAGATTCTGTTAATTAGGGCACTCACTCACCACTCACTCTTGATTTTATTTAATTTTGAACATGTTATTTAGTATATTATTATTATTTTTAAAAATAAAAATAAAAAAATAAAATAAAAATAACTTTATTGCCATAAGAAATAAAATAATACATTGGTTTTGCCGTTGGTCTTCACACTAGGAAGAACCTGTTTTATTTTTAGAATTTTTACAATTAGACTTTACAACGCAATAGCCAATTTGTAATGAAACATAAACTAAAATCTGAAATCTAAATTATTAAATTAATTAAAACTAAAATTTAAAACCAAATAAATTCTAAAACCCCATCGAAGTCACCGCAGTGTGGCATAATACCCAAGATGCTGGCAGTATTACCCGTTTTGAAGGCCAAGCTAATCCTTTGTCCAAGGTAGCTTACAGCTCTTGCATCCCCGATAGACTCGATTACCCTATTTGATAGTTTTATTATTATTTTTATTTTGTAGATTATAAACTTGAAACTAACTGATATTTCTTAAACTGCAACTGTTTTACATAATGTAATCCTTTCCTCCTTTTATACTCATATTAAAAATACTTCGATCCATTAGGTACTCCATTTTTACGTGATTGAAAAACAACCTACTAAATAAATTACTCTCTCGCATTTATAATATTAGGAAAGATTAAGGAAATTACCCTAAAAATATATTCAGGTGGAAAGTTGAAACGAATAACAAACAGAGCATCACAAAGGTGAAAAAGACCAAATAATATTTTAATTAATCTATGAAAAATAAAAATGCGCTGGTTCCAAGGACGAGACGCCATTATCTTGAGGCGAGATAGTAATCTACAAATGGCGTTTCATTTGCACGAACAGAAGGACAAATCAAAGAAAAGTCTGCCCTTTCATTCGTAGATTTATTTTATACTGAGTATTTATTATTATCTTGTTCACCATTTGTTTCAACTTTTCACTGATTTATCTGAATTGTATCTGAGAAAAAGAAAATTGATGCTCTGGAGATGTGATGCTGGAGACGAATGCTGGGATTCTCGTGGACCAAGTTTCGCACCAACGTCTCCATTCTCCAAGAGCCCGACATAAAACAACGCCTTTCGGCGTTAGTATAGAGTCGCACTTAGGACGAGAAGTTCTTCGGACACGTCTCCCGGCGTGAGAGTGAGCCCATCGAGCGCCTTGTCGTGCAGGGCAAAGTGGAGGGCGCTAGATGGCGAGGAAGGTCGCCCAAGCGATGGACCGACCAAATTAAGTCTGCTGTGAGCGGTCCATTGCACGAGTGTACCAGGCTGTCGGCCAGCAGGGAAAAGTGGCGTATGTTCGTGAAGCGAATCACATCTGCCGCTAAAGACGTCACTTCGTGGTGACCACGACCGCTCTGCCAAGAGTGTCCCGAAGAACAAGAAGACGATTGATTGTACATGCAGTACCTATTGAGTTTGCAAAAAAGTTTTTTTTTTTTTTAATATAAAAATATGTTTTTTCTTGCAGAATGCGCTTCGTAATTATTAGGAGAGGTCAACTGCTAAGGAGTTTGTGGCTTTGTTATGATCTGTACATAATAATTTAATAGTTATGATTAGCAAAATTTCGTCGCAGAATCAGCTCTCCAAACGTTGGTAGAGTCTTGAATTGTCATAAGAGCCACAGGTTTACCTACACTAAATTATAATAATAATAATTTTGAATTTTTGATGAGATCGATATTTATCATCAGTTTTTATTCAGTTATTGAGTTTTTAATTCCGAAGCAGGTGCAATGAAAGATGTGGATGCATTTAAAACTAGGTAACCATCGTTAATGTTTCCTACAAAGTGAAATACATCCGAGATTAATACATAAGACATCTGTTGCACATAATAATTATTACAGGTTTAACTTTTTGAAAACTGGTGACGGTCGTCTCGTCACCAGTTAACGCGGCTGAAAACTGGTGACGGTCGTCTCGTCTCTTCTCGACCTGAGATCTTGAGAGAGGTCGAGAAGTTCTATGGACAGTTATATACCACGACACAAAAACCTGTTGAAGATTTGGCCAAAGATCCCAGAGCCAAACTGACCCGACACTATACCGAAGATATCCCGGACGTCAGCCTATACGAGATTAGAATGGCTCTCAAACAGCTCAAGAACAACAAGGCGCCAGGTGATGACGGAATCACTGCGGAACTCCTGAAAGCGGGTGGAAAACCGGTACTTAAGATCTTTCAGCGATTGTTCAATTCCGTCATTCACGAGGGTATAACGCCGGAAGCATGGCACAGGAGCGTGGTGGTCCTGTTCTTCAAAAAGGGTGATAATACCTTGCTGAAGAATTATAGACCCATCTCGCTGCTGAGTCATGTTTACAAGTTGTTCTCGAGAGTCATTACGAATCGTCTCGCTCGTAGGTTTGACGACTTCCAGCCTCCCGAACAAGCCGGATTCCGAAAAGGCTTTGGTACCATAGATCACATTCATACGCTGCGGCAGGTTATACAAAAGACAGAAGAGTATAACCAGCCACTTTGCTTAGCGTTTGTGGACTATGAGAAAGCCTTTGATTCAGTGGAAACTTGGGCTGTATTGAGGTCGCTGCAGAGATGCCGGATTGACTACCGGTATATCCAAGTGTTGAAGTGCTTGTACGAAAACGCCACTATGTCAGTACGTATACAGGACCAGACTACGAGACCAATCCACTTGCAGCGTGGAGTGCGACAGGGAGATGTAATCTCCCCGAAGCTATTTACCGCTGCGTTGGAGGACGTCTTTAAGCTTCTGGATTGGAACGGACTTGGCATCAACATAAACGGCGAGTACATCACTCACCTGCGGTTTGCCGATGACATAGTAGTCATGGCAGAGACTCTGAGAGACCTCAATACAATGCTCAATGATCTCAGCAGGGTTTCTCAACAGGTGGGCCTGAAAATGAACATGAGCAAGACGAAAATCATGTCCAATGCTCATGCTCCGCTCCACCCAGTAATCGTTGAGAACTCTGCGCTCGAAATTGTGGACGAGTATATATACCTGGGACACACAGTCCAGCTAGGTAGGTCCAATTTCGAGAAAGAGATCAACCGCCGAATCCAACTCGGCTGGGCAGCGTTCGGGAAGCTCCGAGATGTCTTCTCGTCCAAAATACCTCAGTGCCTGAAGACTAAAGTCTTCGAACAGTGCGTGTTGCCAGTGATGACTTATGGATCCGAGACATGGTCGCTAACTGTGGGCCTCATAAGAAGGCTCAGAGTCACTCAGCGAGCGATGGAGAGAGCTATGCTTGGGGTATCCCTGCGAGATCAAATCAGAAATGAAGAGATCCGCAGGAGAACTAAAGTCACCGACATAGCTCAGCGAGTCGCGAAACTGAAGTGGAAATGGGCGGGGCACATAGTTCGAAGAGCTGATGGTCGTTGGGGTCCCAAGGTGTTGGAGTGGCGACCCCGCACCGGTAAACGCAGTGTTGGCAGACCCCCCACTAGGTGGACCGACGACATCAAACGAGTCGCAGGGAGCCGCTGGATTCAGGCGGCGCAAGACCGAGGCCTGTGGAGGTCCATGCAGGAGACCTATGTCCAGCAGTGGACATCTAAAGGTTGATAATGATGATGATGATGATGAACTTTTTGAAATATGTTTGAAATATTAATCCTTTAAAATTTGAAAAACTCAAACGAAAACGCTGGTATGAAAATCATGACGCGTAAAATTTCATGAAAAATGAGCTACGAGGCATGATTTTAATATTACAGAGAGCTTTAAACAAAGATTTCTCATTATCCTAGGTCGGACAAAATTGAAAAACCTTGTCACAGCTGGTATCCCAAATATTTCAGTCTAAATTATTATTCTAAATAAAGAAAGGTCAAACTGGAGGGAGAACAAAGAATAATATTCGTTAAGCTGTGAAGTTAATCTGTTTTACCCAGAATTGTGGAATTTTTCTTTGTCAGCTTAAGGTCTAATTGCTTAGTACATCTGAAACAGAACAACAACAATAAGTACAAATTAAAGTATTCGTATAAATTCATTTTTTTTAATTCTTGCTTATGCCTAATTTTTTATTATTTATAAGAACATACCTAAATATTCTTTTGATAAAAGCCACAGGTAAAATATATTTAAACCATAGCTACAATTTAAATTGAAATAATAATTATTTTTACATTAATTTTTATATCTATACTTTTATATCCCTGCTAATAATAATAATATTAAACAAAAGAATCTTGGTTTGTTGGTTTGTCGGTTATGCCTTCAAACACGCAGCATGGAATCGACGTGATTTTTCGGATACTAGATTTTAGAACCTATAGAGTGACATAGGCTACTTTTTATCCAGTAAAAACAAAGAAATTTGACGAGGAATTCCGAAAAAAGAAAGCAAAAGTTCTTATAAAAATGCACGCCACTCCATGCTTAAAACGCAAGGTTACCGGCAACACGTCTCTATCGTTTACCTAAATTAAAAAGCAAACCATGCCTGCGTGAAAATTATGTACGCCGGAATCATAATTAAAATCTCTAAAGGGCCAAAATATTTTAAGTTGAAAATATGGTAATTGTTAACATTGAACAAGCAATCCCACTGTGTACTGAACAAGGATCTTCGTGAAAATGGCCTATTATCTCGAAATGTTCAAAGTTCAAACAATGTTAAGCAATTTAGATTTATAGTTGGTTTAAGTAACTTAGGTAGGTTTTGTACCAAGAATTATTATTATAATTTTGACGAAGATTTTCTGTAGTTCAATATCCTTCAGAATGTTATTTCCTAAAGCATACTTCTAACAAATCTGATCATCGTCAGATCAGATTTGTTAAAAGATATTAGATAAATCATAAAAAATGACTTTTTATGACTAAAAAACGTCGGTTTTAAAAACCGACTTTAGGGTGGAACCACATTTGTGAGGATCGATTCGGATTTTGCCTATACAAAACTGTCATTTTCCATACATTCGTGTACGCATCGAAAAGCCGATTTGATCCGTACACGTTTCTATGGAATTTGACAGTTTTGTATGGGCGAAATCCGAAACGATCCTCACAAATGTGGTTCCACCCTTAAACGCCCGCGCCTCTACAAAGTATATAATTTATTGTTGATTTTTTAAAAACCGCTTTAACGATATCGATAAAAATTTAAATGGGACCACCTGGGAAGTTACTATTTCAAACAAAATAGTAGATTGTTAACCGAGGGTCGAAAGAATCAATTCCCGAGGTATTTAGACGCCCGAGCGTAGCGAGGGCGGCTATAGTCCGAGTAGGAATTGATTCTTTTACCCGAGTTAAACACTCTACTTTTCATTTCGAATATGAGGAAAATAAAACTAGTTGTTTATCTAAACTATTTATTGATAATATTTAATAATATTAGTAGTATGTACCTATTTAAAATTAATTGTCAAATTAGGAAAATTCGTGAAATTGAAAGTAACATTTTTGTTTGGAATGTTTATGCTGTTTGATATATTATAAAAAATTTGGCTGTTATGGATATCTGTAAAAGTAGGAGACTCTGGTATTTCATCAGACGATGGATTACATGGCGGATACTCCCTGGAAGTTGTCGGCTGAGGCGAATTGGGGCGTATTTTTATAGTTTCAGTTAATTTGGTTGAAATTTTAGTTTTATTTTGGACTGAATCCTCAATGTAGTCTTCGGCGACTGTGCTGGATTTCCAGCCTCCATGTCTTTTTAACGTTGTCATGTTTGCCCCTGAATCGGCTAAAAGTGTTGTTGACGTTCGTCTATAACAATGTCCGGTATACTGCTCACAGTTTGCTAAATTCAAATATGTTGCTATCTGCTTCGGCATACCTGAGATTTTATTTTTACTGATCACTTAGTTTATAGCATTTTCCCTTCTGATAGTTGAGAAAAAAACGGTCCGTTTTTACATCACTAGGTCTCATTTTTTATACGCTTTTTATTAGCTTCACTTGTATGTTTGTAACAATGTAACTTGTAACCGACTTCTTTGGGCGCGATTTGGACCCACTTTAAACGGCCAGATTTCGTTCAAACTTTGTAGATTTATCGAGGACCGCTGACAATACACTAATTTGATTAAAAAAAAAAAACTTGTATGTTTATAACCGACTTCTTTGACCTTACCATCATCAACGACTACGACAAGATCAAGGGCCAGGCTCTAAAACTATCCAGGATACCCTACGACGTCGGAAAACAGGCTATAACATCACCACGCTTCAACTTAAGCTCCATCAACCTTCAGGATCTTCACAGTATTCAAGAAAAAATCATGGTTCAAGCCCCTCTCAGAATCGAACAAGTACAATCAAGCACCCTATATCATACTACCATACCCTTCTACATAATACTATCGGGTATATGCATTCTTCTGATCCTCTGGTTAATTCAAAGGTTCTTGAAGAAACCTGGCAGGGAGACGAAAAGAGCAACTACAGTCAACGCCGAAGAAACCGCCGAGTTGGAAGACGTCCCGGCAACATTTTCGCTGAAAGTCCTCAAATAGTTGCCGTTCTGAGGGTGGAGGAATTACGTGTGGCAGCCCTATGAAGATCGCCGACGTTGCAAACCCTACCAATACGTAAAACTGTTTATTAGGGTCAAGCCGACTCATCGTTATTAGTTAAGATCTAGATTAAGTCATTCTTATCCTAACATCGGTTAGAGTCACCATCTTCTTGTATTCCTAGTAATAAGTAATTTTTTTGTAATTAATTAAATATTAATAAAATAGTTCCTTTTTTTTAAATCCTCCAAGTGCCACTAACGTATTTGGCGCAGTCGGTAGGATCTTCACGGGAAGACTTGTGTTCCCGGGGGCTATCAAGTCCCGAAGTTGAAGAGAACCTACGGACCTGTGGCACATCAAGAGGAGAATCAAGAAATCGATTCAGAAGAAAAGGAGCCATGCAGTATATGTGAGTACATTAGAATATTTCTCGTGTTGCTCTCCTTATCCTTAAGTACCTTTTAAACCTTTCAAAATTTACCATCCAAGAGCCTCCAGTTCTCGCGAGCCTGAATCCAGACAGGCCCGGCGACAGATAGTAGATAATAGTAGATATTTAGATTTAGAAAGTGATTTAGGTTTAGATCAGTCATTCGAGATGGCCCAAGCCCAGCCAGACACTATTTTTAAGGCACTTCGGCTTGTCCCAGATTTTGATGGCAACCCTAACGTGTTGACGCGTTTTATAAAAATATGTGATCAGCTTGTTGCGCAATACGTAAGCACTGCACCGGGCAGTGAGTTTGCTAACTCTTGCGTAATTAACGGAATTTTAAATAAAATCACGGGCACCGCGGCCTGTACCATAAACTCTAATGGTATACCAGATAGCTGGCTAGGGATACGTACAGTCCTCATAAATAACTTCTCTGACCAAAGGGATGAAACAGCCCTGTACAATGACCTCTCCTTAGCCACTCAGGGAAATAAAACACCCCAGGAGTTTTACGAACACTGTCAAACGTTGTTCAGCACGATAATGACATTTGTGACACTACACGACGTTATACCGACTACTATTGAGGCGAAACGCGAACTGTACAGGAAAGTCACCGAGCAAGCATTTGTACGCGGCTTAAAGGAACCTTTGGGATCGCGCATACGTTGCATGCGACCTGATACTATGGAGAAGGCTCTCGAGTACGTTCAGGAAGAGCTGAACGTAATATATCTGCAACAACGAAACGAGCCCTCCAGAAACCAATTAACACCTAAGGTTTCTTTACCCCATAACGTACCGCCTGCCACACTACAGTTCATACCACCACGACCGCCAATCTTCCAGACCCCTACACCAAACTGGCCTGCACCTTACGGACAGCGCCCGATGAGACCTCCAACTCAGCCACCTAATCAAAATCAACCCCGTATGTTAACCAACACACAAAAAATGTTCGCTGCTCCACCACCCAACTACAACCCCCGTAGCAACGTATTTCGATTACCACCTCGAAACAACCAAACTAACGGACAGACATCGCAACCTATGAGTGGAGTCCAAAGATTCAATACCCGACCATTACCTCCTACTAATACCCCAACAGGTTATAATTGGAATAGGTTCGGGTACCCTCCAGCGGGCAGTAATTTCAAACCGCGCGAAATGCACGTAAACGAATGTATGCCATATGACGGATCATATTACGATGACTACAACGCTTACTGCGAGCCCGAGTACGATTACACTTACAATAATGACTATGGTAGTACTTATGACCAGGATTTGCCTAGTGACTTTAATAATTCTTACTATTATAATGCGACTGTTGACGATCAACCTTACGACGAATCTCAACCCCAGACAGTGTCTGACCAATCAGAACAGGATTTTCAGAAGGCTTCGAAATCATCAAAGCCAAGATAGAAGTAAATCTTCAAACGCAGAGACAATTACCCTACATCCAGATCGCGAACCCCCCATTAAAATTGTTGCTCGATACAGGTGCGAACCAGAGCTTCATCAACCCTGAAGCTGTCGAGAGATACTATACCGACTTTCCTCTGAACTTTGACCCGTTCGAAGTAACAAACATACACGCGACTAGTAGGAACAATTAGTCTATAACAATACCTTGTTTCAAAGAGTTCAACGACACAAATAATATCAAGTTGTTCGTGTATCAATTTCACAACTACTTCGATGGACTTATAGGTTTAGATTTATTAAATGAATGGGAAGCCCGCATCGATTTAAAGGAAGGTCGTCTAATAACGCGCTCTGCCTCCAACCCGATTAGAATGTATAATTCGTGTAATGTAAATCTTTACGAGGATGTCATTCCAGCAGGTTCCTCGAAAATTATACGTGTCCCAGTCGACGTATCAGACGGCGATGCCTTTATTAACGAACAAGTGATATGTAATTGTATAATACATGAGTGCATTACCACGGTAAAAAATAATCGCGGTTACCTAGAAGTCGAGAATCCTTCGCGAAACGATGTAATTTTCTCACTCGATCGTCCCGCGCACGCGCAATTATTTAATATTGAGTGCACGCGTACGCAACAGTTATCACCGCGCGCACGAGAAGTAGTCTCGCGTTTACGAACCGATCACTTGAACGAGGAGGAAAAAGCTAACCTTATTACGCTTTGCTCGCGCTACTCCGACGTATTCTATATAGAAGGAGAGAATTTGACTTTCACGAACCAGATTAAACATAGAATCAGAACAACCGATGAGGTGCCAATTCACTCCAAAAGTTATCGCTATCCATTTATACACCGACAAGAAGTTAGGGAACAGATACAAAAGATGCTACAACAAGGCATAATACGACCCTCTGACTCGGCCTGGAGTTCACCTATCTGGGTAGTACCCAAGAAGGTAGACGCTTCCGGAAAAAAGAAATGGCGTATCGTAGTTGACTTTCGGAAACATAACGAAAAAACCATCGACGACAAATACCCAATACCGAACATCAACGACGTACTAGACAAACTAGGAAAATGTCAATACTTTACGACCTTAGACTTAGCCAGCGGGTTCTACCAAGTAGAAATGGACCCCCAAGATATTTCCAAAACAGCTTTTAACGTAGAAAATGGGCATTTTGAGTTCCTTAGAATGCCCATGGGCCTTAAAAATTCACCATCTACATTTCAACGCGTGATGGACAATGTCCTAAGAGGATTGCAGAATGAAATATGCTTGGTTTATTTAGACGATATCATAGTATTTAGCACCTCCCTACAGGAACATCTGGTAAATCTAGAAAAGGTTTTCCAGAGACTTCGAGAGTCTAACTTTAAGATACAGTTGGACAAATCGGAGTTTTTAAAGTTAGAAACCGCCTACCTGGGTCATATAATTAGTAAGGACGGCATCAAACCTAACCCTGACAAGATCGCTGCTATCGAAAAGTATCCGATTCCAAAGACCCAAAAGGAAATTAAACAATTCTTAGGCCTTCTCGGCTATTACCGAAAATTTATTCCAGACTTTTCCCGCATAACCAAACCTCTCACCCAATGTCTCAAAAAGGGTAGGAAAGTTATCCTTGACAGAGAATACATTAACTGCTTCGAGAAATGTAAGTCCCTATTGACTAATGATCCTATACTGCAGTACCCCGACTTCACCAAGGAATTCATCTTAACAACCGATACCTCAAACGTAGCCATCGCAGGTGTACTATCCCAGGGCCCCATAGGTTCCGATAAACCTATCTGTTATGCATCTAGGACCTTAAATGATAGCGAAGTTAACTATAGCGTCATCGAGAAAGAGTTGCTCAGCATCGTTTGGGCCACAAAATATTTCAGGCCATACCTCTTCGGACGCAAATTCAAAATTGTGACAGACCACAAACCATTACAGTGGATGATGAATTTGAAGGAGCCGAATTCGCGACTAACTAGGTAGAGACTCAGACTCAGTGAATACGACTTTACGGTCATCTACAAAAAGGGGAAAGCGAATACAAACGCTGACGCCCTGTCCCGAATAGAAATCCATAACAACGACATCGACACTGCCTCCCTATTCCAGGAAATAGAAGACTACGTTAGTTCCTTAGCAGGAAACCCATCTACATCAATAGCTCCTGCTCCTCAAGCAAACTCTTCCACCGAAACGGTTCATACGAGTGCCGAAAATCCCATACTAGAAATCCCCATCACTGACGAACCTCTGAACAAGTTTCACCGACAGTTACACTTGACTCTCGTAAACGACGTCAAACGAAAGCCGACCGTGACTAAGCCATTTGACACCCATACGCGAATCAGCCTACAACTATCGGAATCCAACCTAGAGACTGACGTCATTAACGCCATAAAGGAGTATGTTACACCAAAGGTTAAAACCGCAATTCTAATTAACCCACCTCTAGCCATGTATTCCATCATACCGATCCTACAGGAAAAATTCAAAAGTTCGTCAATGAATCTTGTATTAGCGAAAAGGGAGTTAGAAAACGTAAAAGAATATCTCAGACAACAGGAGATTATACGCCATTACCATGACGGAAAAACGAACCACCGCGGCATCAACGAATGTTATTTAGCCTTATCCCAGAAATACTACTGGCCCAAGATGCGGGAATATATTACTAAATTTATAAACGAATGTACCATCTGTGGGCAAGCTAAATATGACAGAAATCCTATAAGACCCCAATTTAACATTGTACCCCCAGCAACAAAGCCTTTCGAAATAGTTCATATGGACTTATTCACCGCACAAAATGAGAAATACTTGACCTTCATCGACGTTTTTACTAAGTACGGTCAGGCATATCATCTGCAAGATGGTACAGCCATAAGCATATTACAAGCACTTTTGAGGTACTGCACCCATCACAACGTGCCCTTGACAATCGTCACAGACAATGGCACCGAATTTACCAACCAACTGTTCATGGAATTCACAAGACTTCATAAAATTAATCATCATAGGATCCTGGCTCATTCCCCTAACGCTAACGGAAACATAGAGCGATTCCATTCCACAATACTGGAACATCTTAGGATCCTGAAACTACAACATAAAGACGAACCCGTTATAAACCTCATGCCTTACGCTATTATAGCTTACAACAATTCTATTCATAGTTTCACTAGATGTAGACCGTTTGACTTACTAACTGGGCATTTCGACTCTAGAGACTGTCTTGACATTGACATTACCCAACAGCTACTACAGCAATATGTCCAAACCCACAGAGATCAAATGCAAAAGGTGTACGAGATCATAAACTCCAGTTCTCTTAACAACCGTAAAGCCTTAATAGAAAACAGGAACGAAACCCGCGAACCAGAAGTACAATACGCTCCGGACCAACAAGTTTTCATAAAAAAACCCCCTAGCTAGCCGGCAAAAAACAGCCCCACGCTACACACAGGACACGGTATTAGCCAATCTACCGATTCACATTTACACCTCCAAAAAACGAGGTCCAGTGGCAAAATCTAGATTAAAACGAGTCCCTAAGACAGCTAATTTGTTACAGGATGCTGCTAATAATGACGTTCCGAATAACTCGACCCGAGGAGATAAGACTTGAAAGTTTGGATGACGGACCGGGACTGTTACCCTACAAACTTGGACCAATGAGATTAACTACTCAGCACCATACGTTCTTACAATACGTACAACTAGACCAGATTGAGAACCGAATAAACTCACTAAAATCCCATTTACTGACTTACCAGGACCTTATGACCAATAACACATATTCACTCTATGAAATCCAGACAAACCATCTGCTTAACAAGCTTGACAGTGTATTGAATCAATTAAAGTCCTTAGAACCGAATCGTGCCAAAAGAGGTCTAGTGGACGGTTTAGGTTCAATCATAAAAAGCATAAGTGGCAACTTAGATTACACCGATGCCCTGAAGTATAATGAGGCAATCAAAATGTTACAAACAAATCAGGACAAAATTGTAACAGAATTCAACAACCATATTAGCCTAGGAAGGGACTGGATGTCTAAACATAACTATATATTGGAACAAATAGTAAAAAATCAGGCCACGATCAACTCTACTTTAGAAGCCATAGTCAAGAAGGAATCGTATAAAGATCTAAGTTTAGTGAAATTCACGAGACTTTCTCAGCTTTTAGTTATCATTAGTTATAACGTAGAGGAGTTAATGCAGGAACTACTTAGGATAGAAAATAGTTTAGCATTCGTACGCGCATCGAGCACGCACCACTCTATGATAGATATAGATGTACTAAGTTCAATGATTAGTAAGCTTCAAAGCATTTACGGGGTAGATCAAATATTAAAATTAGAGTTAAGGGATTATTACCTACGATATTATAAGACCAGCGTCGTACTACGTAGAAAAGCAAATAATTTTCGTATTTAATTTTCCAATATTGTCTAAGGATATATTCGACTTATATAGATTATCGATAGTTCCCAACAAAAATGCTCAGGCTCTCATCCCATCCTATCCCTTCATAGCAACTAACGAGGAATCATTCGTGTACATAGAGACAGAATGTCCGAAGTTTAACAACTGGTTCCTATGCGAAAAAGGGATCGACCATCAAGTCCGCACCAAATCAGACTGCATCCACGAACTGATTGTCAAGCAAACTCTACGGGAATCCTGTCAGCTTGCAACCATCAACCTAGCGGATGAAGCAATGGAGAAGCTAGACGATAGACACTATATTCTGTCATTCCCCAAGACCACAAGAGTACAGCTTTCCTGCGACCAGCAAGACCACACTTCACTCCAGGGAAGCTACTTCGCCACAATTCCGATCGGATGTCGGCTGAAGTCCGAGGACCTTACCATCATCAACGACTACGACAAGATCAAGGGCCAGGCTCTAAAACTATCCAGGATACCCTACGACGTCGGAAAACAGGCTATAACATCACCACGCTTCAACTTAAGCTCCATCAACCTTCAGGATCTTCACAGTATTCAAGAAAAATCATGGTTCAAGCCCCTCTCAGAATCGAACAAGTACAATCAAGCACCCTATATCATACTACCATACCCTTCTACATAATACTATCGGGTATATGCATTCTTCTGATCCTCTGGTTAATTCAAAGGTTCTTGAAGAAACCTGGCAGGGAGACGAAAAGAGCAACTACAGTCAACGCCGAAGAAACCGCCGAGTTGGAAGACGTCCCGGCAACATTTTCGCTGAAAGTCCTCAAATAGTTGCCGTTCTGAGGGTGGAGGAATTACGTGTGGCAGCCCTATGAAGATCGCCGACGTTGCAAACCCTACCAATACGTAAAACTGTTTTTTAGGGTCAAGCCGACTCATCGTTATTAGTTAAGATCTAGATTAAGTCATTCTTATCCTAACATCGGTTAGAGTCACCATCTTCTTGTATTCCTAGTAATAAGTAATTTTTTTGTAATTAATTAAATATTAATAAAAAAGTTCCTTTTTTTTAAATCCTCCAAGTGCCACTAACGTATTTGGCGCGATTTCACTTGTATGTTTTTGATATTTCTTTACTATTCGTGTAAACTCTTCTTGTACTACAAACGAGCGCTCAATATTTGTTTTTGTTTTAGTCAGTTTTACTAGTAATAATTGGCCTTGACTTTCAATGTCCTTAATTGTCAAATTTGTGAGTTCACTGCTTCTGCAAGCGCCGCTTATACCGAGTATCAATACCACCTGTGAAAAACATGTAATTTTTTAGTATTTATATAGTAAATACGTTCATTTTTAGAATAAATCCATGAATACTTAGGTAAACTTACCTTCACTGCCAAATATATCTCGTCAGGAGCATCATTTAAAAAAGTTTCCACTTCATGAGAGGTGAAAACCTTCAGATTTCTTACTCTTGAACCCCTGAGACTGTCTTTTCAAAAATGATGTTAAATTATGGAATTCTTTCAAATTTACATTGTGTTTTACACTAAGTGTACTTTTGAGCATTGAATATCGGCTCCATAACGTAGATGCTGTAGTTTACTACACAGTCCATTAAAATATGTAAGAAATACACTTTCGGAAAACGATTTTATATTCTTCTCTGCTCGCCACTTCATAAAATTATTGTATGTGTTCAAATATCTCTCTTTTGACATTTCTGGCAAAAGATTTTCAATAACACTATTTGCCTCGTCTTTAATCGAATCTGGTGTCAACATTTCAGAATCGCTTGAACTCATTTTTAGGGTGGAACCACATTTGTGAGGATCGATTCGGATTTTGCCTATACAAAACTGTCATTTTCCATACATTCGTGTACGCATCGAAAAGCCGATTCGATCCGTAAACGTTTCTATGGAATTTGACAGTTTTGTATGGGCGAAATCCGAAACGATCCTCACAAATGTGGTTTCCACCCTTAATATTCAAATCTAAGATTAGGTAGGTACCTATTACCTATTTTTTGAATTCCGTCACAAATACATAACAGATTAGTATCCCGCCAATTTATGTCGACTTTTTAAATTTAAAATAATTATGGAACTCACCGCGTAATTATTGTTGCTGTTTATTCCGCTCAAAGAAGTTTGCGCTAAGTTCACACTGGCTGTTTAGAAAGTCACATGGCTGCAGCATTTTTTTTAATTAGTTTTTTTTTTACTTATAAACTCTTTACAGCTGACAGCAGTTCTATTTTGAAAGTTCATTCCGGCCCTTAAGTGGGAAGTAATTTGTATGAGTTTTTCCCTCCCTATGGAGGGAAGCAGCATTTTCCACCCAATAATCAGATCAAAACAACACTACTTTCCGAGTATGAGAAATGAAATAGTACATTACACATCTAGGGC
This sequence comes from Oeneis ivallda, assembly GCA_029955525.1. Taxonomy (NCBI): domain Eukaryota; kingdom Metazoa; phylum Arthropoda; class Insecta; order Lepidoptera; family Nymphalidae; genus Oeneis; species Oeneis ivallda. Next base: position 13,897,780 of record JARPMR010000016.1, on the reverse strand, counting down.
AGTAAAATAAGAAATGTCTCAGATCACATGTAATTGTTGTCCGAGGCGAAGCCGAGGTCAATAAACATGTGATCTGAGGCTTTCTTATTTACTGCCCGTGGTGTGTATACTATTTTTCTCCTCGACGGAGGCGGAAAGCGACATTTTCGTTTAGCGCAGCGGGAGGAAAATTGACGCTTTCCGCCCGGAGGTGAGAAAAAGAAATTTTCCAAATCGTTTCAGTAAGCGTCTTTGAGTAATCGATGAACATAAATACAAAAAAATTCCGACGAATTGAGAACCTCCTCCTTTTTTGAAGTCGGTTAAAAGGAAGACAAAATATGAATGAGTGTCATACTAAGTGCCGATTTCACCAACGTTGAGTTATTATTAACCGTGGAGATATTTTCGCAATACAATAACTGTTAGAAGAGAACGCCCTATTTATTCTTCGGTTAATAAACGTCACTCGACATTCGTGAAATCGGCACTTATTCTTATTATTTTAGTTTTATATGATATTGTGTTGCACTAACGAATTGGGATTAATTATCCTGTAATGTCAGTGTAAGTGCGGAAAATAAATAAATAAAAGTTTTATGGTTTATCAACGTCATGTATTGCTCCAAAATAGTACATTATTGTCGAGGCTCGGAATAAAGCAATTTATGGATGAGTAACATTGGAAGGCCGAGGCGAAGCCGAGGACTTCCAAGTGATTTTAAAAGGACGAGGCGCTAGCCGAGGCCTTTTTAAGTAAACGAGGCCATGAATTGCTATTTCGGCCGAGGCTTATATAGTACTTTTCTCTAATTTGCGAGGAAACAACAAAAAATAATTAAAGAAACACTGTTTTATTTCATGTTAAATGTTATAGTACAATTTGTACTCTTTAAAAATGTTGTTAGATTTGAGTAATCGCCAATATTTACATTTTCTTTTAAACGTAATGTAGTATTTAGCTTTGAGTATTCACACCACAATGTAGATGGCCTTTTGTTTTTACTCAATTCGTTAAAATAGGCCATAAGGACATTTTCTGAAAACGAATTTGTCTTTTTTCTGGTTTTCCATTGAACGAAGTCTTCATAAGCCTTTTCATATTTTTCTTTAGATTTTGGTGGTAAAAGATTTTCTGATAGAATTTTAGCTTCTTCCGCCATATCTGGTGGTGTAAAGTCCATTAATTCTTCATCCGATTCCGAATCCATATTTATTTCAGAACAAGAAATATATTGTGAAAGAAAACACCAGTCACCAATAATTCTTTACCTCCAATTAAACCACGCTCTTTTTGTTCCTTTTAAAAAAAAAACATTCTTATTTTTTTAAATTGTATAACTCAGCGAAAGAAATGCACATTTAAAACACCTAATCACAGAGGACACACACCTAATAGAGGAAAGTGTACATTTTAAAAACCTCGTACCTGTCCAGCAATTTACATTATTGTCCTGTTAAGTAATTGCTGGCGCCACGCCAGCAATGAGCCAATTGACGTTTCGTTTTTTTTAAATAAAGAAGCGATTTCCGAGCAAATTTGAGAAAATATTATTATTATACTTTGAAGCAATTGCTTCATATACTCATGTAATTATGATTATGGTGTGCATGAAATACCCCTAAAATAAAAAAATAAAGAGTCGCTTGAAAATATTTGAATGTGATTGACCGTCATTACTCGTATATTCTACTCTATACAAATAATGTAGCTCCTTATTCTAAATTACATAACGAATGCTATATATGCCAAGGTATGTTTGCTTGTTGGTTTATTCTTCAATCACGCAACAACGGATTTACGTGATTTTATGTGTGGCGGCATAGGTATAATAGTTGAGAATCTGAAAGTTACATTGGCAATTCTGAAAAACAAAGGGATCTCACGGGTTATTTTAATATACGTGGGCGAAATAGTGAGCAAAAGTTAGTTAGCACTATATTATTATAATAATTTATCCAGTACGGTTATTAATTATGGTTTGGTTATATACTCAAAGATTATTATGGTCTATCAAATCTAGGTTTGTTAGGATCATCATTCCGCTAAGCCGCTACAGTAGAATGCACTAAGCCACAAGCCACTTATCCATGTAATAGAATATGTTTATGCCAAACGGACACAAATAGATAATCCATTAGTTAAATCGAGTTGGTTATGCTCTGTTATTTACCTACGTCACACGCAACAAAGCGCTGAGCTGGATTTGCGACGGCATTAGTGCAATGTCAAACGATCAACGACATCCCGACGTACGAATAGAAGTAAATTTGCGAAGCCGCATAGCTGAGCTCCGTTTCGATGCATAATAGGGCAGTATTAACCTAGCATCCTATTAGAGGCTTCGAGTATCGTATTTTAGATTGGTACCAAATTTGGCTGAGCCATTCGATTCGATATAATCACCGCAAAATTAGAGAATAATTGCTATTTTACACACATTACGAACAAGGCCGTATAATTTGTACTTTTGTAAAGTGACTCCAGGGAAATGACATTCTCAGGACCTCTGGGCAGACTTGCGCCACTAGCCGACTAATGCCCAAAGAAGGCATTTAATCCAAGGCCGTCTTATCCGGGACCAAGGACTATATACATACATACCAAGCGTAAACACGCATGAGTGATGGTCAGCATCAGTATTGAAAAGTTGGGACCAGAAATTTTTATGAGATCATCTCGCAAACAATTAATTTAAATTAACAAATTAATCGATAATGATTAAAAAAAATCACACAAATCGGTCCAGAAATCTTGAAAAGAGAAATCGGGGTAAATACATAGAAAAAAAACAAATACATTCGCGCCAAATTGGGAACCTCCTCCCTTTTTTGAAGTCGATTATGAATTACCTAACTTTATTTTAGAGTAAATTATATAAAAATTTAGACTGATTTTCGCACCCTGGCGTCCAGTATGGTAAGACCTCAGAAGCTTTTACATTTTGGGAAAAACATGTGTTCAACATTCTCAAAATAATTATTTAAATATTCTACACAAAACAATATTAAAAAAATATAATCTTTGTTTAGTAAACCTTACAAAAGTAATTAATTAATTTAATAAGCATTTAAGTATTCTCGTGTGTGTGAAGATAGTAAATGCTCTTAGATGTACATAAGATCTAAGCGATCAGTGGCGAAACTTCAAGCTTAACTTAAGAACCTTAAAAAGGTATGGTAGTAAACCTTTTATTTCGCTAACGTATCGTTATCGTTAAAACACCACCAAAAAACAATTGTTTCAAATCTATACTATACTCATATTCCGACACTACTGCACCAATTTTAACTAACTCACGTACAATACCTCAACGGAACGACGAGATATTACTATTCTAGCACAAAACATTAATTAAACAATGTAACCAACTCGAGCCACCTGAGCTGAAATTGATTAACTAAGCCAAAAGCGATGTGAAAGTCATTTCCCCAAGGCTTAAGCTTTAGTGGCCTACTTTACACCATTGTTTAACTAAAACACATACACGTAAAGCAAAAATAGCATAAATCATAATATTAATAACAGAAGCGTTTGTTTTGTTGTGTGTGTGTTGTCTGATGGATGCTGTGCTTTAGAAGTGATGTGAAACTTTTTACCCGACTGCCGTAGAGGGTTGAGATGTTTTTCGAGCGAATGTACTATGTATGTATGTAAATTAGATTTGTCATGGTTTGAAGAGTGACATGAGATGAAAGTAGGTATAAAGGCGTCCGACAGTGTTTTAATTTTCAGTTAATATTTGTAACGCAGTCGAGTCGATTTTTTGGTTTTTTATTAATAATTTGCTTTTAAAGACGGCTCTTCTAGGCCACTTCTGATCTTCATACCTACAACTTAATTTAGTAAAAGTTCAAAATATCCGTAAGTACGGCTGTCCGACTTTTCTCAATCATGGTCAAGGCTTTACATTCCTTCATAAAAAAAAAGTGGCACTCGGGGACTGCCGCGGTAAAGCTATTGCATAGCAAGAAAAGCGAACTATCACTACTTCGCGAGTGAGATTAGAACCTGCGACATCATCAAAGAAAGCGGTCGCTCGCCCACTGCGCCAAATAGAGCTATTTAAGAACCTCTAAAATGTTGAACGCTTACTGAACGACGGTGTTAGGTTTTTTTCGTTACGGAATTTCTTGATTCTGTTTGTCCTAGTTCAAAGCCCGCGATAAAAGCTATGCAATAGCTTAACTGCACCGGTTGAATCCGGCATCTTTTGCTCATAACATCAATACATATGACTAAACGTACTTGGACACGGTATACCGGATATATCACGTGAAAGCAATTTGAGCACCTCTCCTCCAACACTAAACGTTATTTATGGTAAGCTTTCTACATTCAGTGGATTGCACACGTTGAGATGCAAGGGATTTTTGTGAGTGTAGCATTTGTTACTAGCTCCTTAGATAGGTTTGATGGCCTAGTACAATACATATTATAATACACAAGTATGTAATATATGCATTTGTTCCATCACTTCCATCAAATTAAGTTTTACAATGAAGCGAATATTTCAATTTGGGGCATAGACTATTCTTATTTTTTTTGCAATTGCAATGCACTATAAAGGTTCATTACAAATCAATATTTTTTTAAGTATTAATTAAGTATTATTATTTTACATCCTTGTAGGTAATTTTTACAAATAAATTATTTAATTAGTTAATATTAGAAAAAGTCAAATAGTTGCTATTCAATAATTGAAAATGCAGCTTAAGAAAGAGCACAAGGAGATTCCTGTTCATTCTTTATTTGAAGGTATCAAAGCTGCATTTAGTATTATAGATAGTTGTAAAACTGAATGCCAGAGTATTCCAAATCTTGTCGATGCGCATAAAAAACGAAAGGATGTAAAACCTATAGCAGTTCAGACCCATACGATGTCTTTCTGTTCGATAGAAGAAGGGTATCAAAGAAAGTAGGTTGAATAGTTCTTGAGCACACCCTCCAAAATCTTTCAAACAAACCACTTTCTCCTTTCTTTTTAAATCAGTATAAATATTGACTGAGCTATCACTGCTCATCAAGGACTGGCCCCTTAATTACAGGCTTCACGAATAACAAACAGGGTCCTCTTAACGTCAGCTCTCACATAAATTAAATTTATAATTAACTTGCCTCCCCTTAAATGAAATTAAATTATACCTGTCACTGGAGACTTCGGCGAAACATTTACATTTTGCTACTTGAAAAACGCTCGCCTTTCATCAGCCTTCGCTTGAGGGAGCGAATACTAAGAATTTTTATCAAAAATAAATTATTATGACTATACAAAATACCGAATACCGTGAGGCGTGACGATGGTAGATCCTTACTTGCAGACTTACTTATTAACATCAACATGATTATGATAACCAAGGATTTTGTATAATAATAATAATGTTAGTATCACACTTAATAATGTGACAAATACCCTACTTGTCATGTTCGCGCCCTTCCATAACATACAATGGCACGGAAACACGGTTACAATAGGAGTATAATGTATATCTATCAGCAAAAAAGCGTAACAATTGATAAATCACTTCACTGCACCCGAAAACCCACTCAGACGAATAATTCCAGCAGCATGAATAACAAACAATACACTGTGGATCCATTTCCAAGATTGAGATAAACAATGTTTTGCAAACACAATATTATTATGCGTGGAGGTGTTATGATGAAAGAAGACGATATTACGTACTAAACTACGAGTATAATATTATGGATACCAACAATAAGAATCTAAAATGAATACCTAGTGAAAAAAAAATTTATTAACCAATGTATCAATAGTTATTCAACAAGATAGCAAATTTTTTTTGTTGCGAGTGCCTAGTTTGAATCCTGAGTGTAGTGAGAAATTCAAACGCACAAGAAACAAAAAACTTTGCTATCGTGTGATAGCAAAGTACAACTTTTCACCTCAATAGCGAAAAAATACAATATGTAAGAAAAATATTTATGGAAACACTAAGGAATTTTTACATTCATGTATATTACGTATTTAAATAGGATAAAACCACAGTTTCTGAGCAGTTCTTCACACCTTTAGCAAGTCTCCAATCGTTAAATAATTCATAGGCTTTCAAATATTTTTCACGCAACTTTTCCGGAAGAAACTTTAATTCAGCGTTATACACTGGTGTTGAATTATCCCTAGAATAACATTTTGTTACTTTTAAAACTTTTATAACAATTATCTTTAAAGTAGGTATTTAATTTTTATTAATATAATAGACAATTTTTCTTTTGTTTTCCCGCCATGTTTTATTCCTTTTAGGGTTCCGTACCCAAAGGGTGCCAACGGGACCCTATTACTAAGCCTCCGCTGTCCGTCTGTCTGTCCGTCCGTCCGTTCGTCCGTCCGTCTATCCGTCGTCCGTTCTTTTTTTTTCGGGATGGGCTTGCGCTTGACGACAATCAATGCTGGACAGCACTGATGAGGTCTAGGTTGGAGCGCGCTTGCCTAGAAAATGCCTATTCACTCTTGCCTTGAAGATTCTATATATACTTGAAATAGTCCTGTTGGATTTTCAAGTTTATTAAGGTTGACTGTCTTATTATTATTTTAACAGTAGTCCTGAGGCCGGCCGAAGAAACAGTGGGTTGACATCGTTCAGGCAGATGCAGGTGCACCGTGCAAGTGATCTTTGAAGAGAAGGTGCTTTAGAGCATGCAAAGTGGAAGAGATTCTGCAAGAAAGCGGACCCTGGCGTAAGCCAAGTGCTAGTAGTAGGAAGAAGCTTGACTAGTAGTTTTGATTGAACTGGGAACCAGAACAAAACCGTTCCTTATAATCTATTGAGCTTACTATGGATATTTCGAAAAGCAAGATTATCTCCTTTTTGTTTCACAATCTATAATAACAACGGCAGTCTTTATTGGTGTCACCACCGCGGCGCCGCGCATTCTCTACGTGTTTTGAAGAAAATAACACTGCAATATCCATGATACCAGCTGCTGTGAAAGGAGATTTCATTTTCACCCGACCTAGGATAATGAAAAATCTTTGTTTTTAAAACTAAAAGCCCGCGGGAATATTAAAATCTCGGTTGCTCATTTTTCACGTCGTTTTATGCGTCATGATTTTCATAGCTCTGCTTGCATTTTAGTTTTATAATATATTCAAAAGGATTGTATAAAATTAAAAAAAAAAAAAATTACTTACTAGTTTATCTCTCTAAAACTTGTGCATTTTCGTATAATAAAGTAAGCCATGATTATTAAATATTATGTTCATATTTTTAATAATTTTAAACTTAATTACACACTGTTCAAAATAAGTAATTTATTTAAATACAACATCATTTACTTGAAATCCTGACCCAACTACTGCGAGTGTTGTATGAAAGGAAGGTTGGAATTAAGTAAGTAGGTACCTAACTACATCAATAATTCGAGCCCTGCATTGCCAGCTCAGCTGATCGAATGAGGCACAGTAGGTACCCGTACCTTTGCCTAGGTAGGTAGGTAATCGGCAATTACTATGCTAGTAACTTTCGTACATAATTAACAAACTTTTTTGTTTCTTATTATTAGGTCCTACCTATTCCAGTAAAAGCGAATGACCTCAAAGACGCACCGCACGCGGCGGCACCTACAAAGCGGCTTTGTAGGTAGTAGGTACCACAGTAGGTACTCAGCTCGCCTGCCAAGGCGGCTTGCGTCGCGCAGTATTTGTACCTACTTACGTTCGCTATAGGGTGTTTTCAATTAAAGCAATTATTTAAATTTTTATCCAATTAAATTTAATGAAATGTTTTCTCTTTTTTTTAATTCTTTAACAGTGGATCGTAGTCATTGCGTACATTAACTGGTTTGCTTTTTTAGGAGTATTTTACATGCACCGTGTATAATATAAGTAAGGCGGACTATATGTAGATTGTAGCAGCTGGATAGAAAAAATCGTATTTTATAATTTTATACCTACCAGAAAGTCAAGTTCACAAGGACGGAAGGTACGAAGAAGAAATTAAAAAATTGATCGGCCCATTGACAAATGACTTGTGACGAGAAGAAGTAATTATTCCCTACCATTAAAGAATAGATAGTATTAGGCTGATCAATAGATAGGTTGGGACCAAAAAATACAAAGAGGAAAAAAAAGGCGGCACAGACAAAAATCAAAGCTTTGCGCAACAACAAGAGCTCTGCTCATAATGGGGGGCCGATTGTGGATTTACTCTTTTTTGATAAATCGTAACTAGAATACTTGGGTGGGACTTGGATATTGGGTCTTTAATTTTAGTCCGCTCTGAAAAAGAAAAATATTGGAAATTTTGAAGGAATTTTCAGTTCCAGTAAAAAAGATTTAACCGGAACTGAAAATTCCATCAAAATATTTTTTCCAAACATTGAACTAAAACGTTTTTTAGCGTACACAACAGTGTATAAATCTATCCTTCTCACTTGGCTAAAAAAATCACGATCAATGTAGCCCCAAGAATAGGACTTTTGCGATGGACCTGATTTGACGCACATTAGAGTATGTAGTAGCCCTAACTTTTTCTTGTCCATATGCGGATTGAACAGAGGTCATAAAATACATAATATTATGTACTCAACTCCCGACCTGTCTTAACATAAAAAGGCATTTTACGACCCCTCTCAAAAAACCCGCATCGAGTGCCCATCTTTGCTTAAAAATTCAATACGGCTAAACGTACTTGCACTGCGGGATATATCACGTGAAAGCAATTTGAGCACCTCTCCTCAGAGCACTAAACGTTATTTATGGCAAACCCGGCGCACTCAGTGGATTGCTCACATCGAGTTTCAAAAGATTTTTAGGGGTGCCGGAAATGTGCTTTATAGTTATAGCATACGCTTGCACAATAATAATAAATAATTAGCTTTTATTCAATCGTTTTACTACAAAAAAGTTCAAAAATTGTTATCCGACTACGAAAAATTGGATATAATATCCATCCTACTGATTTTATAAATTCAATTCTTTATTCACGTAAATTTTTGAGTGGAACATAATTATTAATATTATATAGGATAAATAAAGAATTGATTGACACCTCAATCAAAATCGGCTCAATTATTTAGGCGCTACAATGGAATAGACGTAAAAGCATACATACAAACATATACTGCTTAAATCAAACTTTTGGCTCTGCCTAGGTCGAGTAAAAATAGCGCAGTCTGTGAAACGGAATATTTTGTTGTTGAGTAGGTATAAACTCAAAAGTATGCCCCTAATTTATTACAAAATTTGCATAAAGACTTTTTACGTTAAACATTTATAGAAAAGGAATTGCTTTGGAAAAACTTTTGAAATTTATGATGATATTCTTTTAAAACATTTGCGGTTTCATCGTAGTGAATAATGGTTCAGCAACAAAACCGGTGAGCGTTGGCAGAGTAGCAAACTTTATGCTGATAACAATGGCGTGGAACCTGGCATGAAAACGAATACTTATTCCACAGAAAAAGAAGCACTGTTACTGAAAATAGAATTCTTTGTTTTATGTTTTATCACTGACCGGTTAATTTAAGCTTTCTGCGACCTCTATTGTTGGTTAACCTAATGTTTCTAATATAAAGCGATAATAGAGTCATACGAAAAAGACAATTACTCAGGAGCCCCAAGGCATAGGAGACGAGCCGGGGTGCAGTTACTGCTATTCACTACTAATTGATGCACGATAAAACACTGATAAAAGTTGACATATTAAAATAATATAAGGTAATAAGGCCGATTCCACCAACGTAAAATAAGTCTTATCCGAGCGTAAAGAAATTTTGGCAGATTTTCAATACAATAACTGTCAGAACGCCCAATTTATTCCTCGGTTACACGTCACTCGATGTTGGTGAAATCGGCACTTAGGCTTTTCGTTAATAGCCCAACGGTTAAGGTGCGGGCTGAAAATCGATAGGTCGCTGGTTCACACCAACATTAGAATAGAATAGAATCAATGATATTGGAAGGAAATCCTTCCAATATCATTGAATAGAATAGAAATGTTTTTTATTCAAATAAACTTTTTACAAGTGCTTTTGAATCGTTGATGAGTCTACCACTGGTTCGGAATGCCATTGTCGTGCTTAAAGGTACTCCTATGACAAGAGTTACGCTAAGTTGCAAAGGAAAGGGGAATATTAATCATATTCAGTATGGGCAATACAAAAAAAATAAAATATGGAAGTAATTGTGATTGACTCTGATCTCAGATACCGACTGAAAAAGATAAATCGATAGTCCTTAAATGGCTGAACAGATTTTCATCAAACATAGCTAAGAACCATCCCAGATGAACTCACTTTCAAATAAAAACCCGGCATTTAAATCGGTCCATCCATTTAAGCTCTATGGTGATACAGACAGACAGACACATAAAGCGGTTCAACTATCAACAAACCTTTTTTTGAGTCGGAGGATAAAAACCTAGGCATTTTGCTTATAAAATAACACAGTACGTAATAATAGCATAGTACCTACTTTACTTCTCAGCAGTTCATTTCAAAATATTTGTTTGTATTTATCAGACAGGGTTTGTTGTTATGTATTTTAATATTTTCCATTAATAAAGTCCTGGTTCCAGAGTCTGTATTCATTAAGCGCGTCTCAAAGCGTCTGTATCTGACAACTATTACACCGCTCTCTGTTTCATCCAATCATTGTGGCGCCTTTGTTTTGTTCCCACTTTCCTTCATTAAGTTCTTGAATATTAAAAGCCTTTGACGATGGATCGATTCGAATTTTCCGTAGATTTTCGAACAAGTTTTCAACTCGTCTATAAAATTAAAGGCTTTTCAATGTCCTAATGATGAACGGAGCTATGTACTGCCACTGTACTGGCTACTGCACTACTGCAATTAACATTAAATAAGTTACTTGAATAACAACATCTAAAATAAAATTTTGCGTTAAATATAATTCTATCCTTTTCTACAGTGAACATTGTGAAAAGCATCATCTCAATATATAAAAGAAAAAGGTGACTGATTGACTGATCTTTCAACGCACAGCTCAAATCACTGGACGAATCGGGCTGTTTGAAATACAGATAGATAATATTATTAGATCCCAGTGCCGCCAGACCTAAGTTATTTTCTCAGCAATTATTTGTGTACGATGGAGTACTGTTCGAATGTCCTTTCAGTATATGCGTACCAGCTTGATTGTGCCGACGGCCAATTTCCAGATACCAGGTGCTAAAGGTAGGTAAAAACTAGAATAACTTATCTTAAATTCTCAGGGCTGATTTTCATATATGTTTTAAAGAATATTGTAAAAATTAATAAATTAATACTGCCAGACGCTTACCGCCGGCGGTTACTTTAGCCAGACGCTTTGAAGCTCCCAAAAATATATATAATTTAAGTTAACTTATATTCTCAGTTCTGATTTTTATACATGATACTCAGGGAACTATTGCGATATTATCTGTAAGCTGCCAGACCTATTGGAAGGGTCAAACATCCCCCCAGACACACATTATGCGTCCCCATATGTATGAGTGCTAGAACATGATTCACTTGTTTAAGTGTGTGAGAGATAATATCATCATACTATAATATTATAAATGCGAAAGTGTGTTTGTTGGTTTGTCCTTCAATCAATCTGCAACAGAGCTATGGATCGACGTGATTTTTTGCCTGGGTATAGCTTAGGATCTAGAGAGAGAGAACTATTGCAATATCTTCTGCAAGCTATACCCAGGCAAAAAATCACGTCGATCCGTAGCTCTGTTGCAGAGTGATTGAAGGACAAACCAACAAACACACTTTCGCATTTATAATATTATAGTATGATGATATTATCTCTCACACACTTAAACAAGTGAATCATGTTCTAGCGCTCATACATATGGGGACGCATAATGTGTGTCTGGGGGGATGTTTGACCCTTCCAATAGGTCTGGCAGCTTACAGATAATATCGCAATAGTTCCCTGAGTATCATGTATAAAAATCAGAACTGAGAATATAAGTTAACTTAAATTATATATATATTTTTGGGAGCTTCAAAGCGTCTGGCTAAAGTAACCGCCGGCGGTGAGCGTCTGGCAGTATTAATTTATTAATTTTTACAATATTCTTTAAAACATATATGAAAATCAGCCCTGAGAATTTAAGATAAGTTATTCTAGTTTTTACCTACCTTTAGCACCTGGTATCTGGAAATTGGCCGTCGGCACAATCTAGCTGGTACGCATATACTGAAAGGACATTCGAACAGTACTCTATCGTACACAAATAATTGCTGAGAAAATAACTTAGGTCTGGCGGCACTGGGATCTTGGACCATATGACATAGGCATCCGCTAAGAAAGGTTTTTTAAAAGTCAACCCCTAAGGGGGTAAAATAGGGGTTTGAAAAATCAAATTTTACGTGAGCGAAGCCGCAGGCAAAAGCTTGTTTTTGATATAAAATCTATCAATTTAGTCGAGTTTGTAAATATAACAGAATATAATTTTTGGTGGAGATAGACTAAACTAATTATTACAATAAGTTCAAAAGGTTTCGGATCACAAGAGTTTATTGCCCGTAGATATTTAATTTATAAAAGCCCAGCTTGAAAATGAAAATCTTAAATATATTAATAGAATAAGATTTCAATCATAATTGAAGTACCTCTTACAATAATAATTAATAAGTTCAACAACATAATGAAAATCTCATATTATAAAGCATTCAATGGGTACCTAACGAAGTCGACAAAATAAAGCTGTATTTTTTTACTTTATTCACTAAAACATTTAGCTGGTCTTTACATAATTAAATTATATTCTCTTCAAGTTATACAACTAAATGGCGGAGGCGAAGCGTTTTAATTGCATCATTCTGCTTCAATGCGTTTGTCTGACGGTACATTAAAGTCACAAATAAATAGTATTTATTCTAACTGGAAAGTTCGTGAATCCAAATTATCTTTGCACCTAGAGAGGATTCCCCTGCAGGTCACTCGATCAGATTACGTTTATTGTCTCTATCGCTCAAGACGTCGTGTCTTTGTTAGGAAAATTCTATATCAGGATTTTCCAAATATGTAGTTTCAAATTTATTTAATGTCTTCAAAGAGTAACTCCAACTTTATGTTGGACTAATGTAAAATAACAAACTAAAGCCCAAAGTAATTTACGTTGAAAGTATCTTTTTCTCATGCGGTTTTGTTGCATCGCCGCCGTAGATATCAATAAGCAAAACAGACCAGACAGCCAGACAGACAGACAGACCATGTGACATTTCATACCATAATAGTCTTTGAGTATATAACCAACACATAATAGTGGACATATATTTAAGTACCTACTGCCGTAAATAGACCCCCTTATAGCCACAAAACGCTTAACCGATTTTTATTTATCAATGAATGCAACTTCTAGTGACTTCTTATTAAAGTGACGAATTGTGACGATTTGTCTTTTGAAATCTGGTCATGGCGATATCAGATTCGCTTTCCTTTTCTATCTTTAGGTATTGCCGTAAGAGATTTTTTCGCTCCTCACTCCTTTGTGTCATCTTACGGTAGGTAGTAAATATAATAAGCCTATGTAGTGAACCATGTAAAAAGCTCTATCATGAAGCTAAAAACACCAACCAAACCACCATAACCATGCTGAGGGTGGTGGCTGATAAGGCTGATTGCCCCATGGCCCATAAAAAATAATGTCCTCCCGACGGAATCCGATCACGGCGGCGAACCTCCTTAGAGGTCAGCCATCTGCGCGGGAGATATTATAGTGCACAAGTGTGTGCGCAAACACAGGAGCACTCTCAATTCCCTCACTCTCATAGGCCGATGGGACGGAAATCCGACACGACCGGAGAGAGATCAGGCGCAGGACCGACGGCTTTACGTGCATGGGGGTGACTTACCACCAACTTCCTAACTCTGGGCTAGTACTGAGAATTTCTTTGGCAGAAAAACCCAATAGGTACATTTTTTTAACGGCCCGACCCGGGACTCGAACCCGGGACCTCGTCATCCGCAGTTGAACAAGCTAACCACTAGACCAACGAGGCAGTGACCCATGACCCATACTGAGGCACTGGGTACACACACAGTCATGTTCATGTAGCTAGTGGCTCAGTATGCCACGGCAAATAATAACAGAGTTTAAAGTAAATTTGTATCTAACACTATGGGCCTAATATGACCGGAAATAAACAGGTTTTTTTTAACACAGAACAACCCGGGTCTCAGAATGGCAATTAACAGTCAGCTTTATATGTACTTACTGGTACGACTAGTTTACTTACGCATGCTATTACTTTAGTCATTAGGTCTTCTTCTTTTACAACCAATTGAATTCCACTGCTGGAATAGGTCACTCGTATGGAATTTCACATGCTTCCAACTTTCCGTCGACTCCGTGCGACTGGTCTGATGCTGTGTTGTTGCTCTACCTAGTGGGGGCTCCACAGTGCTTTTTGGAGCAAGACTGCCACACCTTCGGACCCCAATGAGAGTTCTTCGAAATATGTGCCTCACCCATTGCCATTTCAACTTTGCGACTTGATGAGCTGTCTCGGCTACTCTGATGGCTTGTTTCTTGCTGATAAAGTGCCTGATATAAATATAATCTGGATAAATCTGTGTGATATCATTTTGAGTTTAACTGCCAGATTGACTTATCAGATACTTATGCAACAGAAAATTAAACGCTATCCGTCAGATAAGTTGTGGATAGGCTATCAGACCTTTATCAGCAAGTGGTGAAACAGGGTCATTTCTGATTTGATACTGCAAGGATACTCCGAGCATAGCTCTCACCAACAGCAGTTATCTACGCATGGTGTTATTTTTTATCGATCTGCCCCCGATTATCTAAAAGTTGCCGATCAAAATCGTATTCATTTCATGGCATTAGCGTCAAATTAAAATAAACCATAACAGCATCAAATTAGAGCTCAATTTCGTGTATGCATTCTCGTACGTATTAGGTATGTACGATACGCTCCATAACGCTCCATGTTAGAACCGGTTGAACTGAATTTGTAACTTTAAATCAATACAGTCAAGGAATATTTTACTTTGACGCTAATACCATGAAATTAATAAGATTTTGATCGGCAATTTTTCGACAATCGCACCTCTGGTACTGACGTTTAATGTTTTACCTATGGTATAATGAGCTATTCGATGCAGAGTGGGTGGGAACACCCTCAACATTTTCAACTAGCAAATGAGCCCCATTAAATCGTGCAATAATTTTATTGCAATGAATATTGAATAGTGTTCAGTTGGCAAATCGTGTCGCTTCAGTATGAGAGCATAATTTGCTTTGCATAATTAACAAAGCCGGGTGGGATTTAATGAAATTTGTGATAAAATAACCAAAACGATCCAGTTATAGCACATTTTGTATCACGGCTATTGAAATAGTTGATAATGGTAAGCGTTATTATTATAGCTTTAGATACATATATACCTACTCATAAAATATGTCTATGGTAAATTGTATTATAGTCATGGTGACGTCATCATCATCATCAACACCATCAGTAATTTATCAACGGCTTACTACTGAACGCAGGTCTCCTCTCAGAGAAGGATTATAGTAGGCTCGCTAGCCCAATGTAAATTGGCAGACTTCACACACCTTTGAGAAAATGATGGAAAACTCACAGGCTTCCAGGTTTCCTCACGATATTATATTTCTACACCGTTGAAGCATAATATTATGCTTCAACGGTGTAGGAATATATAGCATGTTTAATATTTCTCCGAATAGTCAGGGGTGCGTGTCTGGGAACGAACCCCCGACGCCCGAATAGGACAGACTAAGAAAAGAGGACCGTAGCCCTAACCACAAGGCTGTCACTGCTCTTAGGTTAATCAAACAATTAACTCAAATCAGTTAACTAATAACTTTATTATCCTATCCTACTAATATTATAAATGCGAAAGTTTGTAAGGATGGATGTTTGTTACTCTTTAACTCTACAACAAATTAACCGATTTGCCTGTTTGGAATGGAGTTAGCACATACCCGGGATTAGCATATATAGGCTACATTTTATCCCGGAAAATTGAGAAGTTCCCGCGGAATTAAAAACCTTAATTCACGCAGACGAAGTTGCGGGCATTATTTAGTAATATCTTAATATATATAAATTACGTGTCACGTTGTTTGTCCGCGATGGACTCCTAAACTACTGAACCGATTTTTATCAAACTTCGTAACTATCTGTAATTTGGTCCAACTTAAAATATAGAATAGTTTTTAGGGTTCCGTACCCAAAGGGTACCAACGGGACCCTATTACTAAGCCTACGCTGTCCGTCCGTCCGTCCGTCCGTCTGTCAGCGGGCTGTATCTCGTTAACCGTAATAGATAGACAGATGAAATTTTCACATATTATGTATTTCTATTGCCGCTATAACAACAAATAATAAAAATTAAACTAAATTAAAAAAATTAAATTAAAATATTTCCATGGGTACATGGAAATATTTTTATTTAATTTTTTTTAACGGAACCCTAAAAGAGCGAGGCCCGACTCGCACTTGGCCGATTTTTTTGGATTGGGATAGTTTATTTGTTTTATTTATATAGATAAGTCGGCGGTACGAAGTTCGCTGGATCAGCTAGTAACATAATATAAATATTGATTCACCATTATGTTGTGGGTTGTAATATTTTGTCATTGATGAAAGTAAAACATAAATAAATTCTGTTAACATCAACAATATCAATTACCATGAATCCAGGCCTAATCGTTGTTTAAAGTTCATACATTTACAGATAATTGTCCATTCCCTCCTACCTCCTGAGTTCACTACACAGGGGGCACCGGATAATGATAATAATTACCATATTTTTAATCCCGATTTTCTTGCGCAGTTAAACGAACAGTAAATTAAGGACATGAACATGAATCGCACATTGTAACAAACAATACCAAAAAGCTGATCAATAAAATTCACTGTTGAACGGTAGACCATTTATTTAAATAGGCGAGCCTCCCTAATTTGCTAATATAGTATAGTCCATTTTTTAATTCCAGTGTATAAATTGACGTTTCATATGTTGCCTGTTTTTTACGGCTCTTAAATAGGGATGTGGTAAAATCAATACTTAGGTACTAATCAATATTATATTACTATCGGTATTATTATAAAGCTCTTTTTATATACCTAACTTCTTCCTAGGAATTTTCTGATGGACATTCATGATCGATGATAATGTTTTATCAAAATCAATAATCAAATAATTATAATATAAAAGATACATATTTTTGGGGTTGAGCTATAGCTTAATATTTTATTTTTTAACAAATATTTCCTTTGGTCATCAAAGAGGTAACGAAATTCTATTCATTGGGATGGTTCTTACATAACGCTTCACTGAAATCAATGAACTAGATTTCTGCGAAAATATTTTCAATGCCAAAAATATATTTTGCTGTTTATTTCGAGAAGTCGTTGAGTTTTATATATCTACCTAGCATCAACCCACGTACGATGCGGTCGTACAATGTTACTTGAGTGTTTTTACCGCTTTTACGGATAAGCACCAACGGATGCATACTTACATGAGAAAGTTTTAAAACATTGCTTTGGGTAGTTGCCAAAAGCATGGCTAATGCCTGAAATCTAAAAATTATCTAAACTACAACAAAAGATTTTACTAACTCTGGAGAATTACAAGTAACTGCAAAAATTATAAAAATAATATAAATGTGTGCAGAAATATAAAACGTTTTTGTAATCCTTTTGTAAGAATGTCAGATGATTACATGATGATATATGATATCTGCTGGATATCGAATGCCAGATCGGATGTCTTGTCTTGATTCTTGCTAGGGTAGACTAGATATAAGTTAAAAATAAAGGATATTGTGCTGTTTCTGAGAGGCGAGAGCAGATATTGATATTTTTATATATAAGGAGGTTCTCAATTGAGCGTGTATATATTTTTTCGTACCACTTGCTCAAAAAAGTGACATTCTGTGCCACAAAAAGCGAACATAACAATATTCATTTTTAATCTGTTAAAAACAGGGAAAGAAAATTGTACTGAATTTTATTCATCCTCTAGGGGGAGAATGTGATTTAAATTTGGAATACTTACCGAAATTAAAACTACATTTGTGTTTACACCATTGAGTTTGTATATAAAGCACTATACATCTTTTTGAAAAAGGAATACGCATTTATTATGCAGTTATGATTATTAAATAAAATTACCGACGAGGCCGTATGAGCTTGATGCCTTTGCTTTTCCGACAAAAAAATATTAGTCTAGGAATTTGCCGCGTTTTTGTTTTCTTCAAATACATAAACGTTAAGTTTATTTTAATTTATTTTTATAAATAAGTTGATGTTCTAAAAATACGTTACAATGTTAAATCAAAGCGACAGTGACAGTGAATTGTCGGATTCCATCAGTGCAAATGCTCAGACGCAAGAACAGAGAAATACTCAAATCAACTCATCAACAATAAATGTACCAAACAAAAATGTAACTCTCTCTATCAATAATTGGACCAATGTTTCGAATGTTAACTTTTACATTTTAATTGTCATTATTATATATAAAGATAAATGCTTATCTCATATTATTATTGTGTTAATTTTTTCGCAAATGGTACGAAAAGTAGAGTATTTTCCTCGGTAATAAAGCTGTCTTAGTCTTGGGTGAACTTAAATCCCTCGCTACACTCAGGACTCGTCTTAAATCCCTTGCTTCGCTCGTGATTTAAGTTTTTAACACCCTCGCTACGCTCGGGAGTAAACCTCGAGTCCTTCGTTACGCTCGCGATTTAAATCGTCACCCGCGACAGAAGACACTGCTTTATCCCCTTGGTTAATAATCTACTATTTTGCATTGATAGAAATGAGACATCAGACAACATGAGGCTTAGGTTTATTTTTTTGGAATAAAATATACACGCAAGACCCCTATAAAAATACGGGTGAAAAAACTCTATAATCTATAATATGCTACTCGCGCTGAAATCTGCCGCTCTTGCAGTAAGAGGCACAGCAATAAAAGCACCCATATAACTCTTAGAAGTGCAATAGACACGGTGGTAAGCCATTTTACAGTATCGTCACATTAGTACGACGAGCTCGCAGAAAATTATTATTAAACAATGACGTACTGTGCTGTGAAAAGGTGTCATAATGCATCACGATAACTATCAAAAACGTAATTATCAGTAGGTACCAGTACCAGAAAATAATAACATGGCACTCACTTAATAATATAATGAATGGCCATGTAATTATTGTCTTTGTTGTTTTGAGCCTACGTTTGGAGAGGAACTTTGTTAGAAACTTCTATTCTAAGTGTTATTGTTCGATGGCAACACCATACCACCCTTCCAAAATACATTTTACGTGCATTTTACACCAACACTGGAGCATCTCCTGGAAATGCTGACTACAAACTACAATGCACAATTTGCTTCCTAACCTATTCCACAACATTTTGTACACACATTGTAATTTGTAACTATCTATGTTCACGGCAAACAAGAATATGCTAGGATATTACATACATACTAGTAACATAAACAAGCTGAAATTATCTACTTTGCTAAAAAGTTCTTGCCGTAGTAGATAGCATCAGTTAAAAGTTTTTGCAGCCAAGTATTACCAGCGGCTGCATAGTTGAAAAAGTTGGAAAACATTGCTTTGGCGGATCGCCAGTAGCACGGGTGGCGAGTCGAACTCTAAGCATTCGATAATATCGGTTAAGTAATATATAGGCAGCCAAATTTTTCTATTTTAAACAATTTTGCAACATACAACATGGTATATAGCCCAGAAAATTTAAAACAACGGTAGTAGGTACGTAAGGATTTACGTAGGTACTTGCTAATACTATAAATGCGAATGTGCATGTTTGTCCTTCAATCACGTAATATAATTAATAATTCTTTTGAAAAAACCGATATCAAAAGCCACTTTAAAGTATAATAAAAAGGATAAATTTTTTTTGTTCATCCCCTAATTTTTCAATAGCCTCCTCATTTTACGATGTTGATTAAAATCTGCTGTTGTATGGCTGCAAACATAATGTCTAGAGTAGTATTCCACAAATTTTGCTGTAATGTTCATAAATTTTAGGCCGAATAACAAGAATTACTCGGCATGAAATGGAATTATGAATTTATGAGTCCACTACAGCGAACTAATTTGTCCTATGGTCTGTTTTACGACATTATCAGTATTGGTTTTATTTACGTAACACTACTAGCTATTGCCCGCATCTTCATCCGAGTGGAGTAACTAATGGAATTAGATTTTTAAAAGTCCTGCAGGAACCCTGAATTTTTCCGGGATAAAAGGTAACCACTCTCTAGGCTCCTCAACTATACTTAATACTCATGCAAAAAATCACGTCGATCCGTTGCTCCGTTACTGCGTGATTGAAGGACAAACCAACCAACTTTCATTAGGAGCATGTTTACTTTTACTGTGTGTGATTATGTGTAACAATAAAATATAGGTACCTAAAGTATTACAAAAAAAATACATTAGTGTCGTAGAACACTCCGTTGGAACGAATTTCCTTTTAATAAATTATAATTACGGTACCTATTTAAGCAATATTATCGAAATATTATCTTTTAATAATGAAAATATTACCTTTAGAATCAACGCCATCTCTCGCCACATGTTAGAACCATCTCGTTATAAAAAAGCGCGCACCTATGACACATTATGAAAATATTATCATCTATTAATGAACATATTACCTTTTAGAATCAACGCCATCTCTCGCCACATGTTAGAAAGGGGGTCGTGATGGAAAATTCTTACACTTTTTTTTGCCTAACTCCCATGCGCCAAGTCCGTACCGTTCGATAAGGTACTTCATTCCAAAAAATAAAACCCCTTTACCCAGAATAATTTTATGCTCTGTTTTTCATAATAAAATGTATTATTATACTGTAACTGTGTAGGTAGGCAGAGTTACATATTTGCCTAATGCATAATGTGGGTTCACTCTCCTCAGTGTGTACTGAAGCGTACTGCCGAAAATGTTAAATGGACAAACATGTCACCGCTCGTCTGGGAGTCGTCGATAAATTGCACGCTCTGCGAATAACAAGCAGGTCCCGACGTCAGCCCTCACATAAATTAAATTTATAATCAACACTCCACCCCTCAAATAAAATTAAATTATACAAGTCACAGGACTTTAGTCCCACTTGATATACTCTCGTGATACGCAATACTTCATGATCTTTGAGCACCTAACTCAAAAATATACCTGCTGAACTTTTTATGACTTTATTGCCTCTAATATTAATAAAAACTCGTCAGAAAATATACCTAATATTATATACCAACAAAACCTACTTGCCCACCGAATTTCGACTACGGCGACCAATCTTCTATATAGCGACTAACTACGCAGGAGATATTACAGAGCCTAAGCGTGAACGCAAACACAGGTACACTCTCTAATCTCTCACTTTGACAGTCTGAAACGAACGTGGTAATCGCCCCCCTATTCTCTAACTCAGTGCCTATCAAAAAATGAAAGCCTACTAAACACATTATATATTTTTCGTACTACTTGCTCAAAAAAGTGACATTCTGTGCCACAAAAAGCGAACATAACAATAGTCATTTTTAATCTGTTAAAAACAGGGAAAGAAAATTGTACTGAATTTTATTCATCCTCTAGGGGGAGAATGTGATTTAAATTTGGAATACTTACCGAAATTAAAACTACATCTGTGTTTACACCATTGAGTTTGTATATAAAGCACTATACATCTTTTTGAAAAAGGAATACGCATTTATTATGCAGTTATGATTATTAAATAAAATTACCGACGAGGCCGTATGAGCTTGATGCCTTTGCTTTTCCGACAAAAAAATATTAGTCTAGGAATTTGCCGCGTTTTTGTTTTCTTCAAATACATAAACGTTAAGTTTATTTTAATTTATTTTTATAAATAAGATAATGTTCTAAAAATACGTTACAATGTTAAATCAAAGCGACAGTGACAGTGAATTGTCGGATTCCATCAGTGCAAATGCTCAGACGCAAGAACAGAGAAATACTCAAATCAACTCATCAACAATAAATGTACCAAACAAAAATGTAACTCTCTCTATCAATAATTGGACCAATGTTTCGAATGTTAACTTTTACATTTTAATTGTCATTATTTTTAATAAATGCTTATCTCATATTATTATTGTGTTAAATTTTTCGCAAATGGTAAGAAAAGTAGAGTATTTTCCTCGGTAATAAAGCTGTCTTAGTCTTGGGTGAACTTAAATCCCTCGCTACACTCAGGACTCGTCTTAAATCCCTCGCTTCGCTCGTGATTTAAGTTTTAACACCCTCGCTACGCTCTGGAGTAAACCTCGAGTCCTTCGTTACGCTCGCGATTTAAATCGTCACCCGCGACAGAAGACACTGCTTTATCCCCTTGGTTAATAATCTACTATTTTTTCATTGAATGTTTCAAATGTTATTTTTATTTCATAGAAAACCTTCAATGACTATGTAGCAGATATGTTTCTACGGGGTTGTTACACTACAAACTTCCCAACTTCGTGCTGCTACTGAATTATTGGAAGGCAAAATCCGATACCTTTTTATCTGAATCCTTATTACTGAAAATCAAACCCAAATTTCAGGACCAGAACGCAGCTGAACATATTTACGAGTACACCAACGAGTCAAGCAAAAGATTAAACGAAGAACAAGGCTCCGAGTTACACATTCTCGAACACAAAAGCGTGGCATCTACACATACCTACCGCTTTTAAAATAATTAGCACGTCATACTGCTTATTATAAATGGGAAAGTAGCTCTATCTGTGTGTCTGTAATACCTTTTCACAGCTGAACCGATCGTGCCGGGCTTAAGGCACTTATCAAAGAGTTTCCAGGGGTTTTCTAAAAAGCGTAGAATCAGCCAGAACCTACGAGTAGTATTTCAAATTTTATTGTGATAATTACAAAAGCGTTCCATATAAGTAGAGCTTATAATATACAATGCTCGGATATGTCATTGTGTAGAGAAGCGGGCAGACTGTTTTATACGGCTCTGTTTTGTCCAACTTTACCCACTCCAGTTAGAAAAGTGGAACATTTTAGTTTGAAGTCATTTGCATCGCCCACCAAATGTGAATTACAATGAACTACGAAAACCAATTAATACTTAGAGTGACCCCGTTTTAACTTGACTCTGGATGCTCTTTTGAATTTTGACTATGCACGTTAACGGAACTTTAAATGCTTTTAGGTGATTGAGTCCAACCAATCAACTAGAAATGACTGTTGGGTCTCAATTCAAACGACTCTTAATTTATTCAATGTTATTGTCTACCATCGTTGGATCCGTTTCTAGCTGATTAGGATTGTTTGTATTCCTTACAAAACTGAATTTTCCTCGCTGTCCATGCGGGAACTGTGTTTGTGGAAAAAGCTATAATCATACTTTTAATTCCATAATTATATTTAAATAGCTCGCGGCTTCGGTTAGATTTTTCAAACGGGTCTAATTTAAAAAAAAATCCTTTCTTAGTGGATGCCTACGTCATCATAGCTATCTGTACCTATGCCCAGCCCGCTCTGTCCAGTAACTTGAGCTATGCGTTGATAGATCAGTCAGTCAGTCACCTTTTCCTTCTTCAAAATAGGAGGAGGTTATCATTTTGTCGCAATATTTTTTTTAATGTATGTCCACCGATTATTCGAAGACGCCTGAACCGATTTGGAAAATTCCTTTTTTGTTTGAAAGGGTATACTTCCCAGGTGGTCCCATTTAAATTTTATTGAAATCTGTTTTTAAAAAAATCGACACTAAATTATATACTTTGTAGTGGCGCGGGTGTTTGAAGTCGGTTTTTTAAAAAGAATTTTTTATATTAATTTATAGTGATTCGAAAACTATAGTTAAGTATAGCAATAATTGGTAGAATATTATAGGTACATGCCACAATCAAACCTTGACTACTGAAAAATAACCCATTTATGGTAGGTATTTATCTCGACCTCCCGCTTAAAACATTACCCATTAAACTTTTTATTATAATCCAGAAATTAAGGTCTTAAGAACCTACTTGTATGTTTGACATATATTTATTATAGGTACGTAGGTACGTAATGCAGTTGCACTACCAATACTGATTATGCAATGCTAGTTCCGATGATATATTGGTTCGCAGTTATCGTGAAATCATAATTTCATTTGTAAGCTGAATACCTCTCGTTATACGAATTAAAATTAATGATCATCATACGAAAACAAATGGATATTACTGATTGCTATTAAACCTATTATGACGATAGTGTGGCATAAGTTCCAAAGGCGTTCCAATGTTGCATCATAATTGCTAGACTTCTTTGTCATGTAAACTGTATTCAGGATTTTTCTAAATTCCTTCGGGATAGAATATAATTAAGAAATTGCTATAATATCTAATTCCACGCGAGCGCCGAGCGAAGCTGCGGACCAACGCCAGGTTTCCATATAAATGATAGGAGAATTATATTATCTAAATTCTAAAAACAACTGAACCTAAAAGACGTCACAAAGTTTCAGTAAAAAAAACCGGTCAAGTGTGTCGAACACATGCAGCGAGGGTTCCGTACCTACCCATTATACCGCCATTATATTATTATTATACATAATTTTCAACTTTGGAATTTTTCCTTTATTTGTGCTGTAAGACCTTTCTTTTTGCCAAATTTCGTGATTCTAGGTCAACGGGAACTACCATATAGGTTTTCGACCCAAAACCTATAGGGTACTTCCGGTTGACGTAGAATTGTCAATTTTGGTTAAAAGCAAGGTCTTACAGCACAAGTAAAGGAAAAATTCCGAAAAATAAAAAATAGAAAATTTTGGTAAATTTTGGTACTTACAAGTTTTCGTGAAAATCTAAATTTGCCCATATCTTTTTATCGTGTTGACTCAAGACCTTGATTTTTATACACCTAATAGGGACTACAGACCTCAGTATCTGGTATAAATTTCAACTTGCTAGGTCCACCCGTTCCTGAGAAAATCGGTGGTGACACACGGACAGACAAACGTACAGGTGGACAAGAGAGTCTCATAAGGGTTCCCTTTTTTACCTTTCTAGGTACGGAACCCTAAAAAACGCGACGAATTGGAAACTTCCTCCTTTTTTTTCGTCGGTTGAAAATTAGTGTTCATCCACGAATGCGACCCTATTTTCGGTAAGAAAGAGAATGTGAACAGTGAACACGTCCCACAATGCCGCATTTTTAAAATGTGTGTTTGAAGGTAAATACATTTTTAGTTTTTCTCGTAGACGAGAACTCTCCTTCTCTTTTAATTGGACTCTGTATGGAACATTACATCTTGTAGATATACATTATTATTAACGATCGAACACAAAAGTATTAAGTTTTATTATTAATACCAGAGACGTAATAATTATTACGTGGTCATTATATGCATTATGCATTATGTGGTCATGTTTTGTTTAGACTTGTTTACGGAAAACAATTATAATAAGATCATTTTAATAAAATAGTTCTAAGTTCTTCATAGAATATTCCTTAAACGTCAGAAGTGGAATTTTAATGAAAAGATTGTTAGCGCTGTACTAAAGGACTCCAATTAAAACTATGTCTTCGTTGGCCGTAGAGAGTCCGAGATAAAAGAGTTGAGTGGTCGAGGTAAAAAGGCACTGGATAATTGCTCGTTTAGCTCTGCAAATTATTCTGTCTTGTCGATTTTAATGTACCTTTAAAACTCATTCAGGTGTTTTTTTATTCATGTTACAACGTTTATACTGGACGACGTAAAACTGCTCTTTTGCACGGAATTAGCTTTTGCATGGCATTTGCGCAGTTTTCAGTGGAATTTGTTTTTGAACAGCATTAATTTTGCTTGGAAAAAGCTCTTCTGGACTCCAATTTTTCGTGGAATCCGCTTTTATGCAGAAGTTAATATTATGTAATGAATCTAATAATGTCATTTTGATATTGTAGCATGGTGGGTACTTTGTTACCAAGTGAATTTAAATTATAAACAGGCATACTTAAAATCTTAAGGAACAGCCGTACCGAAATACCCACATGACCGAAAGGAGATCAGGCATACGACCAATTGCTTTTCATGTTCTCCGTGGAAAGAGAGCTAGATTGCTGAACTTTCTTGAAGAGAATTTCCTGACTGAAAAACTCAAAACTTTTTGACTCGACCCAGGACCTCTTCGTCTGCAGCCTTTTCGTAATCACCTTTTCAAACCCTTTAATTTGATACCCCACTCAATAAGGATATTTTGAATTTTTCAAATTTTTATGTTCTTGTTGACACTCGCGCTGGCATGGCGAATCTAACGACCTGCCACTTATCAAAATCGGCTCACGCGTTTTCTCTCTAGAGTGCCACAAAGAAACAAACAAGCATACATAGGCTGATAAACACATTACCACTCCTTTGCGTCGCGCAGTTGGGTGAAAAAGCCACGGAGATGAAGTTTTGTTTTTCCAGAATAAAAAGTAGGCTGTCACTTTCCAGGTGACTAGACTTTTCAGGCAAACTTTTCAAAAGTGGCGTCGATCCATTGCTCCCTATTGCTCCATTGCCATGTGTTAAGAAACAAAGATAAAAAATAAACACAATCGCTCCTTTTTCGCTTTTCGCAATTTAAAATATTAGTTTTTTTTTTAATCTTAATTTTGGACACGCCAGCCCCATCGTAACCTAATAATTAATAATCATTCTGGTGGAATGTAACAGAAACAACTGAAGCAAAATTCACTGCCTGTGCAGATAATATATATCAACAATAGATTTAAAGCCTTCTGTCGGAGGAAGACAGAGTAGGCTTGTAAAAGCACCTACGAAAAATATTTTGGTATAGGGATATTTTGTATAGATTTACGGATAATTCCAAAAAACTCCATTCCAATAGGTACTGGCCTATTTTCAATGTTCATTACAGATTTGCATGCGCCTTTGCTGGCAGCTATTACACCTCTCTACGAGTTTCATCCAATCATTGCACTGCCATTGTTTCGTGTTGCCTTTATTAGTTTTCGAATATTAAAGCCTTTGATACGCGATCGACTGCATTTTCTTCGGGGCTACAATATATTATTATACTACAACAATACAGTATATCGACTTGTAAACAAGTGGTTTGTTTCTAAACCACGACTTTCTTCTTCTACCAGTGCTCCTCTTGTATGCTATTCTTGCATGAATTTCTGCTACACTCATAAACACTATCTATTTTATTTTCTGCAGCTCTTATGATCTAGAAGTCGTAGGAATATACTTTTTTTTTATTAGGTATGCTTACCTGAATAGGCTCATAAATGAACCAAGCTTCTCAGTTAATAAGGATTCGATTACACGATGGAGTTCTTCTTCTCTTCTTCTTCTTCCTCTTCTTCTTTATCAACAGATAGACGTCCACTATTGAACAAAAGTCTCTTACATGGACTTCCTACAGAACTTGGTCTTGCGCCGCCAGTATCGGCTCCTTTCGACTCGTGTGATGTCAGCCTACCTAGTAGGGGGTTCTGCCAACAGTGCGCTTCCGTATAGTTGCCACGATAGCACCTTGGGACACCAACGACCATCAGCTCTTCGAAATATTACGGTAAAATTGGTATTACGGATCTCCTCATTTCTGATTTGATCTCGCAGGGATACTACGAGCATAATAGCTCTCACCGTGGAGTTTGAAATACAAAAATGTACACCCATACACGCTGGAAATGGAAACCTCACGCTTCCCAATGAAATCCCCATTATAATTACATAAACCATTTATAACACAACGCAATATAGTCCGGGAGGAATCGGCGCATGCGTACCGAAAACTATTCGACCTCAATTTTTTTATGCGATCCTCTTCAAATGGCCCTCCTAATTATATAAATGCATGTTGCCAGGGCGCCACCTGGTGCCATATTGTTTAAACCGAAATTGTTTAAACAATTGAAAGGAATTGTTATTTTTCAACCGAACAATTTTTTTTTATATTCTTTATTAAAATACCAATAAAAAAGGTCCTATGACTTTTCACGATAAATTTAATATTTTTAAAGATATGAATTTTTAAAGGTTCGAAAAATCTCAAATTTGGGTACTTTCGACCCTTGAAAAATATATTAAAAAAAAACATAATGTTTAAGTAATATTTTTTTTTAAATTCTCTATACAATAGTTAATAATATTGTTACTAGAGATTTAAAAAAATTTCATTGTTTATATCTTTTTTTTAATTGTTAATTTCGCGCGCTCACAAGTATGTCGTCGCTTACCTTTAAGATTTTTAAGAAAATTTTATTGACCTAATAACTAGGCCAGTGGCAATAACTGGGACTTTTACTTTACTTTCCGTTTTAATAACAAAAAAGTAATATAAACTGATAAAAATGTAATTTTAATGACATGTTCCGATTTATGCTTAAATAACTTTTGAAAAATTGATTTCAGAAAAAAAATTATTGAAAACAAATTGTAGACAATTTAATTATTAATAACATTGCTCCATTGCTTACCTTTAAGTATCGCTGTCTCTCTCTGACTCATGCGTTGCATCGGCCTCTCTGTGTCTTGAATCATTATTTATCATTTATCTTAAAAACTATCAACTTTATCAAGATTGTTAAAGAGAGCAATGTTATTAATAATTAAATTGTCTACAATTTGTTTTCAATAATTTTTTTTCTGAAACCAATTTTTCAAAAGTTATTTAAGCATAAATCGGAACATGTCATTAAAATTACTTTTTTATCAGTTTATATTACTTTTTTGTTATTAAAACGGAAAGTAAAGTAAAAGTCCCAGTTATTGCCACTGGCCTAGTTATTAGGTCAATAAAATTTTCTTAAAAATCTTAAAGGTAAGCGACGACATACTTGTGAGCGCGCGAAATTAACAATTAAAAAAAAGATATAAACAATGAAATTTTTTTAAATCTCTAGTAACAATATTATTAACTATTGTATAGAGAATTTAAAAAAAAATGTTACTTAAACATTATGTTTTTTTTAATATATTTTTCAAGGGTCGAAAGTACCCAAATTTGAGATTTTTCGAACCTTTAAAAATTCATATCTTTAAAAATATTAACTTTATCGTGAAAAGTCATAGGACCTTTTTTATTGGTATTTCAATAAAAAATATAAAAAAAATTTGTCCGGTTGAAAAATAACAATTCCTTGCAATTGTTTAAACAATTTCGGTTTAAACAATATGGCACCAGGTGGCGCCCTGGCAACATGCATTTATATAATTAGGAGGGCCATTTGAAGAGGATCGCATAAAAAAATTGAGGTCGAATAGTTTTCGGTACGCATGCGCCGATTCCTCCCGGACTAATATAATAATTCTGTTCGCCGCGCAGTACACGGTACGTTGACACGTATTTAATTAGTAAAATGCTGAGCGCGAATTGCATCCGTGGATGTCAGCCGTTGTCAATACAGACTGGCTAATGAGAGCGCAAATATTTCAGTGCTCCGCGATATATTGACTAGATTTTACGTTAAATTTACTCGCTGGAAATTCAATTTGAAATAGTAATATAAATAATACCAAAACAAGGACAAAAATGCTAGCAATACTAAACAAGAGAGGGCAACACTAAGAAAAAACAGCGGAAAGAGTCAAAAGTAATATAATTAAATGTGAAAACTAGTGAAAATATTTAAATAAAATGGGACAGCGTATAGAAATAATAATAATAACAAATAAAAATTAAAACTATAGTGTATTAAGCTTAGAGTTATTTTTAATAGTAATTATTTAAATTAAAATTAATAAAAGTTGCTATTGGAGTTCAAGGCGGACATCTTGGAAAAGAAGCTGGTCTTGGAAAAGGGACGTTTAAACAAAAGGATATTATAAAATAAAAACTAATTAGTTAAGCATAGTGATTCCAGCATCTAAAGTTAAGTATTATTCTTGATTAAACAAATAAAGAATCATTTTAAGGTGTTTCAACGTAAATAGATTACATCAGCAAAGTTTAAATAAGTGTACTAAAGAATGTCGCGTTGGTAGAATATTTGGAATGAATGATTTATGTGTCTCAACTAATTAAATAACAACCGTTTGATCAAATAAAGAGTTTGTTGTGGGCTCTTCTCAAGCCGGTCGCATTTTGGTGTCCTCGTAGCTGCATTAATTTTGTATTGTTAAGACAGGAAAATTTAGATATGAAACTATGGAAAAGTAGGTCCTGAATACTTAAGACGCAATTAAACAAATGAACTAAGATAATAATAAGTAAAGTTAACTGACACTAATTTGCAGGTACCAAAGTACCTACAAATTATTAGGTTTGGAAATAAAACAAAACAGCATTAAAATAATTAATTTAATTATTCAATAATCTTAGAATAATAGAGATAAGGAGTTCAAATAAATGAGAGTTTTATAATAATACATCTGTATTTCATTTATTAGGCTCTCCTAGAACATTTAACATTACCTAACCTATGTGTTGTAACAATAGATGATGGTAAAGGACTTTTATATTCTACTAGCTTATTGCCCACGAATACATCCGCGTGGAGTTAGGTTGTTTTAAAGTTTGCGGGCATTCCTGTTTTTCCGAGATATCTGGTTTAGCTAAGCTAATATATTATGTACTCGTATAATTAGCTGTATTAGCCACCGACATTCAGCGAGTCGCGAAAATGAAGTGGAAATGGGCGAGGCACATAGTTCGAAGAGCTTATGGTCGTTGGGGTCCCAAGGTGCTGGAGTGGTGACCCCGCACCGGGAAGCGCAGTGTTGGTAGACTCCCCACTAGGTGGACCGACGTCGCAGGGAGCTGCTGGATTCAGGCGACGCAAGAAAGAGACATGTGGAAGTCCATGCAAGAGACATTTGTCCAGCAGTGGACGTCTATTGGTTGACAAAGAAGAAAATTAGCTGAGGTAATTTATATACCTACCATTATCAATTAGGTAAAAAATAAACATCTAACTTACTTTTGTATACTTATATCTATTAATAATCTACTAGCTGATGCCCACGGTTTCGTCCGCGTGGATTTAGTTTTTAAATTCCCTCGAGAACTCTGTGATTTTCCGGGATAAAAAGTAGCCTATGTCACTCTCCAAGTCCTCCACTATACCCATGCAAAAAATCAAGTCAATCCGTTGCTCTGTTGCGGCGTGATTGAAGGACAAACCAACAAACACACTTTCGCATTCATAATATTAGTAAGGGTTAGTAAGATAAGTAGTCCATTTGGGTTAAGACTATCTCGCAATCTAACATCGTTCGACATTTAGGTTGCCTAGCAACATAATAATACTCGTAATAACATTCGCTCGAGATTTAGGTTGCTAGGTTGCCTAGCAACATAAATCTCGAACTGTATATATATGACTGTCGTGTAATTAAGATATTTTAATTTGCAATAACAAATATTGATGTCAATAATTAAGATAAAAACTAGCCTATCTTTTAAGTTGGACCAAATTACAGATAGTTACGAAGTTTGATCAAAATCGGTTAAGTAGTTTTCGAGTTTATCCCGATATGTAGATATAGATGTAGATATTGTATGCATAAATTTCACTGGCTTCTATTATTAACACTGGACAGGCCGTAAACAGTAACAAGTAACCATGGAACTATAATAATAATTAGTGAGGGCACTAGTTAACAACTGATAGTTGATACTTTTGGCCCTGCCTGCATCCCTATATTAATTAGTTCCAGAGACACTCGTATGTCCAATGTGGCGTTTCAAATAGATAACTGAAGCTGTCATTTTTATAGGGACAGCCAGTCCTTGTTAACCATAGATTAATAATAATTATAGAAGTCACTGATAAAAGTAAACTGTAAAAAGTTCAAACTGGGTCAATAAACAAGCTTCTGCGTGTAGGATTTCTTCACAGAGTAAATTCATACCAAAAAGGGATTTTTAAAAACCAAACAAAGCAAGGACGGTTCGGCTAATAAATGAAATATGAATGAATTTTTGGCACCGAAAAAAATAGATTTTTCTTACAAGGAAAATAAATGCTTCTTTCACTCTCCCTAGATAACAAAGATGATTCGCATGTGGAGCTCCTAAAGCTTATTATAGGGGCAATAAACAATAAGGGTGATAGACACGCACATGAAATGATGCTTTAGTAAGTGATCTGTGACATAACTGTTTGTTTATTGCGCTAAGCTATGCTTATGTTTAGAGAGGATTGCTTAATGTGATATTCTGGGTTATTCTGTTGTCGATAATCTCTAAACTAAATTGGCCAGTCTAAATCTAGGCGGGTTCTTCTTTTTCATAGGAAACATCCATAATGTTTCGTGTGGAAAGGGATAGCACTAGATTTATACTTGTCAATTTAGTAAAAGAAATTGGGCTACATACAACAGAATAAGCCAAATCATAGATTTAGGATTGGTAGTAGCTTCGCAGTAGCAACTAAGCTAAATCCATGGCTACACTCTCAAACTATACCAGTTGTAGTTTTTAAAGAATATTAAAGCCAAAGCTGAAATGGCCTTTTGTTCTCCTCTCCTTTCCAAATAAGCGGAATAGCTTGTGATTCCTGTTTGGGTAGACTCCCTGGTAGACTGATAAGATATTTCTGCGAGCTCGTCGTACTAACGCGACGATGCTGCGAAGTCGGCCTCTAAAGGCTTACTGAAAATATCTTATCACAGCGTCGACTACTGCGCTTCTCAACGTTTATAGTTCGATGGTATTAGGTAACCGTTGATTGCTTTTTGGAACGAAGTTCCTTATCGCGCGTTGCGAAAGGGGGCTAGACGGAAATTAAGACCAAAAGTTGTACCGACACTTTCGACACTTTTTGATGGCCTAAAAAATATCTTTTATGATAATTTCAACAAGTTGTGCATCGCTCCCGTCTGGGTCCGCCCACCCGGGGGCCCGCAATCCTATTTTCATTTTTTATTTTATAAAATTATTTATTTTTTTAATTTTAATATTTTATAAAATCGATATTTAGGGGTCCCTGGGGTCATTTTGTTTTTTATCGATAAAAAATCATGATGAAAAATGTACACCCGAATAATTATTTTCTGTATACCTCGAATAGAACTTGAAATTAATATTTTTATAATAATAACTTCGTTCCTATCTGGTGTCCCACGACACCACACGACATTTTTTTTCTATGTCTATAGTCTTTAAATAAAAAGCGAAATAACTCAGTTCTCGTGGTTCTTATTCTGTATTCTCTCACCGTTTCATTAAAATAAATATCCCGAGGTACCGTGATATCGCGGCACATCTCCAGATCCCGCTGCGGAAAAATTCAGCTATCAACCAAAATTGTGTTCCGAGAGAAAAACGATTTCCTCTTATTATCTTTAAAATAGTCGTTCATGTCTCCAAAGAATAATGCCCCAAGAAAACGTTATTACATAAGTATTTTATGATGGCGTTTAAGGGAACACGTTTTGTATTAAGGGAATATTTTCCTTGTTTAAGACCCTCCTAAATATTATACGTCCCTACGTATAAGAAATACAATTACCTCTTAAATACGAGTTATACAAAGGTTGTGATCATGAACCTAATAGATATTTGTCTGACATAAATTTAGTTTATTTCCTATTTCACAAAAGCCTACTTGGTTTTTTAACTTAAAATTTTTGATGTTTTGACAGATTTTTAATATCTACATAAACTGTCAGAACGTCTTTATTTCTTCGGATAAACACCGGTGAAATTGACACCTAATATTATATTTGACTTTGACACGAAAGATACCACCTATCATAGAAATATAGCTTGAACAAGATTAAGTGCCGATTTCACCTGACGTCAAGTGACGTATAACCGATGAATAAATTGGGCGTTTTGACAGTTTTTATATTGAAAATACTGTCAAAATACCAAATTTACGCTCGGATAATATTTATTTTACATTGGTGAAATCGGTCCTAAATTCAGTCAAAGTTTAAAAACTATAACGCGCGGAAAAATTGGTTGTAACATATTGATTTTGTTCGTATAAAATGTAGCATTCATCAAAATCGATTCAGTACTTTATTCGCTACGGTGGAGCATTCGTAAATAGTAAGATACATACATAGACTGCTAAAAAATAAAATAAATGAAAAAAGAACTAAACTAAAACTATGTCGGCAATAGGTAATATTTTTTTTGCCAGTTTAGTAGTAAGCAGTATAGTAGCAGTAGGTATTTGGTTGCCAGCTATTACATAATAATAAACTTATTTCATATACATCTTTGGTTGCCACTTGCCATGAGATAAATTGTAGTCAACTCTCTGAGGCCCGCTTGCAGAGACGCCGGGTTAGGGTAATTTTGACAGAAGCTTTATACGAAATCTGTCATATCTGTCCTTTTAACCCAGAGTTAGCTGCTAACTCTGGGTTAAAAGGATAACCCAGTGTTTCTGCAAGCGTGCCTGAGGGCAATAACCAACGTAAAATAAGTCTTATCCGAGCGTAAATTTAATATTTTAACAATTATTTTCAATACGAAAACTGTCAGAACACCCAATTTATTCCTCAGTAAAACTTCACTCGACATTAGTGAAATCGGCTCTGAGAATAAGAACAGTATTAATTGTATAATATTCGGCATACAACGTATCAGGGGGCGTAGCTCAGATGGTAGAGCGCTCGCTTAGCATGCGAGAGGTACCGGGATCGATACCCGGCGCCTCCAATTTTTAATGATGTTTTTTTGCTAAATATAACAAATAGTATGTAAAATATAATAATTTTACTTGTGTTTTTAACGAAATAGTTTACTTAGTATAACTTATAGTGACAAAAGCGCTGGCTCATTTTTGGGCGAAGTTGAAGAATGGAAATGTGGCTATTAACTAGCTCAGTGGAATGCCACGTGGGCGATTTTTTACCGACTTCGACGAAGCCAAAAGGAAGCGTTATGATTTTAGCAGTGTATGTTTGTATGTATGTGACTATTTACGAATGTTCCACCGCGCCGCGCCGTAGCGAGTAAACTACTGAACTGATTTTGATGAATGAGATGTCAATCCATTTGTTATGATGGTCCGGGTGATGTTGCATCCAAGTATCCGTAGTCGGGTTACAGATTTTAAACCTTAATCCTTGTCAAGTAGGGGCAGACTGGCTACTTTTCAACCGACTTCAAAAAAAGAGGAGGTTATCATTTCTTGGGGTTTTCTTTTTTTTATGTATGTCCACCGATTACTAGAAGATGCCTGAACCGATTTGTGGTTTTTTTTGTTTGAAAGGGTATACTCCTCAGGTGGTACCATATAAATTTTATCGAAATCGGTCGAGCGGTTTTTAAAATATCAACAATAAATACTTACTTATATACTTTGTGTAGTATGTGAAATGTAGTAAAGCGGGAGTTTGAAGTCTGTTGTTTATAAAGAATTTTTTATATTATATTATATCGGCAGCGATCGCGGCGTTTTTATTGCCTTTTGCGACTGCGTCGCGAAAATCGCGGCTTTCAATGGTAGAATCGCTTGAAACGCGATGCAAGCAAAATGCCATAAAAACGCGCGATCGCTGCCGCTCAAAGTAGCCAGTCTGGCCTCTCCCTTACTGTAATTACTAGGTTATGTACGTCGGCTAAAAGTTTTACTGTTAAATCTTCAATAGACCGTATAATATAATTATCATAAGAAAATTTCGAGGAACTTGCATAAATAAAATTACTAACAATACTATACTTTATTTACATATTATGTTAAATTTTAATATTATCAAAAATATTTATACATTATTAGCTATTTAGGTAGATACCTGAAAGTAAAAAGAAATGCTTATTTAGAAAAATGCTTGAATTCCAGTAATTGCTCTACCCAATATTAGAGCGTGAACATCGTGAGTGCCCTCATAAGTATTAACTGCTTCTAAGTTCATAACATGCCTAATAACGTGGTACTCATCAGAAACTCCATTTCCTCCGAGCATATCGCGCGCGACTCGCGCAATCTCCAAAGACTTTCCGCAGTTATTTCTTTTTAGTAGAGAAATCATTTCAGGAGCTACTAGGCCCTCATCTTTCAGACGTCCTACGTGTAGGCAAGCTTGCAGACCGAGACTTATTTCTGTAATCATGTCTGCCAATTTCTTTTGAATCAGCTGGTTTGAAGCGAGCGGTCTTCCGAATTGTTTCCTATCTAATGTGTACTCACGAGCTATCCGCAAACATGTTTCAGCTGAACCGAGAACGCCCCAAGCGATCCCGTATCGCGCATTATTGAGACATCCGAACGGCCCCTTCATACCTACTACGCCAGGCAATAAATTCTCCTCCGGTATAACTACTTCGTCGAGCAATATCATGCCCGTTGCCGAAGCCCTCAAAGAAAATTTACCATTGATTCGGGGCGTGTCCAGTCCCTTTTTAACTTGGGCCCGTTCGACTATAAAACCTCTCACTTTATCGTCCTCAGTTTTGGCCCAGATTATAAGTATATCAGCTATAGGCGAGTTCGTAATCCATGTTTTAGATCCACTTAAAGAATATGTTCTTGATTTAGAATCGTACTTGGCTCTTGTTACTAATGAACCAGCATCGCTTCCAAAGTCTGGTTCGGTCAATCCAAAGCATCCTACTAAGTCCCCTTTAGCCATTTTCGGTAAATACTTTTGTTTCTGTTCCTCCGAACCGTACATGTATATTGCTCCCATCGCTAAGCTGCTCTGCACACTCATTGCTGATCTATACGAGGAATCTACTCCATCCAATTCCCTTGTAATGAGTCCGTAAGTAACAGATGATACACCCGCGCAGTCGTAACCCTTAATAGTACATCCGAGGATCCCTAACTCGCCCATTTCTTTGTAAATCGCCCGATCGAACACTTCGTTTCTATTTGCTTCTATTACTCTTGGCATAAGTTTCTCTTTACAATAAGCTCTCAATGAGTCCCGAACAGCTTTTTCGTCGTCTTGTAAATGACGATCTAAATTCAAAGGGTCCTCCCAGTTAAAACTTACTTTTGCACTATTTGAGCATGTCATCGACAATGCCCTGATATTGTTAATATTATGCACAAAGGGCCACAATTTAGAGAATTTTGTTATATTCACAGCCATCTCTAAGAAATAAACTTTACTTTACGAACATAAACATATAATGATTGTTATCTTGTTTACAGTTCTTCGCACTATCTCCGCATTTAATAATATCAAGTTTTTGTTAACATGTAACACTTCTGTATTATTTAACGTACAAGAACGTCACAACCCACTACTCACAATCAACAAAGACATTTACTTTGATATGGATTATATTATTTCCATACAAAATTATAACCTCACAAGTGACCTAGTGACAGCATAGTCATTTTAGTAACTCTCGTTTTCCACATTCTTGTGGCTACGTTCACTCACTAAATTGTTGCGACTTCACACGAGTAGGTACGTATTTATTTATCATACACGTCTGATCCACAAGAATTGTAAGCCATGCTAGTAACAAGTTTGCTAGCCCTATTTAAAAAGGCGCAAGGTAGAAATTCGACCATTATTTCTTATCTCCTCATTCTGGTTGGCAAATAATAAATTATCTTTGATAATAATGTACAAGCGGTAGTATTTTGTACAGAGTAGTTTGATAGCAAAATAATAATTATACAATGACGATGAATAGCTATTAACAAGCATGACAGAGAGTTCTCAATACATCAATGGCCAGCGTGGGGGACTATGGCCTTATCCTTTCTCAATTATTATTTACGTCAATGTCCGTGTCACAGAAATGGGCCTCCTGTGTCCAGAAGTAGGCCAGCAATGAGTTGGGATGAATGAAATGAATGATAACACATTAATTAATCAATAAACTTTATTGTAATTATTTTAAATATATACCTACTATCCATATGAATGACACGAAAAACACTCGCTACCTAATTTACAAAGCCATTCCAAAATCACGCCGCGGCGCAACAGAGCTACTGATCGTAATTTTTACCACTACGGCAAAGCCAAAAGGAAGCGTGATTCATTTTAGCAGTCTATGTATGTATGTATGTATTTGACTATCCTTCCTACTTAATATTACTAGTGGTTCGCCCCGAACTGAGACCTCGCGGTAACGGTTTCCCATAATTGACGATCAAAATTGACATTATTATTATGCCCGTTTTCACCAACCATACCTAAATCATCCCATTTGTAGAAGTCTCTTTACATAGGTAGCCCCTAAATACAATTCTAACATCCCAATGTCATTTTCACCTTTAGTTGTCCCGTAGAGGTTCGTAATAACAAAGTTGACAGAAAGTGTCAACTAACTTAACATAGGTAGCCCGTAAAGGTTAGGGAACTGTTATAGTGAAATCCTCAAGGCCTCAATCAAACTTAGGTATAGTTTTTTGGAACATTCAAATTAAATTACTTGTACACAGCGTCAACTATTGACACGATCAGAAATATGTAAAAACAAACTGCAACGTGAAGTTTTATTGATGTTTGCTAAATGACTAAATAATAATCTTAATTGAATAATAGGTATGTTACATAAAGCTGCATTTGCTATATGAGATGAGAGCGCCATCTATTGACATCATTGTGAAGTTCTGTTGTTGCTGCTCATTAAAAGTTAAATAATTTAGTTTCCTTATTACATTTATCTAATTTTAGTATTTGTTGTTCAAGTACATGATATTACGCTAAAATTGTAAAACTTTCAAGCCCCAGCTTTCAATGGTTATTCCGTTCTGAGGTCAAATATAATCTCCACTTTGAAAGCCCCCCATTTCGTCAATTTTAGGAAAAAATTTAAAAAAAAAATACTTTTGTACTCTGTTCCAAATTATCTTTAAAATGAGGTACTGTAAACCTATGAAACGCAAAATTTTTTTTTTTTCTTCGCATTCGCTTCTATGAGAGCCCCCCTGAAATAAAGATTTTTATAACTTTTTAAGCCATTTTCGGCTGGAGGCCATCGGTTTACATATTATATCTAAAATTGAAGTAATTTCGTTCAGTAATTCAGAAGTTATAAGGCTCTGACAGACGGACGGACGGACGGACGGACGGACGGACGGACGGACGGACGGACGGACAAGTGCAAATTCACTCAAGTAGACTCAAAGACCTTCGCTTCGCTCGGTCGATTATAAACTAGCGACCCGCCCCGACTTCGCACGGGTAGTAGAGCATATTACGCCTATGCTTTGCAAACTCCTTGAAATGTTCCTTAAGTTATATTGAACAGCATATTGAACAGTACGTAGGCTTATAAAAGAAGTGTCGCTCGGCTTATAATTTATCGCATTCTTGCTGCAATAATGCATTTCAGCCATAGCGAGCGAATGACGGCCAATCAGCGGTGATTGCAGTCGTTATACTGATGCAATTATTATATTTTATGACACTTTATATTTTTAGATAATCCAGCGGCCTATGCCTATATTATATGCTTGATGCTTGTATTCCATATAAATTTTAATAAGAAATTGAACACACTAAGCGACATGACAGTGGAACTTCTTCTTCTTCTTTATCAACCGATAGACGTCCACTGCTGGACAAAGGTCTCTTGCATGGACTTCCACAGGCCTCGGTCTTGCGCCGCCTGAATCCAGCGGCTCCCTGCGACTCGTTTGATGTCGTCGGTCCACCTGGTGGGGGGTCTGCCAACACTGCGCTTCCCGGTGCGGGGTCGCCACTCCAGCACCTTGGGACCCCAACGACCATCAGCTCTTCGAACTATGTGCCCCGCCCATTTCTACTTCAGTATCGCGACTCGCTTAGCTATGTCGGTGACTCTGGTTCTCCTACGGATCTCCTCATTCCTGATTCGATCCCGCAGTGGAACTACTTAAATAATATGTCTGCGTCGCTTAGCTGCAGTGAAGTTCCACTCATGCGATCTTACCTTTAAGCTGTACTAAAACCACGACTTAACAAATGGAGGTGAAATTAAGTCAAGCCTCGTGCAGCGTGCGGACAGCGTCCTAATTTATGTCCAGAAGTAAAAACACGACGATATGAAAGTCAACAATGTTAAACCATTTTCTAAGCTTCCCAACGTATCTTCAACCCAAAAGGAAAGTAGATATGTCTAAGGTCTAAACTCGAAAGCGAATAACCTTATGTTGTAATCATACCGAAAATGCCTTTGTTTTTATACCCACCATTCTGAGTTACTTATTCTTTTTTACCAAAATATAGACATCCACTACTGGACACACCTAGGTCTCCCTGCTGTATGGACATAAACATGCCTCGACTTTACTGCGACTGGTCAGATGTCGTCTTGGTCCGGAAGCCGGTAACACTAAAATTCCCGTCATGCGTAATCGTGAACTCTAAGGCAGCCCCGCACACAGTCAATATTATTGTCAATAAAAATATTGACAATATTTTTTTTTGTATGAAATAATATTGATCAATCCTTCAATACACACACGCAATATTATTGACAATATTCGAAAATATTGACAATAATATTGACTGTGTGCGGGCTGCCTAAGAACTATTAGTACGATTAAATTAAGCTTGGTATAGTTAATTTAAATAGCCAAAAATGGTTTAAATTTTTTTTTTCATTTTCATCGCGAATATTGACTGTTTGCATTGTATTCGATAGAAATATTCGTACTTTTTAAGAAAAAAAAAAAACATTATGAAAATGCTCAAGATGACAGAAAAACTTTATCCCATATCGTAAGTAGGTAGGTATGCTAGATAGGTCTGGCCAAAAAAGCAATGTTCTCCTGAAAGAGTACGAAGTTTTCTATCAAATACAAAGAATCAATATCCGCGTTGACGGTTGCAGGTACACTTTTGCATTGAAAAAAAAATATATATATCTTTTAGGCTACCTATTTAAATTAACATAATTAAGCTTAATTTAATCGTATAATTCCCATAGAGAATCTTCGATTCCGCATGACGCGAATTTTCGTGTTACCGGCTCTCGGTATATCTACCACCTAGTGGAGGGAGGGGGGGCTGCCAACACTCCATTTTCCAGTGCGAGGTCACCACTCTAGCACCTTGGGACCCCAACGGCCATGACTTCTTCGAACTAAGTATATGCTCTGCGAATTGCCACAATGGCTTCGCGACTCGATGACCGACATTCTGACGCTGTCTGAGT
This sequence comes from Oeneis ivallda, assembly GCA_029955525.1. Taxonomy (NCBI): domain Eukaryota; kingdom Metazoa; phylum Arthropoda; class Insecta; order Lepidoptera; family Nymphalidae; genus Oeneis; species Oeneis ivallda. The sequence goes on along the minus strand of JARPMR010000016.1, from coordinate 13,856,841 downwards.
GCAGAATTTAACATAAAACAAGTATAATTTTAATAACAACATTAGAAAGAATAATATTTTCCTACAAAGCAATTAATCCAAGTGTCCGCGCTGTTAAAATAGAGCAAACTGAACAAAATTCTGTACCAAAAACCACGACACAAAGCAAAATACAGCAAAAAATTGAGCCGGACATGTGCAGCTTGTGGACAGGGTCCCCTTATTTATGTCCAAAGCAAAACCCGCGGCGTTATGAATGCGAACAAGGCGTGCCATTTTCTCATTGTAAGCATGTGTTCGCCATTTTTTATTTTTGTAAAACGGTAGTGTAAACCGTGACTTACGTCTCTCAGTTGTGCACATACGAAGCCCCATTTGTATGGATGCATGCTCCTTTAAACTGAAAAATTTATGTCTCGTGTTCACATTATACTGAAATAAAGATTTATAATTTTCAAAACAACGCGACTGGACTAAAACTAGGCAATCCTTAGGAATATTGTGAACACTTAGTTATAAAACCCAAACCTTTGCCTTCTAGCTACCAAAGTGTCCATCCTAGGAGTAACTTGTTCCTTAATTTTAAAAATTTGGTTTTAAACATTTCTTAAAATCATAAAAGCTCTTTGTACAATCACTAACAGAATCGACGTATCTAAATTTTGCAATCATTTAATACTACAATAGTCAGGCATTTACCAAAGGATATTCGGCTACGAAGATCATAATACTAGAGGCTGAGTCTTCTATAAATTATTCACTCTCTATTTGCATGACAAACGACGCTTGAGAACGGTGAGGTCTTAGACCTTAATGGCACCTTAGCTACTTGTTAAACTGTCCTTAGTACCTGCCTACTCCACCCTTTCACACTTTCAAGGTACGACACACTTTAATGGACCAGTGATTTTTCCACTCATATGCTAATGTTAGATTACCATATATTTTATTCAACGGTCATTTTTCTCATGCAAAAGTCGGACAACATTGTACCTACCTCATTATTCAAGGGGGTTTAATGCTCTATTATTAAATATGTAATACTTAAAATGAAATTCAACACAAATCACGATTTTGTGATTCAAACAAAGTGACGATTACGATCATTCTTAATCGCACATTAAACTGTATTTTGTGAACACGTGCATTAGCACTTTATTTGCTTAAAAAACATTTTAAGTAACATTTCAACTGTAAGAAATACATAGTGTGATGAAATCATCAATTTGTCGAATCAATCTTGATGAAATATAATTAATACAAGGGGTACCAACAACAATAGAATACTATTTTCGAATATCAATAATATTTTTATCTACTCCAGCATCGAAAAGTTCCAATTTCGAATTTGACAACTGAATCGAAATGAACCCTCTTTCGGTTTTGCTTCTCATTTCGATGCAGCTCGTTGTATGGGAGCTGAATCGAAATGGTTATCTTCTTAAAATAGGATACCTAAAGCTAAGGCTCTGAGTTCTGGCACTTTTGTACCGTTCATATGACAGAGGCGCCACAGGCGGCTGGTGGCGGCTTACGGAGTTACTTTTTGTTGACAGAGGCGCCACAGGCAGCTGGTGGCGGCTTACGGAGTTACGTTTTGTTACTTTATTGAGCCTACGGCGTATTTTGTTAATTATTTTATTTTCCTTGTCGTAGATAAAATCTTGTATGCAACTGAACGTAATTAGTCATTTTAATTCTCGTACTATCCTATTTTGATACTCGGCAAGCCTCGTATCAAAAAACAGCACTCGAATTAAAATGACCCTCATTACGATGCAGTTGCATAAATAGCTATTGTATTGCAAACGAAAATGATTTTGAGACAACTTTTCTTTTGAGCCACGAAATCGATTGAACTCTAAATGTAAACTTACATTAACTATGAATGCAACGACGCGACAACGTCTGAGAAATTAAATATTAATACCTTTAAATAAAGCGTCAGACTGAGCTAAGTGCATAATCACAAATTGAACTGAAACCCTTCTACCATTATAAATACGAAAATGTGTTTGTTTGTCTGCTTACTTATATGTATTTGAAATGCAAGGGTGTTTATTTGTTGGTTTGTCCTTCAATCAACCAGCAACAGTTTACCGGATGGACGAAATTTTTTGCATGGCTATATGTTGACTCATATAGACTCTTTTTTCTCTAAAAAAAAACATACATTTCCTAATTTACTAGCATACTAATTTTATGACACATTAATCCTTAAATCACATCATGATTTTTGCATCGATACTCGTATAAATGAGGACTTAGAAAGTGACGGAAAAATATAGGGATCGCACGGAATTAAAATAAAGTAACTCAATGCGGACGAAGTCACAGGCAAAAGCTAGTTTCTAAATAAGACCATCGTGAATTCCTCCGCAACATAAATGGAATAGTCGTGTAGTTTGAGACTGAAATACCTACCGGATAATTTGTACCTTCATTGTAAGTTAATTTCTAGGGTTGGAAAGCAATGTCTACCTTCTCATTAATGCAATCATATTGTGTTTGACAAAGAAAACCCCTATGAACATCAGAATTCCGAGGACAACCACTGCAACACATCTCACTGAGAGATAGGCTTTGGCCGTGGCTAGTTAGGTACCACATTACCGTCAAAGGCGTGATTATTCTTGCAAGTAAGTAAGCCCGGTAAGATCTTAGGGTGAAATCTATAGATGGCACTCTCACTCAGATCAGACTCAAGACCGAATTACAAAGATTCAAGACAGATTATGTCAAGACATATTTGTTTTCTCATTTTAACTCTATCAGAGTACAATCTATAGATCTCGGCCTTAAACTGCATCGTCACTTACCAACTTATCATTATAGTGGAGCGCCTGGGGCGTTAAAAACATGAAAACCTCGGATTTCAGTTATAGTGAACGAAATTTAATAATTCAAAGTGGAACGTTTAGCTTATAATATGTACAAAAAAGTTTACCCATTAAAAAATTGTGATCTCAATTAAAAATATATAATTTCGATAATTTAAATGGTATACTTAATAACTATAATATTATAATATTATGGCTGTAGAACATTTTTGTATACCAAGTTAATATAAATATTTATATAGAAATAGTAATTGTAAAAAATTAAATGAAGGAAAATGCAATGAAAAAACCGGCCAAGTGCGAGTCGGACTCGCGCACCGAGGGCTCCGAACTCTAGAAGTAAAAGTATTTAAGTAAAACGATAATATTATATTAATTTGCTTAGTTATAATATTTTTTGTTGAGGTTTATTCTTAATATCAATATAATTTTTTTTTATTTTCTTTCACACAATAGCACAATTTTATTTATTTACCTTATTTGAGGTTAGTGCCAATTAAGCTAGACCTCTAAATTGTATGAGCGCCCATACAACTCAGAGGACTATCTTAATTGGAGTTAACTATGTATGCATGGGGACACCCTTTAATTAACACTTTCATGCGAACTTACGTTGAAGTTGCTGTTGCACAACGTAAAATCACGTCCAGCGAAAACTTGATTTATTGAGCACAACCTTATAGTGCGGCGACTGGCTATTAGTCTAGTCGACAAGTTGAAAATGGTACAAAATAGAGATACTGTTCTTAAAATTATGTGCGATAGCTCATTGGATCCGGAATGACGCCTAGAAAGATGTGCCAAAAGCGTGTATTAGCACATAAAAAATTGCAAAAGTTATAAACAATTAAAGATGAAAAAAACTGGCATTTCGTTTTTTGCCAATATTTCATAAACTATTAATATTTAAGAAATTTCAAAAAAAGATTCTAAAAGAGGAGGGAATTTCCAATAAAAAACTCTTAGCTCTCGGAATTCTATCTTCATTATTTATAATTTTAATTTAACGCTGAAAATAGGTCTGCGCGCGACATTTTTAGGTTGCGCGCGCGGCGTCAAAAAGGTTGCGCGCGCGGCGTCAAAAGCGAGTACGACACATTAATTAATTTATTTAAAGTATTGAATATTTTTTTTTAAATTTGAAAAAATTATGGTGTGTTTTGAACACTATAAATAATTTACTCTCGTTGGAAATTTTACTTAAAATGAATTTTTCAACAAGTTAAACAATTGTTAACTAACAAAATTTTCTCGAACTTCCGTCTTAATTGTAAGTGAAAAAAAATGTTTAAATAATTGTCGTAAAAAATTTTCGCTTCGTAGAGCCTTTTTAGGGTTCCGTACCCAAAGGGTACCAACGGGACCCTATTACTAAGCCTACGCTGTCCGTCCGTCCGTCCGTCCGTCCGTCCGTCCGTCCGTCCGTCCGTCCGTCCGTCCGTCTGTCAGCGGGCTGTATCTCGTAAACCGTAATAGATAGACAGATGAAATTTTCACATATTATGTATTTCTATTACCGCTATAACAACAAATAATAAAAATTAAATTAAATTAAAAAAAATAAATTAAAATGGGTAGGTGGGTAGATGGAAATCTTTTAATTTAATTTTTTTTAACGGAACCCTAAAAGAGCGAGGCCCGACTCGCACTTGGCCGATTTTTTACATACATATTTAACAAGATCGCGCTATAAAAGTTAAATAAATATTTATACTTTGTTTATAATATTTTTTTTACATTACATTACTTGGATTTTTCAGTTTTTGTTCAAGTTCAACAAATTATTATAAACAAAGTATAAATATTTTTTTAACTTTTTATTTTACTAAAATATATTATTTATATTTTAAAATTTTTTACGACAGTTATTTAAACATTATTTTTCACTTACAATTAAGACGGAAGTTCGAGAAAATTTTGTTAGTTAACAATTGTTTAACTTGTTGAAAAATTAACTTTAAGTAAAATTTCCAACGAGAATAAATTATTTATAGTGTTCAGAACACACCATAATTTTCTCAAATTTAAAAAAAAAATTCAATACCTTAAATAAATTAATTAATGTGCCGTACTCGCTTTTGACGACGCGCGCGCAAATTTCGTGATTCTAGGTCAACGGGAACTACCATATAGGTTTTCGACCCAAAACCTAAAGGGTACTTCCGGTTGACCTAGAATTGTCAATTTTGGTTAAAAGCAAGGCCTTAGAGCACAAGTAAAGGGAAAATTCCGAAAATTCCGAAAAAAAGTTGAAAATTAAGGTAAATTTTGGTACTTACAAGTTTTCACGAAAATCTAAATTTGCCCATATATTTTTATCGTGTTGACTCAGGACCTTAATTTTTATACACCTAATAGGGACTATAGACCTCAGTATCGGGTATAAATTTCAACTTGCTAGGTCCACCCGTTCCTGAGAAAATCGGTGGTGACACACGGACAGACAGACGAACAAGAGAGTGATCTTGTAAGGGTTCCTTTTTTACCTTTTCGGTACGGAACCCTAAAAATGTTCTTCTATGTCTCTTTAGGTATTATTCAACGTATAGATACGAGAAAAACAATTATTTTAAATAAAACTATATGCTCACATATTAATTTTTTTACAGTTTTTGTTTAAATAATAATTTGTTTAAATAATAATTTAATAAGTTTTTGTTTAAATAATAATTTAATAAGTTTTTGTTTAAATAATAATTTGTTTAAAAAAAATTTGGGTAAACCTTGCAATTTATAGTTTAAAAAACAATATCTCACATCGATCATATTAATTCATTCACTATAACTCTAATCCGAGGTGAAAACCCCCAGGAGGCGCTCCACTATTAGTTGAGATCGCAGTCAATATCTATCCTGTCAGTGAATAAAAAACAGCCTAAATAATTTTGTTAATGAATATTTTATGCGAGGTACTTCTGCAACTTCTTTAACTTCATAATATAATAATCATAAAAATTGTGTAGAGTATTGTGAAGCAATGATAACCTAGTGGTTAGGCTTGAAGTCTCCTTAATTTGGGTTTCGCAGGTTCGATCCCGGGTATGCACCTCTGACTTTTCGGAGTTAAGTGCGTTTAAGCAATTAAATATCACTTGCTTTAACGGTGAAGGAAAAGATGGTGAGGAAACCTGCACACCCGAGAGTTTTCCATAAAGTTCTCGAAAGTGTGTGAAGTCCGCCAATTCGGTAAAGCGAATAAAACGACAGTTTACAAAATGAAAAGCTGATCCAAGTGACGTTACCGAATCAGCCCAACACAGTGAATTCCCACGTAGCATAAATGGAATTGTCGTGTCGGTACTCTGAAAGCTCTAAATAATTAGATAATCGAAGCACCTTATTCGTAGGTTAGCGTACCTATGTAGTTGATTTTCTAAAGTTGAAGAGCTATCAATACCAGATCTTTATATTATTAAATAGTAAACACAATACACTATACAAAGTTAGTTTGCATTTTCAACACACAATAGGTACACTAGTTAAAATACAAGACTTACAGTAGACATACATTATCATAATATTGCTGGAAATATTTTATAATATTAAGTAGTTGTAAAATTTTGCAGATTATTCTATCATTCTCTAGCTTGGATAAATTTCACTCTACCTTTTTGACCAAAATATTATTTTACATGAGTCCTAATGTGTCTCGAACAGAAGTTGTTTTAAATGGGTTTTCTTCGTTACAGGTCTCGACACAAATTTCGAGTTGCAAAGAAGTTTCAACTCCCGAAAGTCCCAACAAAATTAATGTTAAAACAAATTTCAATTGAACCCATTACTTTCAACTTTGTAATTTAATGTAAAATTTCGTTCGAGTGAAATTCAAACAAAGCGTATTACGAGAAATTCAAAAATAATAGCTTCGATTTATATAACAATAGAGTAAATTATGTCGGGACGCTTGTTCTAACATTAATTTCAAAGCTCCATTATTATCATGGTAAATTTATTCTAAAATTGAATTTGTCATAAAAATTAAGATGTCAAGTGAAGTCACATACCTAAAATACAGAGAACAAAACTAATAACTATGATGAATAATGATGTAGGTATATCGATGTTCTAGAAGGCAAACATGGTTAGTGTAAATTAACTTAGGCGTAGTCGTAATTCCTAGTTCCATGAAATTAACTGAGTGTTGACATTTATATGCCAAATACATAATATTATTATTTCAAAACATAGATGAGTTATAAAAATAAGTCACTATTTCTTTCAAATTAAGTGCATAGACAAATAATTTAGCTATAAGGTAGTTAAAGGCAACAAATGATTACAATTTCGAAAATTTTAATTGCTCCTTTAAATAAATTACCACAGTAATTAGCACGTATGCTTTATAGACCATCGACAACTTTCAATGACATTATTTTAGATACAGTATCCAGACAAAGCCATAAATCACAGTGCAATAGTATCCATAGATATCACGACCGTTTTTTTCTGGTATTTACTTTTATCTGAGTACCGGACATGGTACTTGCGACAGAGCTTATTAGTTTTACAAAAACTACTACAACCATTATTAACATCCCTAATATGAAAGCATAGACATCCAACATGTTGTACGCAAGCCAACACATGTTTCTTGCTGGGTTCTTCATGTATTCGGCACCTTTATTTCTAATCACGTACTCCAACCAAAACATAGCAGTATCTATTGGGCTCATTGGCCTATCCTGCCATCTTCGTTGCAGTTCTTTAGCTTTTTCCATGAATGAATCATTGTTTAGGACTTCGTTTAAAATGGTATCTACAGATTTTTCATTGATATTATGGTACGGCAATATTTTTCCCACGCCCGCTTCTTGAGCAAGGAGCAAATTGTTGTATTGATCGGCATATATGGGGATACCAACGACTGGTACGCCATGAAATATTGCTTCTTGCATTCCTATTAAGCCTCCATGTGCAATAAATACTTTAACGTTAGGATGTGCTGCAAAATAAGAAATACTAATAAGCTAAAATTATTGTTGTACTAGCTGATGCCCGCGACTTCGTCCGCGTGGATTTAGTTTTTGAACCCCCTTGGGTACTCTTTGGTTTTCTGGGATAAAAAGTAGCCTATGTCACCCTCCAGGTCCTCAAATATACCAATGCAAAAAATCAAGTCGATCCGTATCAAACCAACAAACCACTTTCGCATTTATAATCTTAGTATAGTATGATTACTGATTTTATTTTATTAAATGATATAATATATTTCTGAACGAACAAACAAGGACAACCATCAAAATATTAAAGTTTAAATACGCGATAATCCGAGTAATGTGGATATTATATGTTGTCGATTCAAAACCCTTAATACGTGCTTCAATTCGTGTGGACCCGAGTCTACCGTAACGAAGCTAAGAGACGAACGTCAAATGTTTGACAGGAAAGTAGGTAGAACACTTTATATGTGAAAATGAAGTTGTTGTTTTTACTATCTTCCTTCTTGAAGAAGCCTACTCTGAACTTAAACTTATAAAAGCTGGAGTTCCGCAAGGAAGTGTTCTAGGTCCGGTCCTGTACCTATTATATACCTGCGATATCCCAGAACTAGAAAATAATACCAGTGCCACTTTTGCTGATGATACAGCTATTATGGCTATAGGAGAAACGCACAGTGAGGCAGTGGAAAAAGTACAAACAGCTCTAAATAAGGTGTACAATTGGACCAAAATATGGAGAATAAAGTTGAACGAAGCAAAATCAGTACATATTGATTTTACTAATAAAACAGGAAATTATCACGCTGTCATTAATGACAAACAAATTACATACGTGGATACAGCTAAATATCTAGGAATGACACTTGATGTGAAGTTACGCTGGAGGGCTCATGTCAAGACAAAAAGAAAAGAACTTGATTTAAAGTATAAAAAGTTGTATTGGTTACTGGGAAGACATTCCTCGCTATCAATACACAACAAGTTAATTTTATATAAACAAGTCCTGATGCCGGTTTGGACCTATGGAATACAGCTTTGGGGCTGTACCAAAAAAACTAATATTCAAATTATACAAAGGTTCCAAAACAAAGTACTGAGGAATATTGTGAAAGCTCCTTGGTACATCAGAAATGACGACATTCATCGGGACCTAGAAATTGAATTCGTCGACAAAATTATACCAAAATTTGCCCAAGCCCACGATAAACGGCTTCACCATCATGTTAACGTTGAAGCAATCCAGCTGCTTGACGTAACGGAGCTAGTGAGACGTTTAAAACGAACAAAGCCTTTTGAGTTGGTGTACAATTAAATTAAATAGTGATTAGTGAAATAGTGATAGTGTAGTGTTAGTGCTGCCTGAAAGAACACATGAACAAAGTGTCTCTAAAAACTATTACCAAGAAAAACTAAGATGTGTCATTGGACAATCTCTTAGTATATAACATAATAATTTATAAGTTTAGGTTAAATTAAAATTACTCATTAGCCAACTAAGTTAGGCTAGATTGTAATGGAATTGAGCACCACTTTGGTACTCAGTATCAGGAAAAAAAAAAAAAAAAACTATCTTCCTCGCAATTTTTCCATATTTTCTCACCGTTTAAACCTTCCCTGGACTACGACAAACATTTCAAAACAAAAATCAGCTAAATTGGCCCAGCCGTTCTCGAGTTTTAGCGAGACTAACGAATAGCAATTGATTTTTATATATATATCTTAATATATACTAGTGGTTCGCCCCGAACTGAGACCATAATTCCCATAAGGTAGTTTTAACTATATTATATTGTAATTAAAACGCGCCGAATCTGATGACGTCAATCGTTATCTGCTTTCGTGGATGGGATGCGTATGCCTACAGTATTTTACTAAAATTCAGCTGGTTCGCTGAACGGGTGAACGTAGTATACGATTTCATAATAAAAAAAATTATAAACTGCCATGACTGCGCGCTTGCGGCTTCTGCGGCGAGCATGTCTAGATGCGCGCTCATCTTTACATTAATAGACACAGTACCATCATACGGTAGTAAATAGGTGCTAACGTCTAATTATTGTCAATAGAAACGGATTTACTTTTGCAAAAACAACGTGATACTTTTATTGATAATAATTTGCTAATTGAATAACATAATTAGTAATAGACAAAATAAGAATAGCTGACGCAAAACTGTATTTACAATATTAAAGACAGCGCCATCTATTAACAGTATAGTGAAGTTTTGTTAAAAACATTGATGCCCATTAAAACTTAAATAATTTCGTTTCTTTATAATATTTATCTAATCTTAGTATTTGTTGTTCAAGTACAGAATATAACTCAAATTATGTGTAAGTTTCAAGTTTTAAAATAATGTGGTTTTAGAGATCTAGCCTCGGATACAATCTCCACTTTGAAAGCCCCCCATTTCGTCAATTTTAGGAAAAAAAAATTAAAAAAAATACTTTTGTACTCTGTTCCAAATTATCTTTAAACTGAGGTACTGCAACCATATGAAATGCAAAAAAATATATTTTACTTCGCATTCGCTTCTATGAGAGCCCCCGGAAATAATAATTTTTATAACTTTTTGAGCCATTTTCGGCTGGAGGCCATCGGTTCACATATCATATCTAAAATTGAAGTAATTACGTTCAGTAGTTCAGAAAGTTATAAGGCTCTGACAGACGGACGGACGGACAAGTGCAAATTCACTCAAGTAAACTCAGAGACCTTCGCTTCGCTCGGTCGATAAATTACGTGTCACGTTGTTTGTCCGCGATGGACTCCTAAACTACTGAACCGATTTTGATCAAACTTCGTAACTATCTCTAATTTGGTCCAACTTGTAAGATAGGATAGTTTTTTGGATTAGGATAGTTTATTTGTTTTATTTATATCTAAGATAAGTTGGCGGTACGAAGTTCGCCGGGTCAGCTAGTATAATATAATATAATATAATATAATATAATATAATATAATATAATATAATATAATATAATATAATATAATATAATATAATATAATATAATATAATATAATATAATATAATATAATATAATATAATATAATATAATATAATATAATATAATATAATATAATATAATATAATATAATATAAGCCGTGTGGCACCGGCAGAGTAGAATGTTGCCACCCCTTCCTAGCTCGTGGGTGTCGTAAGAGGCGACTAAGAGCAATGGGGAAACATTCCATCTTGATTACCCAAATTTTAGCTAGCTGGCTACACAAACAGCCTCCTCGGGGACCTGAGTGGACCCCGGGTGATGTAACCACCACTCAACCCCTACCCAATACAATGGAGACAACAAGTAAAGGACAATGTTTAGGGCCGCTTCCCGGGGGTGATCGCCGGGGCACGTCTGGAGCTGACCCTGGGCGTTCCAGCATGCAAACCGTCAGTGACTCCTTGCTGAACAGGCGGGCGGGAGTCGGGGAACCCGAAAATAGTACAGCCGACCAATTACGGGGTGGGGAGGGGACGGATGACGCTTTGCAGAATAGGGCTTCGCCCACAGATTCTGCCGGCTCATCTGTTATGACCACAGATATGGATAATATAAGTGATGATAGACGAAGAAAGTGGTCAAAAGACGAACTGATGGAGCTCATGTTTTGTTATTATAGAGCAAGAGCTGATGGACCAGGATACCTAAATAGATTACAACGACTTTTCACAGATAGAAATCCTAACAACCCTAAAATTCACAAATTTAATGGAAACACACTATCTACTCAAGCCCGCACAGTTTTAAAACACAATGTAATATCACAAGAATTACTAGACAGAATAAAAGTACAAGCAGAGGGTCGTATAACAATTGAAAACCCTAATCCGATTTCCAATGTGGAACAATTCATAGAACCAATACAAACACAAAACACAGAGCAAAATACACGTCAAATACAACACGTACAAAACGCACCAGAACAAGTAGAAATAATAAATCAACAGACACATAGTTGACCGAGCGAAGCGAGGTCTCTGAGTCTACTAGAGTGAATTTGCACTTGTCCGTCCGTCCGTCCGTCTGTCAGAGCCTTATAACTTTTGAATTACTAAACGTAATTACTTCAAATTTAGATATAATATGTAAACTGATGGCCTTCAGCCGAATATTGGATAAAAAATTATAAAAACCTTTATTTCAGGGGGGCTCTCATAGAAGTGAATGCGAAGTAAAAAAAAAAATTATCGCGTTACATAAAATTGTTACGTATCATTTTAAAGATAATTTTGAACCGAGTACAAAAATATTTTTTTTAAAATTTTTCCCTTAAAATTGACGAAATGGGGGGCTTTCAAAGTGGCGATTTTATACGCTCGCTTGAAGACGCTCTCTAGGAAAATCCGCTATGGATTTTCAAACTGGTTTTATTTTTTTAGGTCACTTACATCCTGTACTTGAACAACAAATACTAAAATTATATGAATATTATAAAGAAACGAGATTATTTAATTTTTAATGGGCATCAGTAATTCATATAGCATCAACATAGCTTCACAATAATGCTAATAGATGGCGCAGTCAGTAACTATTCCCATGGAACTACGAGTTACGACTACGACCTATCCCAAAAACAGTTTTGCGTCGACCATTATTATTTAGTTACATAATATAATACAATAATTGTATTGTATTTTTTTTTGTACCATATTATTCAATTAAAATTATTTTTTAGTTAAATTTTAGTTAAATATTGTATATTTTCTATTCGCGTCGATAGATGACGATTTGTACAGATGCCCGTAACCCGGTTTCACTCGTTAGTACCTACATCATAATTCAATCTTTTCACTAACGTTCCCTAACCTTTACGGGCTACCTATAAGTTAGGTGATGTTTTCTGTCAACTTATTTATCACGATCCTGTACGGGACACCTAAAAGGATATTGGGACGGATGTTAGGACTTAGGATTGTATTTAGGAGCTACCTACGTTAAGAGACTCCTACTTAGGGGATGACTTAGGGATGTTTGGTGAAAACGGGCATAATAATAATGTCAGTTTTGGTTATCATGTATCGATTGATTGAATAATCATGGGATACCGTTACCGCGAGGTCTCAGTTCGGGGCGAACCACTAGTATAGAAATTAATGAAGAACAAGACCCGTTAATCATGCAATTTCTACAAATATATGCTGAAACGAAGGAGACACCTATTGAACAACGTTTACTTTTACCTAAAGCTAAAATTAACAAATGTTTTATAGATAACGTAAACATATTAAACAATTACTTACCTAAACTGCTTATTTCTAATAACAGCCTACGCGAAATAAATAATATTATATACTCAGCGGCTAAAACGTTAATAATTAACAATAAGCAAACACCATACATGCCCTAAAATACTATAAAAGAAAAATCTGAACCACCATGGAAAACACGAATACAAAGTAAAATCGAAAAATTACGGAAAGAATTAGGTCAGTTATTAGAAATACAAAAAGGAATTCATACACGCAGGATGTTAAAAATCAAGGAAAGGCTTTACAGTAAATATAATATTCAAAATGAAAATGATCACAATAACATAGCAGAAATAATTAAACAAAAAATTAAAGCCTTTGCAGGTAGAATAAAACGATATGTAGATATGAATAATAAGAAAGAGCAAAATAAGTTATTCAGTGTAAACGAACACAGATTATATAGAAGTCTAGGAGTTAATACCAATAAAGACATCAAAGTACCAAGTAAACAAGAGGTAGAAGATTTCTGGATATCGATATTATCAAATCCTATAGAATACAACAATGAAGCTAAATGGATTAAAGAAATAGAACAGGCATCAAGTATGATACAAACTACAGATTCACAAGAAATTACTGAAAATCAAGTTAAAAGTGCTGTTAAAAATCTACAAAATTGGAAATCACCAGGAATAGATAAAATCCAAAATTACTACTTAAAATATCTCACCAGTGTCCACAAATATTTAGCTTTATTATTCACTGACATTGTGTCAGGGGGAGATACCTTAGAAGAATGGTTCACGACAGGCCAGGTCATATTGATACCAAAAAATGAAAAAACTGAAGATCCTAAAAATTGGAGACCAATAGCATGCTTACCAACGATGTATAAATTGCTCACTTCAGTATTAGCTGATATATTGTATAACCACTGCCAGGAGAACAGCTTAATGGCAGTAGAGCAAAGAGGATGTAAAAGAGGGACCAGGGGTTGTAAAGATCATCTTATGACTAATAAATTAATTTTAGAAGACGCTCATCAATCACAGAAGAATTTGAGCATGGCGTGGATAGACTATCAAAAAGCATTTGACAGTGTATCACACGATTGGCTGCTCAAGTTATTAGATATATATAAATGTCCACCCATAATTAAAAGATTCCTTCAGTTAATCATGCCCTTTTGGAGGGTGATTATGACAGCCCGTGGTTCTCAGAATTCAATTACTACTGAACCGATTTATATAAGAAGAGGAATATTTCAAGGCGATTCTCTTACACCGTTGTTGTTTTGTTTAGCCATCAACCCTCTTTCATTTATACTAAATAAGTATGAAATGAAAGGATACAAACTCAAAGATAGTGTCTGGATTAATCATCTGCTATATATGGATGATCTAAAGATTTACGCGAACAATAAAAAAAACTTAAAGGTATTAATTGACAGCGTGGAAATATTTACGAGTGACATAGGAATGAGATTTGGTTTAGATAAGTGCAATATATTACATATTAGTTCTGGGTATCGAAACAATGCAACGGGAGAGGGGCATGCACTGTTGAGTTGGAAAACATTTAAACAACTTGACTTTGGGGAGACATATAAGTATCTAGGAGTACATGAATCAGGGAAAATAGATCACAATATCATTAGGGAACAAATAACGAAAGAATATTTTAAAAGAGTTAAAAAGCTATTAAATACACATCTCAATTCGCGAAATTTAATAAAAGGTATTAATACTTATGCTATTCCAGTCTTACTCTATTCATTCGGCAAAATTAACTATAAAAACAGTGATCTTAGAAAAATTGACGTTAAAACCAGAAAACAATTGACAATGAGAAAGGCTCATAAGCAGAAAGCAGACGTTGAAAGGCTTTACTTACCGGTAACAGAAGGAGGAAGAGGACTTATAAATGTAGAGTACATGTATAAGTCACAGATAGTGAAATACAAACAATATTTGAATGCAAAAAATGACTATCTAATCCAATCAATAGTACAACACGATAAAAATAGGGATAAATATTCAATAATAAAGGAGGCACAGGAGATGGAGAGAGAATTAAACATGCAACAAAATAGGACACATACGAATAAAGAAATTAAAGATGCTATAGTAAAAAAACTCAATGAAACATGGCGAAGCAAGCAACTACATGGACAATTTCCTACGAAGGTGTTAGATCAAGCCAATATAGATAAGGAGCTATCCTTCAGATGGATGAAAAAACAACAGATATCTCCAAATATAGAGGCCTCAATATTCGCCATACAGGATCAAGCCATCATGACAAGGCAGCATCAACGGGACATAATGAAACAACCAGTGGATGGAAAATGTCGCCTTTGTGCAAGTAAAGACGAGACGACTCAGCACATTATCTCAGGCTGCGAAAAATTGGCGGGGACTTATTATGTCAAACGACATAATAACCTTGTACAATACATTTACTGGTCTATAGCCAAAAAATACAAATTTGATGTTGCCGACCTCTGGTGGAAAGAAACACTCACCCAACCACAAGTTACAGAGAATGAAAATGCTAAAATTTTATGGGAAATGCCAGTCCAAACCGATGTTACCGTAACACATAATAGACCTGATATAATTTTTATAGACAAAAATAAAAACCAAACATTTTTAATAGATATAACCGTTCCATCGGACTATAATATAGGACCCAAAGAAATAGAAAAGTTAAGTAAACACCATCTTTTAAAAAATGAAGTCAGTCGTTTGTGGGATACAAAAACGACTGTCATTCCAGTTGTAGTAGGAGCAACAGGGGTAATAGCTAAAAGCACTCGGAAATATATAGATAAACTAGATACAAAGATTGACGTCAGTATTCTCCAGAAACAGGCAGCTATGCACTTTTCAGTAATACTCGGTAAAGTGCTGGGAGATACTGTATTCATTCATATAACACAGCCAGATCAAAATATACAGGAATCAACCAATGCTCCAGCTGTACCGGAATTGTCAGGCAGCAGCAGATATTTATAAAAAAAAATGGTTAGGTATTTACCGAGAATTTCTTTTTGAGGTAACCATTTACGAACTACCACATTATTTGGTTTCCCTTCAAATTTATCGTCCTCCCACTTCCACAAAACAGTCTGTTTTAGTCGCTTGAATACGTTTAAAAGCGCTTGCTTCTTCTCTTCTGGTAGTTCTGCACTTTTTATGTTGGAGCCAAAGCTGACGTACACCACCCCGTGCTTGGATTCATCTAACAGCTTTTGCAGATCCTGAAAATTATTATTTTTTTCAACATTATGGAGAATTCCCAGGCATGCATGCATATTTCGCCACAAATTTTTCCTTCACCGTTAGAATAAGCAATATTTAATTGATTAAATTTCACATAACTCTGAAAATTCAGGGATGCATGACTTGGATCAAGCCACGATCAAGAGTCACGAAATGGTGGATGGAATCTTAACCACAAGAATATCAACTGTATGGGTATATCTATAAATAAATACACCTTCTAGATTTTACGAAGCCAACAAAAAGTAATCTTACTTTTGGAAGACTGGAATTGCTTCTTGAAAGATGAGCTCCACCGATTTCAACGATGTTTGGCAACAACGCCGAAGGCGTATTGTAACTGAAGTGACTATTAATCAACACTAAGGAAGCGTCCTTTTGCAAGTCATATAAGCTCGGGGTTTTACCGACCAGCTCAGGAAAATATTTTTTAACAAGCTCCTCTTGTTTGTCGAGATACCAATATCTCCACCAGAAATATTCGTAAGCGGTAAAGTAGAAATTCCTCAGTCTGCCCCAGAAACTTTCACGATTATTAACATCCAAGTACTCAGACAAAACTGTGGCTAGTTGAAGGGGATTGCGCGCAATTATATTATGCCTCATGCAGTTCCCAAATGTGGTTACTATTACTAAAGGCGCATTGTACTTGAATGAAAGAGCAAACATGGATTCTTGGAAGAACTGTTCAACTATGACTAAATCAAATGTGTTGTCTTTCCGTAAAAATTCTTTAACTGCTGGTGAGTTTAGCGTTAGTTCTGTAAAAGCGGTACCACCCGGCCAAAGAATTCTGTTATGAAACTGTTCTGCTGATAAGTCGGCCATCTCAAAGATGTTCGGTGCTCCACCTTCTACAAAAAAAAAAATCATTTTTAGTTAAAATAGTTTTCTATCCACAATAAAATGAAAACGGTAAGTATAGTGTAACTAGTTACGTAAGTACATATATTTTTCTAGGATAAGAAGTGAACGTGTGTTTATGCGTATTTTAATCACAATTTCCCTGTAAAACTACTGAGCTAACTTTTAAGCTATTGCATAGCTTTTATGGCGGGCTTTGAACTAGGACAAACAGTTTGAGCGCGGCGACCGAATCAAGAAATTCCGTGACGAAAAAAAACCTAACACCGTCGTTCAGTAAGCGTTCAACATTTTAGAGGTTCTCAACTAGCTCTATTTGGCGCAGTGGGCGAGCGGCCACTTTCTTTACCGTATGGTGTATGAAGTCGCAGGTTCGAATCTCACTCGCGAAGTAGTGACAGTTCGCTTTTCTTGTTTGTTTGTTTTTAATTTTTTTGCATAATTTTTAGTATGCAAAAAAATATATTGCATAAATATTATAATTGCATAAGTTGATAAAAAATGCTATGCCACTTAATTTTTTTTAATATGGTTTTTTTGCATTACACAGCAGGTATAAACCTTAGAGCAAGTTTTCATTTTAATTTGATGTTAAAACTTAAAAGCGGTGGCTTTTACGTAGCGGTGGTTTAACAGAGATAGAATAGATAGAGAGCGCAGAAGTTAGTCGTCGTGTTTTGTTTTTAGTTTTAAAACTATCTTGATAAGAAAAATAATATGCTTACCAATTAGATCCCAAAATATTTTATCGGCCACTTTTATTTGATGGTAGTTGGGCAGTGGATTTTTTTCTAAATGCGTCGTTATAACTGTGACATTATGTCCTCGGTGAGCCAATTCTAATCCAATTGATCTTAAGAATATATAATGGGACGTAGCCGAAAAAGGCATAACATATAAAATATTTGCCGATTCAGCATAAGTCAATAACGACAAACTTATTAACGTGACTCCTATCTGTAATGAAAACAGCAAAATACTTTAATTATTTCCAATACATTTGCTCCAAATACAATTTCAATTGTTGTTACCTTAAAATTAATTTCACCACCCTCGTGTTGCAAACAAAAAGACAAGTATTAAATAATACATCCTACTTCCTACTAATATTTTATAAATAAGAAAGTTTGTGAGGATGTTTGGATGGATGGACGGATGGATGTTAGTTACTCTTTCACGCCAGAACGAATGAACAGATTTGGCTACCGTTCTACCGTACCGTTTAGTAGCTGGCTTCATCATCAGACCCTGGGATATCATCTACTGCCAGAGTCCTTGTCAAGATGAATCAAACGAGTCCAAACTTGATGTGGTTACTTCATTTAATTACAGTGTGCCTGTAGCTACCGTCCAGCTACATCATCAGAACCTGAATATCATTTAGGACCAGAGCACTTGTCAAGACTAATCAAGTGAACCCAAACTTGGTTGGGTTACGTCGTTTATTACAAAGTTGCCAAACCACCTTCCAGCTTCATCATAAGACCCTGGATATCATCTAAGGCTAGAGTACTGATCAAGGTAAACCTAACGAGCCCAAATTCAATGGGGCTATGTCGTTTTATTACTGAGTTCCGATAGCCATCTTCCAGCTCCATCATCAGATCAGCTCTATGTCACAATAATATTCCATTGTCATCCAATTTACTCATACATCTATACAAAATTTCAGCTCAATCAGAAACCGCAAAGTGGTTCTAATTTCATCTTGCAAGATTTGACCTAAATAATCATACATACGAGTACATACATTGCAAGTTAAACAAAAGCTTGTAAAGACTGCAATAATTAAGTAATACACTGTCAATTCGCTCAGCCTATGCACTAGAAGAACCTTGTCCAGGGCCACTTGATTTGTATTAAAAATCATGTAGGTACAAAGCTATTCGAATCTACCTTTATGTGAGTGCAAATAAATAAATACAGTTTCCGGGATTAGCAGATAAAGCCGATAAAGTTCAATTTCACAACGTAAATTGCGTTACATAGTGAGTGACCTTTGAAAACTGTGTTGAATACCTATTACAGCTACCAACAGTTAACAACAGAGGTCGAATGACGAGGACTTGACTTGTATTTTTAACCTACTTCAAAAAAACAAAAAGTGGGGGTTCTCATATCGACGCGTATTTTTTTTGTCGATGTTACTCCATATCTCCATCAAATCTTAACTGATTTCAATATTTTTATTTTTTATTTTAAAGGCAGTATCTGCAGGTAGCTTTGAGTATCAAACCAACACGGTAGGTCCCATTTAAATTTGGTGAAGATTTGATGAATATCTTCGGAGATAGAGGACGGAACTTCTCAATGAATGAGAGGAAATCGCTCGTGATCAGAGTATGTGTAGACTTTTAACCATGCCTAGTACATAACATACATACTTAAGCTAAATTGTTATGTATCATCCTATTTTTACAAGCTTTTATTTATCTTGCAATGTATGTTTAGGTCAAGTCTTGCAAGATGTTTTAGAACCAGGTTTCCGATTGAGCTGAAAATGTGCATGTACATGTAAATCGGATTACAATGCAAAATTATTGTAACATGGAGCTGATCTGATGATGGAGGCGGAAGATGGCTATGGGAGATCTGTAGTAAAACGATGTAACGAATAGAAACAATACATATACATATAATACATATAATCGCTCGCGATTTGTTTCTATTCATCAGATTTGTTTTGTTTGTGTTTATCCTATGAAGCTACACTAAAAAGCTTAAAATAATAATTTATAAAAATTCTTTTAAAAAAACCGACTTCAAACGCCACTGAAAAGTATAAAATAATTTCAGTTTGTACACGTATGTTGAAGTCGGGCGGGCCTCAATAGAACTATGAAACTGCAACGCTCGCCCGACTTCAACGTACCTTTACCAAGTACTATTCTATTCTGTGCCTGGACCTACAAACTAAAATTTTGGCTAGCGTGGCGCATTCGTTTCATAGTTTCTATTTAGGCCCGCCCGACTTCAACATACGTGTACAAACTGAAGTTATTTTATACTTTTCAGTGGCGTTTGAAGTCAGTTATTTTAAAAGAATTTTTATATAATAATAATTAATAATAATTAATAACAATATTTAATAATAATTAATAATATTATTATTAATGATGATTAGTTGATAAGGTACGTTACGAGTATATAGGTAGGCTAAAAAACGGCTGAATTCAAATTAAAACTGCATCAAACAAAATCTTATCATAATATTCAAAATTTGAATCAATAACATACATAATAATATGTAGGTATATTTATGTAAGATAAGATAAAAGATCTTACATAAATATATATATGTATGTATAATTTCTTACTAATGCGTACCTAGAGTATAAATGCGAAACTGTATATTTTTTTTGTTGGATTGACCTACAATCAAGGAAAGACGGAGCAACGAAGGGATTTGATTTTTTATGGGTAGGTAATAGTTCAGGACTTCGAGAGAGTAACTTTTTATAAAAAGTAGGTAGCTAGACCTACTTTTTATAAAAATGTAAGGGTCTCACGAGAATTTCAAAAAGCTCGACGCGTACCAAATCGCGAACAAAACTTAGGGCCTGTATTACCACCTTCTGATAAGTGTCGGATAGCCTAACCGTAATGTCACTTTCTTACTTTATATCAAGTGACAAAGACAAAATACATAATTATGTGAATAAGCTATCCGACACCTATCAGAAGGTGGTGAAAATGGCCCTTAGTATAATATAAATGTGAAAGTGGTGGTTTGTCCTTCAATCGTGAAACAACGGAGCAACGTGGTTTTCTGCATGGGTATAGTAGTAAGCAGAGGACTCAAAGAGTGACTTATGAAGGACATAGGCTATTTTTTCCAGGGAAAACAAAGTTCCCGCGGGATGTTTAAAAACCTATTTCAACGCGGACGAAGACACGGGAAAAGCTATTAAGCTATTAATATTATTAGCAAAATCACTAACAATTAAAGTTTCATTAAAAAGTAAGTATTGGTCCGTTAATTTTAGTAGAATTATTTTTTTATAAGACTAAGTATGAGAATAGGTAGGTACTCTTACATCACCTATTCTTAGCTGGGTACAATGAAATGTCCTTGAAATGTCCGAGAGTACTGAGATATAACTACTCATAATATGTAACAATAACATTCTACCTAGTTGATAATTTATTATTTTACATAGCCTACAATATAGATTTATAAGTACCGAGTGTATGCTCAGAAAAATAAAAGCTACAACATTAACTTACCATTTTTAAGAGTTGCACGTACATTTTCACAATACTCAATTCTTGGTAAATAAGGTCTGATACAATATTAATACGCAGTTCAGAGAATAATCTAAAAATTGTTAATTTTTTTTCCATCTGCACTTCACATTGCGCGCAATCGTACTAAAGTCTAAAGTACGAGTAATAAAGTCGACACAGCGTGATCGCCGCCGCCGCGGCCGCGGCCCGCTGTTTCCGTTATGCCCACTACAGAGTATATAATTTTTTGCGTGACCTTGTTAAATATGTATATAAGAAGGGCTCCAAGAAGCAAAAAAATTTTAGGTCAATTATTTAAACTTTTATGTCGACTTTTGTAAAAACAGAGTTTGGAAAAAATGTAGTTCATTTACAATCGTATATTTTTTTGAAAAATTGACATGAAGTTTTTTCCAACAGGGCTTTATGAAATCAAGATGACACCATAATTTTTTCAAATTTTTTTAAAATTAATATTTGACCGAGCGAAGCGAGGTCTCTGAGTTTACTAGAGCGATTTGCACTTGTCCGTCCGTCTGTCTGTCCGTCCGTCCGTCCGTCCGTCTGTCAGAGCCTTATAACTTCTGAATTAATGAACGTAATTACTTCAAATTTAGATATAATATGTAAACCGATGGCCTCCAGATGAAAATGGCTTAAAAAGTTATAAAAACCTTTATTTCAGGGGGGCTCTCATAGAAGCGAATGCGAAGTAAAATATTTTTTTTTTGCGATTCATAAGGTTTCTGTGTATCATTTTAAAGACAATTTGAAACAGAGTACAAACGTATATTTTTTTAATTTTTTTTCTAAAATTGACGAAATGGGGGGCTTTCAAAGTGGCGATTTAATACGCTCGCTTGAAGACGCTCTCTGGAAAATCGGCTATATATTTTCAAGCTGTACTTATTTTTTTATTTCACTTGTATCCTGTACTTGAACAACAAATACTAAAATTATATGAATATTATAAAGAAACGAGATTATTTAATTTTTAATGAGCATCAGTAATTTTCACATAGCTTCACAATAATGCTAATAGATGGCGCAGTCATTAACTATTCCATGGAACTAGGAGTTACGACTACGATCTATCCCAAAAACAGTTTTGCGTCGACCATTATTATTTAGGTACATAATATAATAACATATTATTCAATTAAAATTATTGTTTAGTTAAATATCAAACTTCAATAAACTATTAATTGCTGCATTTTGCATATTTTCTATTCGCGTCGATAGATGACGATTTGTACAGATGCCCGTAACCCGTTTTCACTCGTTAGTACCTACATAATAATTCAATGTTTTCACTGACGTTCCCTAACCTTTACGGGCTACCTATGATAAGTTAGGTGATGATTACTGTCAACTTCTTTATCACGATCCTGTAAGGGACACCTAAAAGGACATTGGGACTGATGTTAGGACTTAGGATTGTGTTTTGGAGCTACCTACACTGTCTGTGACCTAATGCGTACTAAAGAGACTCCTACATAGGGGATGATTTAGGTATGTTTGGTGAAAACGGGCATAATAATAATGTCAGCTGTTTTGGTCGTCATGTATCGATTAAATGAATAATCATGGGATACCGTTACCGCGAGGTCTCAGTTCGGGGCGAACCACTAGTTAATACTATAATAAAAAAAAATACCATTTTATGTGTTATACTGTCATCAGCGGCGATGCGCTCATGCCGTAACGGTCGTGAAGAGCCCAAGTTTCGGCGTTAAATCTTAATATATATAAATTACGTGTCACGTTGTTTGTCCGCGATGGACTCCTAAACTACTGAACCGATTTTTATCAAACTTCGTAACTATCTGTAATTTGGTCCAACTTAAAAGATAGGATAGTTGTTTTGGATTGGGATAGTTTATTTGTTTTATTTAAATAGATAAGTTAGCGGTACGAAGTTCGCTGGGTCAGCTAGTAAAAACTGTAAATAATGGAGTTAGAATTTCGGGAATTGTTTTTTTTTATTGGAAATTTTCTCTTCTTTAAGAATCTTTTTTCAAAAGTTCTTTAATATTAATAGTTTTTGAGTTATTAATGAAAAATTAAATATCTTTTTTTATCATCTTACTAGCTTGTGCCCGCGACTTCGTCCCTCGTAAAATCCCTCGGGAACTCTTTGATTTTCCGGGATAAAAAGTAGCCTATGTCACTCTCCAGGTCCTCAACTATACCCATGCAAAAAATCGCGGCGATCCGTAGCTCTGTTGCGGCGTGATTAAAGGACAAACCAACAAACCAACAAACACACTTTCGCATTTATAATATTAGTATGATTTTGATGATAACAATTGCAATTTTTTATGTGCTAATAAATCCTCGAGATACATTTTTCTAGACCTTATTCCGAGTCGAATGAGCTATCGCACATATTTTTAGGAGCTTGATCAAGAATTAACACGTTTTTGAAGTTGTGGACTAGAGTCTAGACGATACAGCCCTCTGACAGACGGACAGCGGAGGATTATTAGTAATAGGGTCCCGTTGGCACACTTTGGGTACGGAACCCTAAAATGTCCGGGCGTGTTGGATTTGCATTCGATTAAATTACGAAAGTGAGGGAATAGAGAGTGTGCCTGTGTTGGTTCACATACTTGTACACTATAATATCTCCAGCACAGATAACTATCTAATCTCTGTAGAAATAGGCCGCCATTACCGAATTTATTGGAGGGGACATTATGATTAGTAGGTTCTTCTTCATCTTTCTTCTTAAATCTTTATTTTAAAGTAGCTGATGCCCGCGACTTCTGCGTGCCGCTTCTGCTTCTTCTACCCATGCAAAAACTCACGTCGATCCGTAGCTCTATTGCGGTGTCATTGAAGAAAAAAGCAAGAAACAAACACACTTTCACAATTTTATTATAATATTAGTAAGGATAGTAAGGATGATAGTATGAAGTATGATTTACATATTACAATTTACACAATCAAATCCTACTTACTATAATATTATGTTCTTGAATATCTACCACGCGGGTGGTTCATTTTTGGGTTAGAAGTAAAATCATACATCATGCATATAAAATAAATAACTCAAAGAACTAATTATAAATTATAATATAATTTTGGTATATTATTACTGCTAATAAAACTTTAGAAAGCACTATATTTTATAACTAGCTGATGCACACGACTTCATCCGCGTGGATTTAGTTTTTAAAATCCCTCAGGAACTCATTGATAAAAAGTAGCCTATGTCACTCTCCAGGTCCTCAACTATACCCATGCAAAAAATCACGTCGATCTGTAGCTCTGTTGCGGCGTGATTGAAGGACAAACCAACAGACCAACAAACAAATACACTTTCGCATTTATAATATTAGTAGTATGATTTGTTCACGAGTTGACGAGCTTACTTTTCTTGATCGAAACCCTTCAGTCCTATAGGTATTAATACAACATTATGTTCAGACCTAATTTAAATATTTTTACAAACAGGATTGAAATATATCATATAAATAATTAAATCTCAAAATAGAACTGGTTACTAAGCAGTTCTAGGTACACTATCTCTAATTTTTAACTGATATGGCCGAAGATAGTGGTATCTCTGACACTGAGTTCCCTGCGCAATAGGATGGCACATTATTATTTATTATATCTATTATTTTTAGTTGACAACCTAATTCCTTTTTCCCTTTCACGATAACTTTTTAACTTTTATATCGTGAATCTGGTACAAAGATAAATTATTTAGAATAAAACTAATTAATTTCACAGTGATGAATATCGCTGCTACGAGTAATACAAGTATAAAAGCAAACACGTCCATCATAGCATATGTAATCCAACTCATATTTCTTGCAGGGTTCTTCATAAATTGTGCGCCTTTGTTTCTTATGATGTACTCCAACCAAAACATGGCGGTATCTAAAGCCGGCATAGGTCTATCTTTGAATCTACGTGAAACCTCTTTTGCTTTTTTGGCATACTTTTCATCATTCATAACATCAGTGAGTATCCTTTCGAAAGTCTCTTCAGTGATGTCGTGATACTGCAAAATTTGCCCGAAGCCCGCTTGTTTAGCCAACAGCAAATTGTTATATTGATCGCAATATATTGGAACACCGACGAGAGGTACTCCATTAAATACTGCCTCTTGAGTTCCTATTAATCCTCCGTGAGATATGAATACCTTAACGTTGGGGTGAGCTGAAAATGTTAAATATATTTACAAATTAATTAGTTTAACAATTAAAAACATAATTAGCTACTTATATAATAGACACCCGCTGGGTATTTTTCTATTAATGAAACAATAATAATATTATGATGGTGGTGCTGCATCTGGAGTGGCGACCCCGCACCGGGAAACTCAGTGTTGGCAGACCCCCACCAGGTGGACCGACGACAGCAAACGAGTCGCAGGGAGCCGCTGGATTCAAGCGGCGCAAGACCGAAGCCTGTGGAGGTCCATGCAGGAGACCTTTGTCCAATGTCCAGCAGTGGACGTGTATAGGTTGATAAAGAAGAAGATGAATATTATGTTAGCAATATCACTACTATGCTAATATATTATGTAAACTACCGTGTTCTTAGACCTTTCAAGATAAATCGTGGATCTTTGATTGAAACATGCAAGAAAGGTCAATAGTTCACTCTATATTTATTCATTTGGATGAACTCCCTGGTGCAATGGTAAGCGTTGAGTGTGAGATGCCGGTTTAGAATCCTAGCAGGGGCAGTTGGGCAGGGAAATTGTGACGTAATTTATAAATTATCTCTGGTCTGGTCTGATGAAGTAATTCACCGATTGCTAGCTACGAGAATCACCCCATCGGCAACGCCATGCGGCCAAACGGTTTAGCGTTCCCGTATGATGCCGTTGAAACCAATGGTATTGTATGGGTTACTACCATCCTTATTCCAGGTTAACATGCTTCCATTTTGAACTCCATCGTCACATACCACGACGTATTCAAAAGCTTACTTATAGAAGAACTAGCTGATGTCCGCGATTTTGTCGGCGTCAATTTAGTTTTATTTATAATCCCGCAGGAAATTCTTTGATTTTCCGGGATAAAAAGTAGTATAATATTTCACTCTTCAGGTACTCAAGTATACCATGCAAAAAATCACGTCAATCCGTTGCTCCGTAACTGAGTTATTGAAGGACAAACCAACAAAAAGACTTTCGCATTTATAATATTAGTAAAGATTAAAATTTTGAACTTCACCAAGAATTTCTTTTTGTGGTAACCATTTCTGTGTCACTAAGTTCTTGGGTTTGTCTTCAAGCATATCATCTTCCCATTTCCAGATGACCGTCTGATTTAGTTTTCTGAACACGTTTAGAAATGCTTTCTTTTTTTCCTCCGGTAGTTCTGCACTTCTTACGTTGGTTCCGAAGTTCATATACACAACCCCATGAATTGACTTATCCATGAGTTCTTGAAGGTTCTAAAAGAGCAAAACATTACATATAATTTATAACAATCAACAACAGAAAACTAACTACTTAAGCTATTATCTCCCGGTTGTTTATAATGTGTGTTAGCTAAATAATATATGACTTACGGTCATATTATGTTATGCCTCAGAAAACAGAACAAACAGTTTATTCTGTTTATGTGAGTTATGCATAGATATATA
The DNA here is from genome assembly GCA_029955525.1 of Oeneis ivallda. NCBI lineage: Eukaryota > Metazoa > Arthropoda > Insecta > Lepidoptera > Nymphalidae > Oeneis > Oeneis ivallda. Next base: position 13,829,893 of record JARPMR010000016.1, on the reverse strand, counting down.
AGAATTGACTAGACTAGACTACGGAATCCATGAATGTCCCTTCATTTCGGCTTCACTTCAAGGTTCGTGCCTCGAATGTCCACTTCATTCTAGATTTCCATCGTGAGCTTCTGGTTTTATATTTTACAAAAAATTTGGGTTTATTTTACCGCTCCCACGAGATTTTTATAAAATAGGGGCGAATTAAGTCAAGGGCATAAATCTCTTAAAATCATCTTAATAAGGAAAAGGTGACTGATTGACTGCGACTGACTGAATGATCTATCACCGCACAGCTCAAACCACAGGACGGATCGGATTGAAATTTGGCATACAAATAGCAATTATGACGTAGGCATTTGCTAAGAAAGGATTTTTGAAAATTCAACCACTAAGGGGGTGAAACAGGGGTTTGAAAAATGACAACATTAGCAAAGGCCAAAGCTATTATACATTATAAGGCTTGTGGTTATAGTAAAATATAAATATCTGAAATTCCTACTTTTATAAGATTCTGACTGACGATCGACGACGGTGCAAATCTCATCCCGTTGCACTATAATCGTACCCACTCCTAGCATAAGCTTCAAATACTTAGTCGAAGGGTAAGGGGAATATCACTCAAGGCTACAATTCTGCAAAAAAATCTAAACATGTGACTATCGTTGTTTCTTACCTTTGGGAGACTCGTATTAGTACGCAAAAGGTGAAGTCCTCCAACCTCCACTATGTTCGGCAAAAGAGCAGCGGGAGGATCAAGACTGAAGTGGCTATTAATAAGCATCAAGGAACTGTTCTGTTGTAACTGGTACAAGCTCGGCCTATCTTCAGGCAAATCGGACATATATTTTTGCACAAGCTGTTCCTGTTTTCTGAGAAACATGAACCTCCAATATATATACTCGTACGTGGTAAAATATAAACTTCTCAACCTTCCCAAAAAGCTTCCAGGCTCTATTACAACAAGGAACTCAGGTATCACAGTTGCAAGTTGTAAAGGATTGCGCACCGCTATGTTGTGTCTCATACAGCTTCCAAATGTCGTAATTAACGCTAAAGGCGCCTTATACTTGTAGGCTAACATGTACAAAGCTTCTTGAAAGAACTGTTCGCTTATAACCAAATCAAAGGCGTTGTCTTTGCTTAAGAATGCCCTGACTTTAGTGGAATTTAAAACTACTTCTGTGAAAGCTAAGCCTGCGTCCCATAAAACCTTGTGGTGAAATTCTTCTACAGATATATCAATCATGGTGAAAACGTTAGGCCTTCCACCACCTAAAATCACCGGCGTCAATATTAGTATTTTGGTAGCTATATACATAATATAACTGTCTACAAAGTGCAAGCAGTCCCTCTTTTATCTGTAGGCCAAAATTTGCAAAATAAGCACTTTAACCGGAACTTGGATTTATCATTATACTCTATGGATATGGTAATAAGTTACACTCAAAAGTACGAAATAATAAAGAAAATGTTAATTGAAAATTAATTTCCACTCACCCATAAGTTCCCAAATTTTTACATCGTCCACCATGATTTGATGGTAATTCGGCGGTGGATGCTTTTCTCTGTGAGATGTGATAACAGTAACATTATGTCCTCTTCGAGCTAACTCCAGACCGACAGGTGATAGTAAAATATTATGAGAAGTTGAAGTAAATGGTGTCACATAGAGGATGTTAGCCGCTTCAATGTGATGATGCAGAAATATCAAAAATAATGTCTGTAGTTTTACCTGAAAGTAAGAAATATTTAGTTTTATTTTACTAAAATGGACTACCTTATCATGTGTACATAGTACATAACTTTCTTGAGAACCACGATCCAAAAAAGCTTAAAATAATTATAAGGTACTTATCAGTTCTGACAACAAATTAAGCATTCACAAATGGCGCATTCCTACTCCTAATAATTATATTCTTGAATCTGATCTTATTAATGAAAATATTATGTAATAATACATAATATTTTCATTAATAAGACCTTAAACCTACCTACCTTAAACTTCACTTTGTAAAAAAAAAAAAAATTTAAAAAATTAAAATACACGACTGCCCTGCCAAAAAACGAACTAAAAAGTTAAAAACAAGTTGTATTAGTTAGTCTGTATATATATAAAAGCGAAAAGTCACTTATTTACGCATTAACTAAACAAATAAAAAAATTGTTAGCGCAGTCGGGGGACTTCAAAATTTAAAATGTGTTTCACAGAACGTCCCCCGACTGCGATAACAATTTTTTTATTTGTTTAGTTAATGCGTAAATAAGTGACTTTTTGCTTTTATATATATACAGACTAACTAATACAACTTGTTTTTAACTTTTTAGTTCGTTTTTTGGCAGGGCAGTCGTGTATTTTAATTTTTTAAATTATTTATTTTTTATTTCACACCTTTTAGTGACCATAATTATGTATTAAATTAGCTAAGCCAATAAACAAATATCACAACAAAAACGACTCATCATTTTCTAGATGATCATTAGATACTTAATCTTATTTACGAAAAAAAAAATTTCAACTTTAGTCTTAATGTCGGGACTATGGTCACCCTATCAATATTTTTTTAAATTTTACTAGCCTATGTCACCCGGATTAAGCTAAGGAGTCTAACGATACCCCATGCATCAAAATCGGTTCAGGCGTATGGAAGTTATGGTGGAATAAAGAAACCTACATACATACATACATACATACATGAACCCTGAAAACAATATACTCCTTTTTTCAGGCAGTCGTATAATTAAAGTAATAAAATAAATCTATCAGATTTTTTTCTCTATTATCATGTTTAGAATGGACTATTGTAAAATTGTTTTATGATCACCTTCAACAACAATTTAGAACTTCAGGCAATATCACTCACCATTGCGTTCAATTTAGAAAGTAAAAAATATATTTTGAGGATTTAAAACACTTTTCAAAACAAAAATAAAGCCGTATGAGGTGTCTGTACAGATCTCCAACATCATATTATGTGGTTTCGTGCAGCGTCTAACTCACTTTGATGAATAGTAATTACGTATCATTTTACCCGGATCCACACTATTGCGAGCCAGCCTTACAGAGGCCACACACGCTCAGTTTTTTATTATCTAGTTCTGTGTTTTAATATCCGTTATTTCGCTGCCCGCCGTTTTTCTTTTTTTTGAAAAAGTAAACGACTTCAATTATATTATTGCAGCAATCCGTACGTAAAGTAGCAAACGTACTTTGTATTCTCGCACTCTTGTTGCATCTCGTCTCGTCGTCGTCGACAGTGTAGACTACGTATAATGCCTCGGCTGCATTATCATTTATTGGTTACAGCAACATTAATTGGTGAAAGAAAAAATTATCATTAAAACTGTTACTAAATTCCACAATACTTATGTAAATGTATGGAAGCAGATCCCTTCAGAGTTGACATTGTGTGCCATTAATTTTAATGTCTCACCTAGCGAACTGCAATAGCAGAACTATCGAACCGCAATGCATCGAATAGACCATCTGCTCCGCTAAATGGTTGACATCCTACGGACGCGCACTAAACACTTTGCTTCCTCGACCCTCGTTCTTGATACGCAACGCTGTTTGGAATGGTTTTTTTGGCTTACGTTTGGGGTTGAAAGTTTTTATAATGTATAAAAGTTCGTCATATATCAAGTTATTTACTTTTATACATGAAACTTTGATGATTAAAAATTGAGAAATAACTATTTTGCATTTTTTGAAAATTCCACCCCCAAAGACAACAAATAGGGGATGAAAATTTGTATGAAAGATTTTTAAATTTTTTTAAAATCGGTTCAGGCGTCTTCGAGTAATCGCTGAACATACATAAAAAAAAAGATTCCGACGAATTGAGAACCTTCTCCTTTTTTCAAGTCGGTTAGTAAAATATAATATTCTAGGATCATTATGAGAACATACAGAGTTACTAGCAATCTACATACTTATTTGAAAATGAACTTGGGATAATATGGATATTATATTGGAATGAAAAATCATGAGTGACACTGCGTTTCTTCAACAATACAATTATGGCCACCATACTTTAATTCGTGTAAAATAAGCCCACCGATAAAAAGCGGCAACAGATTTATTATAGACGCTACGAGGAAACCATTTTCATTTATTTTTAATCATTTAAAAATAACTCATGGTCAAGTGGGTGTCTCTCATCTGCTTCTTCAGTATTGTAGTTTGTAATAAAATAAATACTTATTAATATTCCTAGATCCCTTCTTAAAAACTTTCATGAATTTCATCACTTATTTTTTATATTATTCGTCCTACCAGTGATGACTTACGGTGCTGAAACGTGGACACTGACAGTGAGGCTAGTCCACAAGCTTCAAATTGCTCAGCGTGCTATGGAGAGAGCCATGCTCGGAATTTCTTTGAGGGATAAAATCCGAAACGAAGTAATTCGCCAAAGAACTAAAGTGACCGACGTAGCTCTTAGGGCGAGCACGCTGAAGTGGCATTGGGCTGGTCACATTTGTCGGAGGACCGATGGCCGCTGGGGTCGTAAGGTCCTCGAGTGGAGACCACGTCTCGGCAAACGGAGTGTAGGGCGCCCCCCGGCTAGATGGAGCGATGACATCCGGAAAGTGGCCGGCATTGGATGCGAAAGGCCGAGGATAGGCAACGTTGGCGCTACTTAAAAGAGGCCCATGTCCAACAGTGGATGCACACTGGCTGATGATGATACATAGATAAATAGGTTATTTTTATAAAAAAATAGTTTTTTTATCTCATAAGTCCGTAACTCATAATTATGTCAATATATATACGGATAAGAGTAGCATTTAATGATAGTACAATTAACCTACTTTTATTTTTTGCGTAGTTCAGTGATTTGACCATGTTAGTCGAAACGTCACTATAAGAACGTGTATAATATAAAATATTTTATTTACTAATAATATTAAATAAATGTCGCCCGCACCTTTGTCTACGCGAATTTGGGTTTTTTGAAAATCCCATGGGATCTCTCTGATATTCTGAGATATAAAATTGCTTTTCAAAATACAAATTTCAATACTTATTATATTATTTATGCATATAATAATTATTATTATTATGTTGAAGTGCTAACTTGAGCTGTTAAGTTTGCTCATTAGCTGTACGTCGATTTCCTTTCATTTTCTTAATACGAGCTCTTCGCTTTTTAAATTAATTGTAGTATCAGTAGTCCTCATACTACAAATATAAACTGTTATGATTCAGGACTGAGGAGTTTATTACCTGAATATATATTTTTTATTTACTATGCTTCCAACTAACTAAATGGAGCGCCATCTATGAATAAGTTATTCAACTATTTGATATAGGTTCAGTGGGCTTCACATAACACATTCTATTAAAATTATTTGCTATCTGATAGATGTCTCTTTACACGCGCATAACAATGGCCAATAGACTACAATCTTTCTCTAAGCAATATAGAAAAATATACGTACTAATTCTTTCTCTAGTAATAACACAAATTGGAGTACGTTTCGTAATTAGGGTTAGAAAGATGTAGTCTAGGGACGTCAGGGCTTAACAGTGAAATATTTGGCTTCTTGCAATATTGACCCAATTGCTTTATCCAGTTAAAACTGGACTGGTGCCAAACTTTAGTCCCCTAATCCAAAGAACCTTTCCTCTTACTTTCGTGCCTCAAAGGGCCTTTATCGATCTCGTTATTCTCGGTTACTCTCATCATATCTACTATCATCATCTCACGATCATTACACTTCATCATCATCATCAGAAACCCTTCAACGGCTCACTACCGAGCGCAGGTCTCCTTTTAAAGAAGGGTTATAGGCCACCACACCACGCTGGCCCAATGCGAATTAGCGGACTTCACACACCTTCGAGAACATTATGACGAACTCTCAGATGTGCAGGTTTCCTCACGATGTTTTCCTTCACCGTTGAAGCAAGTGATATTTAATTGCTTAAACGCACTTGACTCCGAAAAGTCAGAGGTCCCCGGGATCGAACCTGCGACCCCCGAATAGGAGACCACAGTCCTAACCACAAGGCTATCACTGCTTTTCATTACACTTAGTTACCTACAATTTATTATTCTAAACCTAAGCTGCCAAATTATACATACACCGGTTTCGAAGGTAAAATATCTAAAAAGTAATATTTTGTCAAAGCAGTTCAGCAGAACCTGGTTACTATTAATACTGAAATGCTCTAACACTGAGAACACACAAAAGGCAAGTTGATTGTTAGATCGTTAATGTCACCGTTAAAATTTCACTTGTCCACAATACAAGCATGAAAGTGGTCTGCACAAGTCAATAACAAATACATAATGCTCGCTACAGTTTATGTACCTAAATAGAACAATACTCAAACAGATTCTCAATTGTTTTTTTTTATGAAAATGTTAAATTGTATAAGTAATCAAGTTTTTTTCTTTTCTTTATTTCATTAAGTACCTAATTCATACCAATTAGTATGAAATTTATATTATTTAGAAGACTTTTTAAATATTACTCTTTTATGTACCTAATCTATTTGTTTGGTATTCTATTATTTACTTTAAATACTAAGGTTAGAAATAAAATATAGACAGCACTGCGCATTAACTTATATTTATTTTTAGGGGTACAATTATTATCAAAATTCTTAATTTTAATATTTTCAATGTTATCAAAGTATTAAAATAATACATCAATACTTTTTTCAATATAATAGGTAGGTATATTCGTATAAGAATAATTCTTTACTGGACGGAATTAGATCACTTATTAGTAACAAATATCGAAATAAAATTAGTAAAGCTATATGACTTTTTACATAAAGCAACTTACATTAAATTAACAATAACGATGTTAACGAATGCAGTTAATGACAAAATGACAAACTAACTTAACATGTGATTAAATTTCAACTTTTCAGTCTGTGTGACACTAATAATTATGTTATAATATTATTTACGAAAATATGGCAATAATAATCAAGTCGCGCTCGGTATTCAATAATCTCTTAGTTTTTCAGATATTTTGTAATTACTTCTCCTTCGTTCCGCATACTGCGGTGCCACTCCGTTTCTAGATTCATAGCCATGAGAACTACGAATGCCATTTTCATAGTATTTCGTACCTGGGACAGGTTCGTTGTAGCCTCGGCTCTTTGTCACCGAGTTCACCTCCCTAGATTGGATAATTTCTTTAGACCGCCCATCTTTGGATGGAATTACTTTTTTACAAACAGTTTCTACTGTATCTGTTACGCTTGGTCTCTCTGGATCACCAGAACGCGTCGTGTATCGATATGTTTCGGAGAAGTTATCACTGCTGTTACTTTCTCGCCGATTCACTGGTGATTTTATTCTCGTTTCTAATCGTGACACGAAGGGACTCGACTCTCTGTTCAGAGATTCAGTTTTATACAATGGTATTTTACGTTCCTCTGATATTCGTTCTTTGTAATGCGGCGATGGGGTGTTGTATCGGGACGATAATCTGCTACCATCAGAGTCGTCGTCTGCGTGAAGGGTTTGATATAGGTCTGGCGCCCTCTCGCGTAAACCTTTTAGGAATATCTTTTTCTTATCTGTTTCATCATAAGACTTATTGTGTCCGTTTGTGTGACCATTGCTTATCAGCGTAGTTTTACCGTAACGTGCCCCAAATAATCCGTCCCGTCGGCGTTCAGTTTCGCGTGAAACAGCATCCGCTAAATCTCGCTGGCTTCGATTTATGATTGACACAATTCCTGGACTCTTCAACTGTTCGGGAGTCTCATCGAGCCTACTGAGGTGTGGATTGGATTTATACATTGTGGAATAGTTTCTGCTCATGCCAGTTACGTAACGTGGGTGAGTCTCTTGTTCAGGTGCTCCCATAGCAAAACTCTTGCTCCTATTGAGACCTTTGTAGGTCCGCGCCGGCTTCGCAGGGCCGGGCGGATAACCGTTTATTTTTACTTCTGGCGATGCTGACACGTTTGGTATATTAATGGCACTTGTGGACCGCTTGTTATTTGTGAGTCGCTGCCAGTATTTACTGGAGCTTGGCTTTTCGGTGGTTTTCTCTTTACGTTCGTGTAGTTTTCGAGGCAGAGTCTGCGCGCTACGTGTATAATCTTCCTCGCCTTCGCCAGGGTTCAGTCGGCTCGTAGAGTGACTGAACCGACCGAGAGTGCTCGAGAACTGGCCCCTGAAATACGAAAAAAACAGTTTGTTAGAATTTTATCACCACATCGTGATTGTAAGACAAGGCTGCCCACGTTTATCCATTGTGTCTCCTTGTATCATAAAAACAAGTAATCTTGTGTTTTAGAACGTAATTGGATTCAATGGGGAACGTCAACCCACACGTCTAACGATCGCGCTTTGTTTACACGTATTAAAATATTATGTAGGTACCAGCAAATCAGAATTATTTTCTTGACTGAGACATAAATACATAGATATCAATATATCATCATCATCATCATCATCATCATTAGCAACCCATCAACGGCTCACTACTGAGCGCAGGTCTCCTCTCAGAGAAGGTTTATAGACCATAGTCCACCACGCTGGCCCAATGCGAATTGGCGGACTTCACACACCTTCAAGAACATTATGAAGAACTCTCAGGTGTGCAGGTTTCCTCACGATGTTTTCCTTCACCGTTGAAGCAAGTGATATTTAATTGCTTCAACGCCCTAAACTCCGAAAAGTCAAAGGTGCTTACCCGGGATCGAACCTGCGAACCCCCGAATAGGAGACCACAGTCCTAACCACTAGGCTATCACTGCTTACATACATAGATATATTTATATATAATATAATTCACACTGATTGACAAACACTTTTGATTCAGTTGAAGTAATTTATGTGAAAAAAATTACGCCTAGATACCTAGTTTATGAATGTCAGCGTATAACTAATGACAAATTTTTTGCTATTCAATCATATACATGGCATAGCGAGAGAATAAAAACAATGAGGAAACTATAATATGAATTACAATCCGCAATTATAGTTCTGTTCAACTAATTAACATCATACGACATCTAAACTAAACCTACACCTGTTGGAAGAATTCTCTTGCAATGAGTCACACATTGTCATTACCAACAAATACCTAGTTCATCATATTGAAAACTGTTTCACCCAGCAAACAGTGAGTCAACGTTTGCAAGCTAAATAAGGGCTGTTTTGACGAGAAACCACTTATTTACCCATAATAGGCAAAACCCATGGACAACGACAGAATTAAATGGCAAGATATGCCGGAAAGTATCGAGGCGGTACGACTGAGGCGTAGTTTTGATTGACATAAGAGACAATCATTTCTTTTCTTTTTAATTTAATTATCCTTGAACTGTACACAACGATAATATTAATAATGACCACCTTTTAAGTTTCGAAAACACAAAATGCCTACTGACAAAAAAATCTTTCAACATTTAGCCTCTGCAAATCTTTCTCTAAAACATTATGTAGACAAAAAATAGTAATAATTCTGTTGCAGTCCATTTCATTGCGGAAACTTTTCATCAATACAGTCTCAATCGTAATGATTGATGTAATTTATGGTGCTCTTGCTGCAGTAATGCATTTCAAAGATTTTAGCTAAAAGATAGAGGATCGGCCAATCAAAGGTGATTGCGATTTTCAAGCAGTAGCAATTATTTTTAGATAATCTTATCGCAGAATAGTCTAAACTACATTGACACCTCTAAATTTTATGCTAGCTTTTTCCACAGAGAATAATGTGAAAAGAATATCAGTATTTCTAGATGTGTCTACTTTGTTTATAAGATTGTGCAAAACAGTATTATGACAGAATACATAATATAATAATTAATAAGTAGTACAAGTAATTAAAGTATAGTACTGTTGAGTTGCTAAAAATTGAAGTTTGATGGTCACTTACACAAACTTTTTGAATTTGTTTATTAGGTACATTTTATTATTGTAGGCAGGTAGGTTTTTTAACTTTCTCTCAAAAAAGATATAAACTCCATAATATCTTCCGTCCACAAAAAATAACTGCCATACACGATTTAAAATGAGGATATAACAGATTAATTTGTATGCAATATGCATGTTAGGATAAATGTTTGAAACGTACAACGATTTGAAAGCGTGCAAAATCCGTATTTGTCTAAATTATAGGTATTAACAAAAACAGTAGTTTTACATAACAAAAAGAAACGGTTTTTTGCTATTTCTAAGAATATTGTATTCAGCGATTTAGTATGCCTGGTAGGCATTTTGTCCTACATATTTTTATGTACAAGTTTCGATTGTACAACAACGTTTAAGAATTTCGTAATTTCGGTGACCTCTTTTACCTTTTAGAGGAAACACGACACAAATTAGAAAATAATACTATTACTTTTACTTACTTAGATATTTTAGTTCTTTTTCTTTGTTCCATTCATTTTTAAAGGGTTAATAATAATATTTTAACAATTTTTGCCCAGCTTGCTAGTGGGCTAGCGCGGCGGTTGGTTGATTATAATAATGATGATTAAAAATGCTTATTATTATTTTACAATCATTGGACTGAACTATAGCATCAAAATTTAAAAAATTCAAAATTATTTATTTCACGTAGGCCAACCTGTGGCTCTTAAGACACGTCATGACTCTACCACCGGTTCGGAAAGCGGATTCTGCTGAGAAGAGCCGGCAAGAAACTCAGCAGTTGCTCTTTCCAAAATAACCATTTTACAATATTATTATGAAGCTATTACATTGTATTTATAAGTTTTATATACTATCTTTTGGGTAGCTGGATGCCAAGCCGATTTAACCCATGCAAATTTGTTAGAATAAAATATAATATTTCCACAATAAGGGGAAGTTCCAAAAAAAAAAAAAGAAAGCAAGAAACGTACTACAATTAAATTCATGTTAAGACGATTCATCGGCTATAGATCTAAATCGTTTATTATTCTTGCAACCACATCTTAGTTGCACCTAATTATAAATTGTAATGGACACCGAGTCCACAATAGCGCGAATGAGACCGCAAGGTAAGACACTTGTCTCCGCACTATTTATACCTATCTGTTACAATATCTTCCGCATCTACCAAGGAGTTATGTACTTCCAATTTGTTCGCCTGACTCAGATTATGGAATCTCATTTCTTAATTCGATTTCGGTTGTTATAAAAACCAAAATAATCGATATACTTATATTTTTTCTATTCTTTAATTTTACAGGTGATTCTACACTACAGTTGATTATCGATTTTTCACTTACACCCTTTAGTATTTTAGTATTTTCAAAGACTTTCTTTATGCTTTGTATATTATTATTAATATCTTAAATATTATGGTTTCGCCGATCAATTTAGCTAACAAAGTTTTTTAAAATATTATGACATGATTTTTAAATCGCGAGCAGTTGTTTTAATTATTATTGCAGGTAGGTAATTCAGCCATGGAATTAACTGATCGTAGGTACTTCGTGATCAAAGGTTATTATATCTGATGTTTCGCCTTTATTAAATATGTACAGCGATGATAAAAGTTGCGCACAATAGAATTTGAATTCATAATCTTTTTTTAATTACCGATAAACTCCTCAACAAAACGTAAAAAGACGATTATAAAAGCCGCGATAAATCTCTGGGCCTATAATTTTATGATAATATCTAAACAAGAAGCATTAATTAAATGTTATGCATAGTATCTCTCAGTGTAGGAGGCGGCATGGATCTCTGTAGGACAACATTCTATTTAAGGTCTAAGGATAATAAACAGGTGGGCACAATAAAAATTGAACGCTTGTTAACACTATATTTTCACAAAAAAAAGCGAATTTATTAGTTTCGCTTAACAATAACTTGTAGCAAGCTATTATGTCCATGTAGAAATTTATTATCGTCTGAGTTTACGTTGCGAATTGCGATGTTTAAAAGTGGTATCAAAAAAGATCTCTATTCCGGGATCTATAAAATAAGTATTCTATGGAATGGAATGATAGATATTTAGCTAGATATTTATTTCTTTACTACACGTAGAGCTCTAGTTGTGCAGTATGATAATTTATGAAGTAAATACGCATTCGATTATAATACAATCCCGTGATCCCGGATTTTCCAAATAAATTTTATTTTATTTTCAGAAAATTTGTAATGAAAATCTAACTCAGATAAATGTGCATTCGATTTTCTCCATTTATAATAAAGTAATTCTCACCTGTCGCGCTGGTCACGCGTGTCAACAGCAGCGGCCCGCCTCGGACTGCCCTCGTACTTGTGCTCACGGCCGTAGATGCTGGGCGCGAAGGGGTCCTCGCCGAGGTAGTACCGGTGCGGGGGGGCGGCGGGGGGCGCCAGCTCGCCGCCGTACTGCTTGTACGTGCGCGACGAGTGCTCCGGCGACGGCGTCCGCGAGCTCCGCCTGCGCGCCTTCCGCTCCGCAGACGCAGAGCGAATCTTCCCCACAAGCTTCCGTATCGAGTTGCCGATAGCAGACCCGACAGATTTCCGCGCGGGTGAGGGCCGCCTGCCATTATCGGCGAAACGCGTCTTTTGATTCTGCTTCCTCTCATCCCTATCACGCCGGCGCGGCGGTGTCCTCTCTCTACCTCTACGATCTCTCGGAGGAGAATAGTCGGGGGGAGGCTCCACTGCGCCCTCGTCGCGGCTATCTCTCGATCGACCTGAGTTATCGTTCCGTGAAGAGCTTCTGTAGCCACTGTCGTACCGGTGGTCTTCGGACAATGTCTTTTTTAAATGACGTTTCCGTTCGGGAGCTTTCGGTGGCCGATAATCGTCTTCGATGGATGGCTCTCGGAATGATCTGTCGGTTTCTAATGGCCTAAACGGGGATCCACGTGGCGGGCTGTGCATAGTTGACGACGAGACGTAGGCGGAATCGTCTCGCGAGGGCGGGTTACGTCGACCGATTGGTGATGACCTCCCTTGGGGCGAGTCTCGTTTGTAAACGTGCTTAGGAGAGGGGTCATCTAGTCGGTCATTACTGGTGTAGGGAGATCGTACCACTGGTGGCGATGGGGATGAACTTCGCGGCTCAGGCATTCTCGGTTTGGCAGCGCGGCGCTGAGACCAATCTGCTACGCCCTTGAAATAGCCCCCTGTTCTATTTCCCGATACAACAGGTCGCTCGTCGGATGGTGTTGACGACTTTGTTTTACGAAGCACTCTATCTCCGTACACTGGTGGCGGTGGGACTGAGGAGTTGGTTTTGCCGTAGTATCCCTCGTCGTCGGCTTTCTTCGGGTAATATCCTGGTTCGGGGCGACGCCCTATTTCTTCGGCGATAGAATCGTGGGAAGACGGGGACTCGCTACCGAAGTGGTTCTCGAGCCACTTGGACGTTTCCTTCTTCCGCGTTTCCTCTTCGATGTCAAAGTTGATGGGACGTTTCGCGTATTCCTTTTCGAGTTCTGAAAAGAATGCAGCGCGTTAGTACTGACTCTACTGATCGTGAGAGACGTGCGCGCGCGCAGTGCTCCACGGCGGAGTGAAGCCGCACCTCCCATCCTCACACACCACACATGGTATGGCGTAAGCAAAAGTCAATAAGTTTGGCAAACCGGCTGAAGGTCAGTACGAGATGCAAACAGCCGAGACACTTTACTAAACCTGCGAACAAGACAGTGCGGTAATTCATATGCCGCAGTATGAATTAATTTCTAGGTCACTACGGAGCTTGTATTGTATGACGAAGAAGTATATCTGTAACTTGTTCGTAAAAACCTACTTGTATCAATGGCTTTTCCTTGAACCTTCGCGAAATAATCTACCTACTTACGTCATGATCTATAGGTAATATAATATAATAATTTGACGACCTCCCTGGCTCAGTGGTGAGCGCTGTTGCCTTATAACTGAGAGGTCTCGGGTTCGATTCCCGGCGGGGTCAATTTGGTAATTTATAATTTCTGAATTGTCTCTGGTCAGGTCTGGTGGGAGGCTTTGGCCGTGGCTAGTTACCACCCTACCGTCAAAAACGTGCCGCCAAGCGATTTAGTGTTCCGGCACGATGGCGTGTAGAAACCAATTAGGGGTATGGGTTGAATGTTCACTGCTATACCCCTTCCAAGTTAGCCCGCTACCATCTTAGACTGCATCGTCACTTACCATCAGGTGAGATCGCAGTCAAGGACTAGCTTGTCATCGAATAAAAAAAAAAAAAAAAATATCTTAATGCAGTATAGGTATTCTAAATTATACCAAAATTAGAAAGAATAATAATCTTAATAAGCCCACTTATTGTTATAGGTATATTGTTATTTGTGTCCATAGTATTATTTTAAAATTAGATTAAAAATAAAGCCTATTATGTACATAATATTATTTTTATGTTTATAAATTTTAAGAACTAAGTAGTTAATTTCATCCAATCAATTTCCTATTTTATGCAATATTTGAATTATTACAAAACTAGTAGAAGCATTTCGACAACAAAAACCAAAACCCGCATCTTCGGAGATTTCATACGAATCAATTACGCAAAAGGTAATTAAGACTCTTAAATTATGGTAAATCCACAATCTAATGTCGTCCTCTCATCTATATATATAAAAGAAAGTGGTGTTAGTTACACTATTTATAACTCAAGAACGGATGAACCGATTTGGCTGAAAATTGGTGGAGAGATAGCTTAGAACCAGGAGACGGACATAGGATACTTTTTATCCCGTTCGACCGCGTTTCCGTCATGTCGCTATAAAACGTGGTATAAGAAAAACGCATCTGACATGGAATAACAAAACGCAAATGACAGTGGAATAACAAAACGTAAATGACAGCTAAACGTAATTTTGTCTTTGGTTAAGTATAGTAAAAAATTTGACAATTATAAAAAGTGTTATAATTAAGCATTACTGATAATATAAATGCGAAAGTGTGTTTGTTTGTTGGTTTGTCCCTCAATCACGTCGCAACAGAACCGCGGATTGATGCGATTTTTTGCATGGGTATAGTAATGGATGTAGTAGTGGTTCCTCAGACCGGGAGAGCTACTTTTTATCTCGGATAATGAAAAGAGTTCCCGCGGGATTTTTAAAAACTAAATCCATGCGGACGACGTCGCGGGCATCAGCTAGTTTCCGTTAAATATCAATGTGTAACAGTCAACTGTTTTTATAAAATCAGAACACAGGAACTAGTTTCGAATTTATATATCCCGTATTTAACGTTAGGTACATCTACCAACCTATAATTATTGATCTGTTATTAATCTTTACTAATATTATAAATGCGAAAGTGTGTTTGTTTGTTGGTTTGTCCTTCAATCACGCCGCAACAGAGCCATGGATCGACGTGATTTTTTGCATGGGTATAGTTGAGGACCTGGAAAGTGACTTAGGCTACTTTTTATCCCGGAAAATCAAAGAGTTCCCGAGGGATTTTAAAAACTAAATCCACGCGGACGAAGTCGCGGGCATCAGCTAGTAATATTTATTATAAATGCGAAAATTTTTGTCGATGATACCTACCTAACTACTACTATTTTTTATTTAAATGAAATTTGCAATATATAGGTTAATCATATTGGATTAAAATATTATACTTGATACTTTTCGTACCAAGAAAGAGTTTTCCTTTATTTGAAAGCAGCGAATCATGAAAGCCATTATTGGCATAATAAGTATAATATGTTTCATCTTGCACTGAGATCTAAGGGTGCTATTTTTATTTTATTTAGTCCAAAAACATTAACCCTGATACTGTCGAATAACACAACACAAAATAACGAACAGATATTAAAGTAATTACAGTTTCAACAATAATTTTTAATGATGAAGAACAAATTAATCGTTAGAAGTTGATTTTATAACATATTATGTACTTAAGTAAACTGAAGCACTAACAACTGAAACGTGATTTTATTCCATGTATGTTTTATCCATGTGGTATTTCCAAGTGCATAGGAAAACGAACGGATAAGACCAATTAGGTATCTACTGTATGAATTTAACCTACAAATACTACCTAGATACTTTATGTATTAAACCTACTATCTATATTATCTCTATCTATCTAAATAAATAGAAATACAAAAAAAAAATTGTTTGTTTTTCTTCTTTAAAATTTTTTCTTTTTGAACAAAGTTTTTCAAATTCACAAAACGTTCACAAACGAATTTATTGAAATTTGGACAACATAACGTATGTCAAATCAGTTAAAACAATGATCGTTTTTACGTTCGCGCAGTCTATAAAATTCAGGAATTACGGAATTAAAAACTGCGGCATTTTTTTTATCCTATCCCGAGGGATTTTTCGAAAATAATCCTGAAAACCTTATTTTTAGTTATTAGTAATTAATATTCAAAAGGCCTACCTACCTACCTACCATTTAAATCTTTGAGCTAATTCTTACTACGCACTTGTGTATTGTATACTACTTCTAATGTCTTGTAAAAGCACATAGCTAAAGGTGCTAAAGGTAGCAATATTGATCGAAGTTAAATAACTTCACAAGTGCCGATTACACCAACGTCAATTGACGTTTAACCAAGGAATAAATTGGGCATTCTGACAGTTTTTGGATTGAAAATCTGGCAAAATATGAAAACGCTCGACTTATTTTACATTGGTAAAATCGGCGCTAAAAATTAAATGAATACGAAATTTAGCTAATGCATTTCGAATGTCTGTGTAAAATTCATATTTGCTGAATGTTGAAAATTAACAAACATTATTATACTGTCTCCATTGATTACACAACATTTTTACACAATATCTAATATATCAAACACAAATATCTATTACACATTTTAACGTAGTGGTAGATTTCTCTTTTGCTGCTAAACGCTATCGCGTTAACTGTCACTGTTTAAAATAAAAAAAACTTCCACTACTTTGTCTTAAAAATAAAAAACTTTAATAAATAAATAAAACTTTTCAAAAGCACTACTAACTTTGTTAACTTAAAAATTGGCGAAAGTGAATGTTAACTATAATTAAGTAGTTTCACAGACCGCAAACCAAACGCGTCTAGCGCACAAACCAAGATGTCTTTTGCCACAAAGTTGGCTAATTGGGCATATTAAGTGACCTCAGTGGTCTGCCTGCGCGTAGGCTCAACAATGCCTTATATGGTGGTTGACGGGCATAGTTTGACCACTTATAAACTTTTAGACCATTAGGAAAACTTGTTACCCGTCTACGGCAAAGCCAAAAATAAGGGTTATGATTTTAGCAGTCTATGTATGTATATGTACGTATGTTTCTATTTACGTATTTTCCACCGTAGCACCTAAAGTTCTGAGGCGATTTTGATGAATTAGGTGTCAATCAATAACATCATTACATAGTCTGGGTGGCAACATTTTATAGAACAAAGTCGTTTAAAATCAATCAGACATTAAAATCTAATATTCCGTAGTTGATATACAGCTTTCTTGTATTCAGAAGTATTTTGCTCGCAGAACTGTTTTCTGGAGAAACGGAAAACTTCAACTAACTATTGATTGCAAGGATTTAAGTTTTCTATGCAAACTGGAAGTTGGCCTGAATTTTTTTGATTTTAATCGCTTGTATGAATGGGAGATCGATTTTTTAAACTTCATGCTTTCAACCTAGTTCATAAGCCTCAAATCTCCATCATCAGCCCATCGCTTAAAGGTGAACAACTGAAACCTGAAAGGTCGATGGTTCGATTCCCACGCATTGCGCTATTGTAGTACCCACTCCTAGTACAAAATTTTATTTGGAGGGGACAGAGTATTATTAATCAAAGGGGACAGAAGAACATTAGTCAAGTTCTGCATACCTAGAATTTATTATTCTTTTATAAAAACGTTTTGTTATTTAATTATTCACTACAAAGTTATTGTTGTGAATTATTATTATTGCCATAATTATTATAATCTTAACGTCCTTTATCAAATTGATCTTAACTTCATATTTTTCACTTGCTTTTTGCCCGTGACTTCGTTCGCGTGGAGTTAGGTTAGTAAAAATCCCGCGGAAATGGTCCTCCAGGTCGTCAAGTATAGGTACTTGTGCAAAATAAGCACGTCAACCCGGAACTCCATTGCGGTGTGATTGAAGTAAAAACCAATGAACAAACCCACTTTCGTATTTATAATGTTAATTTACTAAAGACTTAAGTTAAAACTATACAAATCAATCAATATTGTTTTTGTTTTTGGAAATATGTAACACCTTACGCCACATTAACTAGACAGCCACTGGACGTTGCAAATGACTTGCAAGTCCATGATGCATATTTTTATGCTGTATACACGCGTACCTTTGTTTGCTAGCTAGCTAAACTAGCTTTTGCCCGCGGCTTCGCTCACATTAAAATCGATTTTTCAAAACCCCTATTAGGGATTGAATTTTCAAATCCTTGATCCTTTCTTAGCGTATCCCTACGTAACATAATAGCTATCCGCATGTCAAATTTCAGCTCTAACTGTCTAGTGGTTTGAGCTGTGGGTTGACAGATCAGTCAGCCAGTCAGTCAGTCACCTTTTCCTTTTATATATTTAGATCATTTGCACTGTTTGTTTACTTTGACATGCTGCTAGGGTATTTTACACCTACCTCTTTTCAAAGTATGAACCTATAATAATCATTCAAAAAATGTATTAAAGGATATTTTGGCATAATGAATAAGAGAAATTTCCGTTTCCTTCAAACAAAAGTTTATTTAGTGTTGGATGTCCCTAGTTTGGTTGGCCAACATAAGACTTGTCATCCCTAAAAATCGTGGGGCCAACCGTAGACAAGCAGGATGTGGTTGGCCTTACGAAGGGACATCACCGCTACCATCTTCCAACCGTTGGCTACCGTTGGCTACCGTTGGCTACAAAACCCCAACGGAAATTGCTACTAGTGAAGCAACAAGTAAATAATTAAAAAAATTAAAAATTAGAAAAATTCTTGTCTGGCTTATGTTATGTTAAACCTACTGAGAAATCCAAAAATATTTTGTTCAGAATTAGCAATTTAATCGATTACAATAAGTTATAAACCATAAATTATTACTTACATTTTATCTGAAAAATGTACCTAAAAACACATGAAGTGGGGTATAAGGTGTACTTTTCTACGGCGCACGCAGTGCCTATTTATTATTATGAGCGTGCCTTAAATAATCTTAGGAGCATGCATAATATTATTACAACAATAAAAATTTCAAAAGGGAAAAAACATTTTAAAGCTTTTTCTTAAGCCGTCATAATATTAGATCGTGTCCATATTTCTTCTCCTGATATACTTATTACTTAATAGGTAAAACAACTACGATTCTCGTATGCGTGTTAATAATATTTATTATTATCTAATTTATGCGAGCATATTCGCGACGACTTACTGTTTATGGCGATACTGTATTAGCTTTAGTGGGCAGGTATCGGATTCCACTCTACATTATTTATATTTGAGCTTTTAAATCTAGACAAAAGATTAGAACATAATAGTAAGTTAAAACTATTGAGTTTATTGGCAGGCGATTTGAATATATTAGCTCCGATAGATACTATATATTTCATTATCTATACAAATATTCATTTCAGGTATCTATACAAGCCTGTTTTCAGTAAAACAACAATGAAAGTTAGCTCTTAGTAAAAATACTAATAGCAATGAATAAAGTTTAAAGAATTCTGAAGGAAAATGTCTTCTGCAAACAAAAAGATACAGTAGGATAAAATATTTCATACTGCGTGTACGCTGCGCTGTAGCCTAATTCAAGTACGGTACCTAATCGTTTATCTTTCAAGCTTTCAAGCCTGGCCTATGTATATTTTCATAGGTAATTCTCTTTCACCTCCAAGTAAGCTAAAATTTTGTGCTACAAATAAACAATGTGAGTAGATATGGGAACTTAAATAAGATGACCTACCTACAAAACCGTTGGGATTGTAAGTATCTGAGACTGAAATTAATTGATGAAATTGATTTATTAATAAATATTTACTAAGGGTTCAATATCGCTATGCAGAAAGGTCAGCTAGTCTATACAATCTAGTAAGAAGTAAGAACTAATCACCTAACTTAAGACCATACCCGCTGGATGAGGAATGTCGGATAAAGACATGTTTAACTTATCTAATGCGATACCTAATAATAATTATCCTGTGGCATCTGTGTCAAGGTGAGGACGGCGATGGTAACAAAAATTACTAAAATAGCTCTATTAGTATAAAATACCTATAATTTCTGTATTTCTTCTTCTAATAATATATATTACCTATTAAGATTATTGTGGTTTAGAAAACTACCGTTATGTATATAACTAAACGTTGTGTACCTCCCTAGGGTACATTATCATGTTATGAACACCGCCATCATTTTTTTTTTAATTTGATGTGCTTTGTAATTTAATTGAAGATTTCTTTATTGTTTCGCATTTTTTTTTCGCATTTCTTATATTTTTGTAGATTTTCTACCTATATCTCATTTCAAGAAATGCATTGGTAGGTAGTAAAAAATATTTGAATGTGAAACTGCAATCTAAGAAAACCTGCCAAGTGTAAGTTGGACTCACTCACCGAGGGTTCCGTACTCCAGAAGTAAAATTAAACGATAATATATATATATTTTAATTAATTGTTAACTTTGTTTATCGAGGTTTATTGTTAGTATAAAAAAAACTGCGCTAGTTAGAGGGTTGGTTTTAATTTTCCTGTAAAATATACATAAACCTCTATTGACCATAATTATTTCTGATTTTTCGATTGGTAAACTTTGGAGAAAGGGGAGGAACGGTATTTTTTTCGACATTTTACTCGATTAATCAAAACCTATTATGTATAAAAATAAATAAAAATCTGTTTAAGAATGTACAGTTAAAGGCCTTTCATATGATACCCCACTCGGTATAGTTATCTTACTTTGAAAATTAAAATCTCAATTTTCCCCCTTTTTTAATTAAACCAAAATAACTTTCGCGTTGGTTTTATTTTTCCTGTAAAATATACATAAACCTCTATTGACCATGCTTATTGCTGATTTTTCTATCGATAAACTGCCCGATTAATCAAAAACTATTTATTATTTATATTATATTATATAAAAATAAATAAAGATCTCTTTAAGAATGTAAAGACCTTTCATATTATAATACCTCTCTCGGTATAGTACTTTGAAATTTCAAACCCCCGATTTTCCCCCTTTTTTAATTAAACTAAAAATAATTTTAGATTTTTTTATTCCAATAATATTGGGCCACTAATATATAAGATTATACAAAACTACTCCAAATTTCATATTATACTAAAATAATAGCTTTAATAGTTACTAAAATAATCGACTGTGACAGACGGACGGACGGAGAAAGTCTACTGTCTAACCATAAGGGTTTCATTTTACCATTTTGGTAGGGAACCCTAAAAATACTATTAGATTGGAATGGAAGGGCCTTAGTCCACCATGCTGGTCGGCTGACTGACAAACTCCACACACCTTAAAGCACCCTTCGGAGTTGGACTAATGTACTTAGATAGATAGATAAATTCTTAAATATGTTCAATTCACGACAACAATGGTGCGAGGCAAATGTTAACTAGCGCCATCTATTTGACCGAGCGAAGCGAAGGTCTCTGAGTCAACTTGAGTGAATATATATATTGAGAGATATTATATATTCATATATATATATATGAATATATAATATCTCGAGGCTCAGCCTCGAGACCCGTACCCCCTGACTGACCTGTCAGCCAGAGAAGAACCAACAACGAGTGAATATATTATTTAATTAGATATCAAACATCAATAAAACTTCACGTCGCGACGTGAAGGTTTATGCATTGTTGATTTTGCATGTTTTCTGATCGTGTCGATAGACGACGCTGTGAACAAGTAATTAAATTTGAATGTTCCAAAAAACTATACCTAGGTACCTATTGATGCCTCATTTCACTACAGTTCCCTAACCTTTATGGGCTACCTATGTTAAGTTAGGTGACGCTTTCTGTCAACTTTGTGTTATTAGGTATGTGTCTGTACATAGAAATTTTTGCTAAGCGCCATCTATTGGAATATTGCCATACCATGTAGTAAAAGGCAACCCATTCACGTAAGTTTTGCTAGCCCTGCCATCTAACGTCAAGTAGCTAAAGCATTAGTTGCAAAACTTACCGCTTTGTCTCAGGCGGCGCTGTCGACGCATCCTCACGGATAAACTCTCCCAGTCGTCATCCATGTTTGGCTGGCCCTCTTTTTCAACTAGAACAAATTTTTTAAATTCTTACAATATAATTCAAAACTTAATTAAAATAACGTTTTTTCTGATTTTAATTTTGCTAACATCAAATCTATGCCATGAAATAATTCTTGTAAGTATCTAAATACATTTTATTTAGGTTTATAGGTTCCTTCCTCACCTTCCTCAGTTCTGGTCCTTGAGTGCACTTGTGTTGCAACTCGCAGTCCTCCCGCCATGAGGTCGGTGGACTTCTCTAGATCCACCCGTTTCCGTCGCTCAGTGCCACCAGTCTCCTTTTCAAGACTCGCGTCGCTTGCTAATGATTTTGCCTGGTGAAACAAAATAATAATATGAAATAACAACAAAGAAACATTCATAGATCTTATTTACTTGACTGCGCGACAGCAAAGACCCGGTTATATTTTCACATTCATCCCTGTGGGATTCTGTATACTAACAAATTGAATATAAAGACCTCATTGATTTTAATCAATGAAGTTCACACATCGATTTTTCAACATGCAATAGTTATAGGTTAAGTTTTGATTTTATAAAACCAAAATTGTTTCATCTAACCTAGGTTTGTCGTCAAATATCCATGGACATGAAACACAATAGTCTCGTGAAAGGAGCTTTTGCTATTAGATATATATTTCATAGCTAAAATACCTAAAGAGAGTTCTCTTTTTAAGTTGAAGAAAAATTAAGGATAATTCCAATACAATTTTAATTTTAATTAACTCTCAGTCTTATAAATGCTTTAATTTTTTTGCTATTTGAAATTATATTTTGCATCATTTTCAATTTAAAAAAAAATTGGCATCCTGATGCAAGTTCTTTTGTTCCAAGCAAGATCGTATACACACCTCCTCTTTAGACAGTTCTTCATCACAGAGTTGTTCTTGCTCCTTCGTGTGACGTGTCTCGGTCACAATCGTTCCGTCTGGGCGTAGAGCTCGTAACTCCTCCTAGAAAACAACATTAAATTCAGTTTCTTGGCAAAAATGTCAGATTAATTCATTGTCTTGTAGTGGATAGAGAGGGCTGTCATGCGATTTGACCATGAACTGAGTTAAATAAATAAATATCTTATTATATCATTTTAAGTATGTACGCGTAAGCTAATAATAAATATTAATATCCTCCACCGACCAGTTGAAAGGTTGCGAGGTCTTGGAGGAAAATTTATACAATATCGAATGTGCAGCTTATTTAGTTGTTTGTTATAAGTTGGGGTATATTTTTGGGGTTCCGTAGTAAAGAAGGAACCCTTATAGTTTCGGCATGTCCGTCCGTCCGTCCGCGGTTTAGCCCAGAGACTATTGGTACTAGAAATCTGTAATTTGACAAGGGTATAAATAATAATCACGCCAACAAAGTGGTGAAATAAAATTGTAAAAATTATTTGTTTTAGGGTACCTCCCCCTACATGTAAAGTGGGGATGATTTTATTTTCTCGCCTATCCCATAGTGTGGGATGTCGTTAAATAGGTCTTTCAAAAATATTGTGGCCGTGGGAATACCATTTTTCGATTCAGGGATCCGTTTGTGAAATATGATATTTTAAAGTGCTAAATTTCATTAGAGTCAAATGTCCGCCCCCTCTGCAAGTTAAATTGTTGTTTATAGGATACGTGAAAAAATTCAAAGCAGTAGTATAAATAAAGAATTTTATAGGAAAACTATCACGTCTAAAGTAGGGTTCATAAATTAAGGAGTTTTATATCTGTTTTTTCTAGGTTAGGTATTACATATATTGTAGTTTATTATAGTATTTAAACCTCAGGTGAGATTGCAGTCAAGCGCTGGTCTATATATTTAAAAAAAAACCATGAAACTTAAAATAGGTATATATAATAAGTAGGTCAGCAATAATATTTGTGACTTCGTAACTACGGAACCCTACACTGCGCGTGGCCCGACACGCACTTTCCCGGTTTTTTATATCCTTAAAATATAAAAATTATTTTAATTGTGTGTGACGGGCTCTATATTTTCTTATCGACTTTGTTAGTGAATTGAGCGGAACTACACTAGCGGCACGCTATGATGGCCGGTTTGACACATTACAATAGTGATGTGGAATGTCAATTTATTCTCGAACAAAAAACAATTAAGTTTTGTTTTTGTACCTGATTAAATAGGTTTAATAAAACAAAAATGTATATGTTTATTTAATTTATTTGAACGAACTGAATATTTTAATGCTATTTCGTCAATGACGTATCGGATCTTGGTTGGTTTGTTTTCTTTTAAAAGACGTACTAATTCCGCTTTTAACATATTCATGTTTGCATCTACGCCATTTTTACGAAGCCATGCGACGATATCAGCTTTCTTTTGGGATTGGGCAGGTGGCTTGTCAATTTGCATCGAGTGGTATGGGGCGTTGTCCATAATTATAATAGATGGTTCAGGGAGGCTACACAACATTGAGGTAAACCATTCAGTAAACTTTTCTCCATTCATGTCTTCATGATAGTCTCCAGTGGTTTTTGACGCAAAAGCCATGAGAGAACCTTCGACAAACCCGTTGATGGTTCCGGCGTGACAAATTATAAGTCGCGATCCTTTTCCTACAGGAACTTTGGAAGTAGATGCTGCTGTGTCATCGTTCCAAGAACGGCCTACAGTATGGTTAGCATTAAGCCATGTTTCATCCAAGAACACAACATTTTGCCAATTTTTGATTTCTTTCACTTGCCGTAAAAAAGTATACCTTGCCATCGCTATATCAAATCTTTCCATCAATATTTTGCGTTTGTTACATTTTTTGTATCGAAATCCAATGGTCTTCAAAATCTTCGTTAAAGAACTTTCCCCACCGAAGAATAATCCAGCTTCCTTCAGTGAATGCACCAACTTTTTTCTTGTTGGATACTCCTTCTGTAAATAGTAGCCGTAAACATGTCTTCGGATAGCATCGGCATCAAAGCTATCGATGCCTACGACTGGTTTTGCTCGTTTTCTCTTTTTTGGTGTGTGAAGTTTATTTTCTTCTGTGCCAGTCTCGCCATATTTTTTTTTAGTTATCCGTCTAACAGTTCGTTGTCCAATATTAAGCGCATCAGCTACGCGTTCAACCACTGACGTTATAGGTAAAATTGGCCCTCCATTTTGAGCTTCACGATCGAAATAGTTACGAAGGCGTATTACGAACTCACGTGTCTGACTATTTAGAACAGTTCTCTGCGTACGTTCGGTCATATCGACGAAATCCACAACAAAGGGCTTGAACAGAGTCCAAATTAACGAGCAAGGGTCAACAGTAATGCAGTATCAATATTTGAAATCCAAAGCCAGGTCAAAACTATATCACAATCGCATTGCACTGACAGTTTATACTTTTCGAAGCAACGTCAATTCGAAACTGCTTTGTTTTGCATTGAGCATTGACGCGAGTTTGCCGGAGGTAGTAGTTGTGCTAGCCAGCGATCCTATGTGACGATCGTATTAGATTCCATTTTTAAAAATTTTCAATTTAGAAAACCAAATGCCGAGTTGTGGTATATATCATATAAAAATAAAAATTTTACCTTTTGTATGAAACAGCTGATATTTTTTTGCGATTTCAGAGGTTTGTCCACATAGTGAAAATTGTTCATATTCATAAGTACATTCACCCCTTAAATGGTGCAAACTGATTTTTCTACACTTGTATACATTTTAGAAATCAATTTAATAAATAAATTTTGAGTCCTAAACCTAAAACTACATTCGATAAAATTTATGAATCTCTGCACATCACTATCGTCAATAAAGTAATACAATTATTTCCTTCAAAGTCGTTATCAATTAATACGGAACTTCATGAGCGGACAAACGTCAAACCGGCCATCATAGCGTGCCGCTAGTGTAGGGAAGGGCCAAGCCGTTAAGCAGGAAACCTGCATGCCTCAGAGTTATCCATTAACCTCTCAAAGGTGTGATGCCAATCTGCACTCGCCCAGCGTAACGACCTATTTTTATCTGAGGAGAAATAATATGCCCAGTCGTGGGCTGGTATAGTTCTTGCAATTCACGAGGGCGACTGACTTATGGTTGTGTGTGTGTGTCGTATCTGTATAAGTGTGAGCGAGCGCAATGCTCGCGCCTGCCCGCTCCCACCTAGGCTTTGACAGGCACGCACACTTATGCAATGTGCATGTACACGAGTCACGAAGTAACCACAAGTAAAGCTCACTCGCCTTCGTGAATTGCAAAAACTGTAATGGGTTGCGATGTGGGAGAGAGAGAGATGTATATTAGATACCGTATCATCAGTAGTGACGGTAGTGTTGTAAGCGACGGAGTCCCGCACGAGGGTCGGACCGTGCGGCACCAGCGCCAGCTGCTGCTCCGTCTGAGCCCTCAGAGCATCTCGGATGTCCTCCTCCTTCGTCTCGTTCACTGCGGTTATGAGAGCCTGCAACAATGAAATATAGTTAACATTAAGGACTAACTAGGTTAACATAGTTAATATAAGGATATTGATGCGGGTTGTTACGTTCCCTCAAATATGGTTGAGCGAAGCAATGGCTGGGTCATGCGTCATGCTCGTGAACGGGCTCCACCAGCGGCAATGGGGCTTCTTTCTGTCTGCCCGTCTTAACATGTGTTGAATTATAATTAGATATAATTACGTATGCTTTTGTGGAACTTCCCCTCATTGTGGAAACTCTGCATACATAGCATAATATCTATTAAGTATATTGTAAAAGTATTTTGAAAAGAGCAACTGCCGAGTTTCTTGCTGGTTCTTCTCGGCAGGAACGGCAAATTCCGAACCAGTGGTAGACTCATTGACGATTCAAAAGTACTTGTAAAAGTTTATTTGAATAAAAAACATTTCTATTCTATTCTATTCTATTCTATTCTATTAGCACACTAAACTTTCATCGTCGTTCGCGTCGTATAAAAGTCCACTAACATAAGGAGGTGGGAACTCTTGCAAGTAATTTTCACTCAACCACAATTTGGACTTTTATAAAATTTCACCTAGTAGTAAGTGAAGATGCAAACGGACTAACTTGGAAGGGGAATGGCAGTTTCATCAAACGCATACCGCATGACGGGACGTCTTGCCGGCGGGATGGTACCAAGCCACGACCGAAGCCTACCACCAGACCAGACGAAAGATAGATAGATAATTTGGGAATAAATATAAATTAATTAATTAATCTTTAATCAGGACTAAAACAGCCACAAAGTTAAACAAACTATGGTTACAAGTGTGTACCACTACCCATAGCTGAAATTGTACAAACACTTATTTAATTTAAATAATCAAACCCACAGCACTCACCACTACGCCAATAATAATAATTTTACTCGTCGACTTAATTTATAGTAGTACCCACAGAAATTAAATTCAGAATATAATAAGTAAGTTCTATGTATCGTCTAACTAAAGATCAGTTCTTTGGACCAAAGAAACTCTCACGCTTAGAATGTTGTTTTTACTGAATAACGAGAAAGCACTATTTCTAAACCAATAACTCTTGGATTATAAAACGAAGTGATTATTACTCAGTGTGGAATGTGGATAGTAAATCGAAGATGAGATGAATAATATTATGTATAACCTCATTCATAACGAGATGATTAATATTATATTGTATATTGTATAACCTCATTCATACAGATTGAGACGAAAAAAAATTATGTCAAAATAATCAAAATAGATTTTAAATCAATATGACATGACATGACACTTTTTTATTTTAAGGTTAATAATGACAAATAATGCATTTTATAAGAACGCCGCAAAATACTGGGCTAATATACCGGCAACAATAGACGGAGTACTCGGGGGCTATGGCCACATCACGGGCGTTGACATCGATGGATCAAAACTATTTCTTAACCACATACTATCGTTAGATAATCCACCGGCTACGAATCTGGCCTTGGACTGCGGCGCAGGTATCGGAAGAGTTAGCAAAAACCTTCTAATGCCTTATTTTCAGAAGGTTGATTTAGTGGAACAAGACGAAAAGTTCATTAACACGGCTAAAGAATTAATCGGCGCTAACAATGCTAAATTAGGAACACTGTACCAAATTGGACTTCAGGATTTCAAACCGCAAAAGGTGTATGATGTCATTTGGTGCCAGTGGGTACTTGGGCACTTAGACGATTACGATTTAATTGCCTTTTTAGAAAGATGCAGTAAGGCTTTAGCGGAAAACGGGGTTATAATCATAAAAGAGAATATGACTTCCTCGGAAGAATTAGAGTACGATGAGGACGATTCGTCTGTGACACGACCTTATTCATTAATGAAACAAATTTTCAAAGAGGCAAACCTTCGTGTAATAAAATACGAATTACAGAGTGGTTTTCCTGAAGAAATTTATCAGGTTCACATATTTGCTCTTGTGCCCATTCAATAGACAGTAAATATCACTATAGTAATTGAAAAATATTTATTATTACCATAATAAATTTTTAACTTCAACTATTTTTTAATTGCATTTAGATGTTTAGTTGGTGTTTAAGTTCACTAAAGAGGATACTTGTAAATAAATATCCTCGTTTAGTAAGATGGTTTCAAAATCTTGCGGGAATGTTGAAATAAAAAGCTAACTTTACATATAGAGACCCTGACGTTAATGATTATAATAAAATGATTAATTTGTTCAAAAACATCATAAGTTGTTGAGAAACAATCACAGCATAGCATGCACTATTACATCATTATGTCTCAGTTTACTTACTACAAAATTAATGATTTAGTGCTTTATATGTACTAAATTTCAATTTTTTTGTTTTTCTGTCTATACCTAGATAAAAATATTACCAAGATACGAGTTTTAAAACAGCCACGAATTTACTATCTTTAAGTTTTTATATTCAGTAATCATACCTAATGGAAGAGGTACTCCAACCAATAATAAAATAATATGCGCCAATTCAATTTAATGTCTATCAATTTCATTGTGCGTTTTTATCTAATGAAACATTGTACTTATCAAAGGAATGTAACTAACTGTAACTTCAAATTACCACACAAGATGGATTGACATCCTAATGCTAGATTGATGGGTAATGATAAAGTTTATTATGTTACTTTCCTCGTTCCGTACTTAAATGTACTTTTCAGCAGCAGTTCCAAGCAACTACAATTTTCGATCAAAATGTTTTATGAGTGCTCATACAAAAAAGCTCTCAAATTCAAAAAATTTCTACTTTTATTTTATATCGACTCTTTTACCTGTCAAGATTTCTAAAACATTTTACGAGTGCAATATTCATATTTCAGGTCACTGTACCAGGACATTGTTGTATTAATTACCAAAATGAGAAATTTTACTAAACTGAGGATTTGGACAAATACAGTCTATTCTAACATATACCTCTGTAACTAAGCGCCCGTACCTGGTTTTGTTTGGATAAAAATACAAAACCGTATCGTAAAGATTAAACTAACGATGATACATTACAGAAAGGGCCCCTAAATGATCATTCCCGAGAATTAAGGACAGACAGTCTGCAAAAACGTAAATCTAATTCCACAAAGCTCGCAGCGGGTGCCGCGCCTGTTGCAAGAATTTTGCAACTAAAACGGTGAATGCTCTGGCAAATATCACAACTGCTGCCACGCTGGCACGTCCCAGATCCAACATTAACAGCACAATCACGAATTCTGCCCACGAGGCACTTTATCATAGATAAGCTCCATTCAGTATGTGATGTAGAGAACATTCCTTTTACCCGTTAAGTTAAGACCTAATCACAAAATCTTGAACTTGGCTAAGGAGGAACTTGGCTATTGGCTTGGCTTAAGTTCTTTCAATTTATTTTTTTCAGTTTATTGCTCAAGTACTTGCTGTAATAGGTGTGTTTTAATGCTATTTAAGCATTAAAACTTCAAATTGTGAAATTTTCAAAAGTGTAGAGAATCACTTCTCTTCTTCTGAAATCACTTACGTCTAAGTAAAACAGCTTATCTAACATTTACTCTAAGGTATATCTAAGTTTTTTAATATCTGCCGCACACTAAATGCTGCTTTAACTTAATCTCATCGTCTTTGGAATCCAAATTCTCAAATACAGTAGAGTGACATAGAAAACGAAAATCAACATAAATCGTGGTCCTTGGTCTGTTAAGGTCGTGACTAAAATACATACAATGAAATTCAAAGCTACATTACACTATGAGGTCTCTGTTTAAATTACAACGGATTTATTGCATAACTTAAGGCCTTAATTGCTGGGTCAGATCTCTTAAAACATTTCATTTGGAACCTCAATGATCAAGTTTTAGCATAACTCTCAAAAATTAATATAGAATCATAGAAATTGTTCATAGCAATACAATAAACAATGCCAAAAGTTTTAGTAGTCTCCCATTGATTTTTGAGAATATGAGTAAATTGTGTTAAGTTTGGAAATAGTTAATAAGTACATAGTATATTTAGTGAATTTCCTGTCATTGTAAAACTCAGAAAGTTCATGGTACTTCATGGTGTAAAGTCAGGTCAAGTGAAACTTTATGACAAATTGTTTTACTTTAACAATGCGCAATGCGTTCACGGGTATTGTTTGTTTAAATTATAGCTTTGAATAAGGTTACTTATCAATTAACATGTTCAATTAAGTTTGAAACGTATGTTAGCATAAGATATTTGTACAAATATAAATAACTAACTGAAACATCCGCCTGAACTTAGGTTTTTAAAACTTCACGTTCACGTCCTTCCTCAGGAAGCAAGCTATCTCTTTGCCAAATTTTAAGACGTAAATAGGTAACGAAAAGACGAACCAACAAACACACACAGAGTTACACACACTTCACATTTACTATAATAACAGTATGCTTTAAAACTTTTAGTTGGAAGAAAGGAAGAGAAACGAAAAAATAATGAGAAGGCCTTTTCTGTATTTCTTTTTCATTTTTCTTTGACTAAGGAAAATATAGAAATGAATTATTGAAGAATGAGAAGTATCTTTGATCACCTCATCGCGAATGGGTTATTTATTAATTTCAGACAGCACCCTTCATATCGTGATTTTCACAAGGTTTTATTTAACTTGCAATGTTTGTTTGGGTCAAATCTTGCAAGATGAATTAGACCCACTTCCCGGTTTCTGATCGAGCTGAAATTTTGTATGTATGTGTAAATCGGATGACAATACAATATTATTGTGACGTGGAGCTGATCTGATGATGGAGACGGAAGATGGCTATCGGATCTCTGTAATATAATGACGTAACCCCATCGAGTTTAGGCTCGTTTGATTCGTCATAACAAGTACTCTGATCCTAGATGATATCCAGAGTCTAATGATGTAGCTACTAAAAGCTTGCATTTAAAAATAAAAATTTAAATTTACACTTGTTATCATAAGAAAATAGATAAGTATCTTTTTTAAAGAAGTAAAAGTAATGTCAAACTATGCCGTTGGACCGGTTGTCACATACTGTGCATGCGCATATTTTAACAAATTCTACAGAACGGAACTGCCTTTTTATTCTGGTGAATACGCAAGCGAAATCGCGGAGATATTGTCGAATTAAAAAGTAAAATTAAAAATTTTAAAAACCCCCGACACAAAAAATAAACTCTAAAAACTAACAAATAATATTTTAAACCTATATATAATTTTATACCTGTACCTATATAATTATTATCGTCACATATATTATATAAGTTCAAATATTTTTATTTCCAAACGTCGTCGTCGCGTCGGGGGACCGCGAAAGTTTGACGGTTGTGTCAATTTTGCGAATTGTTCGGAGTAAATTTAATTCTTTTGTTGCAATCTGCACTGCTTTTCTCACTTAGCGGTACCCCGACGCGACGACGACGCTTGGAAAATAAAAATATTTGAACTTATATAATATATGTGACGATAATAATTATATAGGTACAGGTATAAAATTATATATAGGTTTAAAATATTATTTGGTATTTATAGTGATTAGTTAGCGCAGTGGTAATTGAGCCTAATTGATCCCATTTAATTACCCACCTTCGAAATCTAAACCTTACTCTAACATGCCATGTTACCTTACCATGTAATACGGTACCTATCGAATCGATAGGACATATGAAAGGTAGTCAGATCCCCTCATAAACTATTAAAGAGCTGATGATCTTCAAACGGCTGATCAGGTCATGGTTACCTTACCATAATATACTTTCAATATCATTGAAGTAACAAGGTACCAAATTTCGAATCGATAGGACATATGGAAGGTAGTCAGTTCCCCTCATCAACTATTAAAGAGTTTATGATCTTCAAACGGCTGATCAGGTCATGGTAACCTTACCATATACTTTCAATATCATTGAAGTAACACGGTAGGTACCAAATTTCGAATCGATAGGATATATGGAAGGTAGTCAGGTCCCCTCATCAACTATTAAAGAGTTGATGATCTTCAAACGGCCGATCAGGTCATGGTTACCTTACCATATACTTTCAATATCATTGAAGTAACACGGTACCAAATTTCGAATCGATCGGACATAAGGAAGTTAGTCAGATCCCCTCATCAACTAGAAAAGAGCTGATAATCTTCAAACGGCTGAACAGATTTTCATGAAACATGGCTAAGAACACTCGGGATAAAATTATCTATGATACAAAAAAAACTAAACGAAAATCGGTTCATCCGTTTGGCCGCTACGCTACCACAGACAGATACACAGATACACAGATACACAGACACGTTAAACTTATAACACCCCTCTCTTTTTGCGTCGGGGGTTAAAAAAAAACTTTCATACTAATTCTAAAATATTGCTTTTTCACAATGACTCCTTTAAAAATGGAAAGCTGTATAAAGTGTATTAATACACTTTATGTCTATGAATTAAGTTTAGTTTAAAGAAAAGATTATGTTCAACCTAGAATAAGTATGTTTAGTTTATGTAGGTTAGGTAGTTGTTTAACTTTGATGGAATAAATAACCTTACATAATATACAAATTGTAAATTACTGCAATAGTGCATGTGTGGACAGCTTTGAGTCGACATCTCCAAATTACAAATCTTTACAAAATAATTGTGTGCATTGAAGAGTCAACATCTTGTGAAGATATTCCGGTAGCGGAGTGAAACGTTTACGTTACGTAAAGATTATTTTGGAGCGCTTGTGTTGTGTGTTAGCGTTTTGTGGTTCCTGCACTTGTTGTAAGAAAAGTGGCAGTGTACAGCGCACGCGGCACTTTGTACCACACAGATTTTTCTGGTTTGACAGATTCAAATATATTGGTATACATAAGAATTTTCCTTGTCATATCATGGAATTCCTTAAGCAACACCTGCTTCTATCCAATTATTCATGAGCATTAAATGTTAAAGCCTTTTCTGTAGGTACGGCATCAATTTTTTCTCATAAACCTCTAACTTATAAAGTAAGGCTACCATATTAATACAATAAACATTCCCTGAATTCATTGAATTAACTTGACACTAGACCTACCAATAAACTCTGAAGCTATGCATCAGAATGTAAATTGATTGAATCTGACAACATTCAGTGCCCACTCTAACTAAAATACCTCAGGCTTTAGAATGCGATATTATTTGAATAATTGTCTTTATTTTTGAAGGTTGTGAGTGATAGTAAGATAAGTAATCGTGAAGATTTAATCCAATTCAATGTTAAATAATTTTGTGTGTTGTGTATTGCTCAGTATTTAGTACGCTGTCACTGTTTCACATCGTTTTATGACCAATCTCAAATTATATACTTCTAATAATAGATTTATTTTCATTAGTATCTCTTTTCTACTTTTTGGTAGGAATGGTAGGTAGTTACTAGTAGTCATGAATGTAGGAAGTATGTACCAAGGTGGTACCAAGTTCAAGTAGTAGACAGAAATAATATGTAAAAAAAATTCACTGAATGTGTGGTTTAACGACATCATTAAATGTGCAAAACTTGTATTTCGATCCCGTTGCATGAACCGTGGTAATTCGTGAGAACGAAATATCGATTATCGACAAAAAAATATACCTACCAAAAGTTACCGTAAAAATGCTTTATTTAATAAAATTACCCAATTTAGAACATGTACACATTTTGTCTAAAACCTTAAAACAATATTATTTATTATTTTTGATAAACAACTGCACGTATTCAACCACACACCATAATTCAACTACTTCAAGCTACAAGTAACAAGACATTTCGCACGACAGTCCTGAGCTCCTGATTCAAGTAGCTTTGTCAAGTAAGCAACTGGTGTTTGTCAAACGCAGCTACTAAGTGCATACTCGTGTCCTCCCCAACCGAGCAGAAAGGTTTAAATGATTGTATCAATATTATGAATACGAGTAATTGTTAAAGAACAGCGATCTATTTTTAATTCTATCACACAGTGGACATTTCTATTCTAATTCATTTACATTCATATTCTTAATCCGTTAGGAACGCTTGCTGGGTATCCTTGCTGAGGATGAGGGATAAAATCTAACTAAAACATCCATCGAAAAACCAAAGACATCAATGTCTCACTCAACCCATCGCCGCGCACACAATTATAGTAAAAGACGGGTAAAACTTAAAAGTCATAATAGTCCACCACACGGGCAATGTTTGAATTGGCAGACTTCACACATTTTAGAGAACAGTATGGAGAACTCTTGACATGCCTGTGTTCTCACGAATTTTTCCTTAACCTTAAAGCAACTTTTAATTGCTTAAAACGCCCATAGCTCATTGAAGTTAGGCCACTATCACTGCTGTTACCACCATCGAATAGATTGGCAATCTAAATTAACAGTGGGCAGGCCTATATACCATGTCGTAGACAAAACGGCTGCTGAGTAAGATATGTGAAATACCATGTATCATGAGACGACCCATAGAGGCGAGAAAAAGGGAGTAAGTTTGGTGACAGGTCTCAGAAAAATCTGTTCAGCTGTAACGATGAAGGTAAGCTGATGATGATAATGTAGAAGAAACATTCATAGTGTTCTTATAAAGAAGTCCAAATAAATACGAAAATATGCACAGAGATTTACAATAGATAACAACGGTAACTCCTCAAAGTTCAATCAGACAAAGAAATAATAATTTCGATGCTTAACACTAGAATTACCAATCATTTATACAATGTAACAGACAAATTGACAGATATAAGATGTACTTAATATCGAAATCAATACCAATGTAATGACCTAATGACGCAGTACTGTAATCTTTTCTTGATGGGTGCCTAACAGTGTAAATTACTCCTAAATTATAGGTTACTGTATGTATTTAAATCTTAATGATTAAGCTTGTTTAAGCTCGAGTTTCCATAGAAACGTTATTTTTAATTATAAATTGTTTCTTAATTATTAAATCATCTTTAATTTGCTTTAGTTGTGACAAGTTAATCATAAAAAAAACCGGCCAAGTGCGTGTCGGGCCACGCGCAGTGTAGGGTTCCGTAGTTGAAAGTCTCAACATACATTTTGAGTTCCATGGTTTAAATACTATAGTATACTACAAAATATGCAACTTCCACTACGTGTAATATCTAACTTAGAAAAACCGATATAACTCCTTCACTAATGAACCCTACTTAGCCGTGATAGTTTTCCTTTAAAATTCATTATATATACTACTGCTGTGAATTTTTTCTTGTATCCTATATACAACCATTTAGCTGGCTGAGGGGGGGGGGACACTTGACTCTAATAAAATTTAGCACTTTAAAATATCATATTTCACAAACGGATCCCTGAATTGAAAAATGGTATTCCCACACCCACAACGTTTTTGAAAGACCTATTCAACGACACCCCACACTATGGGATAGATGAGAAAAAAAAATTCATCCCCACTCTACATGTAGGGGAGGTACCCTAAAAAAAATATTTTTCACAATTTTATTTCACCACTTTGTCGGCGTGATTGATATTTATACCCTTGTCAAATTACAGATTTCTAGTACCAATAGTCTCTGAGCTAAACCGCGGACAGACAGACAGACAGACAGACAGACAGACAGTCAGACGGACGGGCATGGCGAAACTATAAGGGTTCCTTGTTTACTACGGAACCCTAAAAAGCGAGTTAAAAAT
The DNA here is from genome assembly GCA_029955525.1 of Oeneis ivallda. Taxonomy (NCBI): domain Eukaryota; kingdom Metazoa; phylum Arthropoda; class Insecta; order Lepidoptera; family Nymphalidae; genus Oeneis; species Oeneis ivallda. The sequence goes on along the minus strand of JARPMR010000016.1, from coordinate 13,793,823 downwards.
ATGGCGCCTCTTAATTAAATTCTGGCTCTAACTGATTATTTTTTTTCCTTTTATACTTACTTTATATTTTTTACGAGACTATAATCTCGTAAATATAATTAGATTTTTTTAAGTAATGGACTGAAAACTGGTTGTCACAACATCAATATTATTGGACAAACTTGTTAAATTATTCTTTCTCAGAGAATTTATATAGCGAGACGAAAAGCTAGACACAGAATAATTGCAGCATTCCCAGGAAAATTTTATCTTAGAGTTTCATCTCTGCAGATGTCGCTAGAAAGCCCGCGAAGATGTGACACTGTGATCCATTAGATAGCTGAGGTCACATCAATTGTAATTTGTATGCTACCTACACCTACATAAACATTGTTTAGGACATGCTAATCGCGCGATGTTTCATACATACGTATAACACAAGTTAAATTAGTTACACTAGTGGTTCGCCCCGAACTGAGACCTCGCGGTAACGGTATCCCATGATTATTCATTCAATCGATACATGACGACCAAAACTGACATTATTATTATTATGCCCGTTTTCACCAAACATACCTAAATCATCCCCTATGTAGGAGTCTCTTTACGTAGGTAGCTCCAAAACACAATCCTAAGTCCTAACATCCGTCCCAATGTCCTTTTAGGTGTCCCGTACAGGATCGTGATAAAGAAGTTGACAGTAATCATCACATAACTTATCATAGGTAGCCCGTAAAGGTTAGGGAACGTCAGTGAAAACATTGAATTACTAGTGGTTCGCCCCGAACTGAGACCTCGCGGTAACGGTTTGCCATAATTACTTATTCATTCAATAGATACATGACGATCAAAATTGACATTATTATTATGCCCGTTTTCACCAACCATACCTAAATCATCCCCTTTGTAGAAGTCTCTTTACGTAGGTAGCCCCTAAATACAATCCTAACATCCCAATGTCATTTTCACCTTTAGTTGTCCCGTAGAGGTTCGTAATAACAAAGTTGACAGAAAGTGTCAACTAACTTAACATAGGTAGCCCGTAAAGGTTAGGGAACTGTTATAGTGAAATCCTCAAGGCCTCAATCAAACTTAGGTATAGTTTTTTGGAACATTCAAATTAAATTACTTGTACACAGCGTCAACTATCGACACGATCAGAAAACATGTAAAAAAAACTGCAACGTGAAGTTTTATTGATGTTTGCTAAATGACTAAATAATAATTTTAATTGAATAATATGTTACTGTACTGTACTGCATTTGCTATATGAGATGAGAGCGCCATCTATTGACATCATTGTGAAGTTCTGTTGTTGCTGCTCATTAAAAGTTAAATAATTTAGTTTCCTTATTACATTTATCTAATTTTAGTATTTGTTGTTCAAGTACATGATATTACGCTAAAATTATAAAACTTTCAAGCCCCAGCTTTCAATGGTTATTCCGTTGTGAGGTCAAACATAATCTCCACTTTGAAAGCCCCCCATTTCGTCAATTCTAGGAAAAAAATAAAAAAAAATACTTTTGTACTCTGTTCCAAATTATCTTTAAAATGAGGTACTGTCACCCTATGAAACGCAAAATTTTTTTTTTCTTCGCATTCGCTTCTATAAGAGCCCCCCTGAAATAAAGATTTTTATAACTTTTTAAGCCATTTTCGGCTGGAGGCCATCGGTTTACATATTATATCTAAAATTGAAGTAATTACGTTCAGTAATTCAGAAGTTATAAGGCTCTGACAGACGGACGGACGGACGGACGGACGGACAAGTGCAAATTCACTCAAGTAGACTCAAAGACCTTCGCTTCGCTCGGTCGATAAAACTTTCAAGCCCCAGCTTTCAATGGTTATTCCGTTGTGAGGTCAAACATAATCTCCACTTTGAAAGCCCCCCATTTCGTCAATTCTAGGAAAAAAAAAAAAATACTTTTGTACTCTGTTCCAAATTATCTTTAAAATGAGGTACTGTCACCCTATGTAACGCAAATTTTTTTGTTTTCTTCGCATTCGCTTCTATAAGAGCCCCCCTGAAATAAAGATTTTTATAACTTTTTAAGCCATTTTCGGCTGGAGGCCATCGGTTTACATATTATATCTAAAATTGAAGTAATTACGTTCAGTAATTCAGAAGTTATAAGGCTCTGACAGACGGACGGACGGACGGACGGACGGACGGACGGACGGACGGACGGACAAGTGCAAATTCACTCAAGTAGACTCAAAGACCTTCGCTTCGCTCGGTCGATTATTTAGTTTTGTCCTAAATCTAAAACTTATGCCTGCTCTCACCAACCATATCTAAATTATCTCTTGTAGGAGTGTCTTTACCCTATCCAACGTCATGTCCAATTTTAGGTGTTCTCTAAAGTTCGCGAACCTAGCTAGCGTCACCTTACTTAGGTAGCCCTTAAAACTAACGTTGGTGAAAACGGGAATTAGCCCCATATCGATTAATTTCAAGGTAAGAATAACTGTGTTGAAATCTTACGGTATATAGTAAGGAATATCTATCTATATATCTAATATCTTTAAATGCAGGCGGTTTCGGGGGCGATAAATCGATCGAGCAAGGTTTCATTTTTAGAAAAGGTCTTTTTATCCGTGTTTTTAGGCAATGAAAATCCCTTACAATATCATTAGAATACGAAGGTAAATTCCGCCATTATCTATAAATTCCCGATAGCTCAGAGAAATTGGGCGGTCCCGAAACCAGACCCGGGTTCGAGACCAGCCGATTATATTTTCCTCTATGAATTTTATTATTCATGTCCGCGATGCTTGCAATATTGTGTTGTTTGCAGATGATACATCTCTAATATTCAAAACTGACAGAAACAAAGTAAATTTTGACGATGTGAACAATACCTTATCTCAGATATCGCGTTAGTTTACTGTTAATAATTTGCTCTTGAACGCTAAAAAAACTAAGTGTTTAGAATTTATTGTACCAAATGTTAAGAAAATTGACAAAACAATAAAAATAAACGGGGAAAACCTTATAATTGAGAACTCCACAGTTTTTCTGGGGGTGACCTTGGATAGTAAGCTTCAGTGGGACGCTCACATAGAGACATTAGCGGGTAAACTCAGCTCAGCTGCCTATGCTGTCAGATAAATCAGACAGTTTACCGATGTAGAAACGGCTAGGCTGGTCTACTTTGCCTACTTCCATAGTGTAATGTCCTATGGAATCTTATTGTGGGGCGGAGCAGCTCATATTGAAACTATTTTTATATTACAGAAAAGAGCCATTCGATTTATCTATAAACTCGGATCGCGCGTATCTCTTCGTGAAAAGTTTAAAGAGATTGGTATTCTTACGGTAGCTTGTTACGGGTTCCTTACGTCCCTTACGTTACAATAAAGAAAAACATGAACAAACACATCATGAACCTTTTTAAATTTTTTTTATTGACAAACCTTACATTCCTAACTGTATTACCTACTTAACCTAGAACTCATGATAACTAAATTAACTAATTTAACTAATCTAACTAAACTAATTTAGGCGCCAGGAGAGTTTTTTTTAAGGTTGGAACTCTGCCAAAACCATGCCACGGCTAGGCTCCTGCTCAGGGTTACTTAATTGCCGGGTATAAAAGGGCGTTCCATTAGGCTGCGACAACAAGAGAACGCGCATTACATAAAATGACAATCTACTTACAGATCTAGTCAATATCCTAATTATTCTTTAAAACTTACCCCTTTTGAATTCGTTCCAGCACTTAATATCAATTAATAACAAATCGATAACTATTTATTGCCCACAAATGCCCAAAGCTCATCAATAAAATCAATAAAATATGTCACGTCCACCACACGTCTCACTTTTAATATCAGCTGATCGGTAATGCCGATTTGCGCCGACCGTGACCCCTCTCTGTCCTTGGAACAATTCTTATAAAAATAAAAACAAATGAAAACATAAACCGAAGTTAGGATTCGGACTCTAAACCAGTAGTTTTACTCAGTCTCTTCGCCACCACACCAACCGAGCTATGACGAAATGTGTGAAATTATCGAAGGTAACATGCAAGTCATAATAAGCTTCACAGTACATATTTTATAATAATATAGTCTTTGTGAGACAAAATATTCATCTGCATAAACAAAGAGGCAACACAATCGACTCATTAGAAATCGTCATAAACTAGAAATTCCATCATGTCGCCTGCGCAAAGTGCAAAAATCCTTTGTGGGGTTGAGCGTACGCTTATATAATGATTCCGAAAGAATTGCTAGATTTGCCACTGCACAAATTTGAACAATTCGTAAAAACTCACTTACTGAGTCGCGCTTATTACAAAGTTAATGACTTTCTTAATGACAAAGTTGCATGGGATCTTAAAATTAGTGTTTGAATCTTCTTCTTCTTCTTCTTTATCAACCGATAGACATCCACTGCTGGACAAAGGTCTCTTGCATGGACTTCCACAGGCCTCGGTCTTGCGCCGCCTGAATCCAGCGGCTCCCTGCGACTCGTTTGATGTCGTCGGTCCACCTGGTGGGGGGTCTGCCAACACTGCGCTTCCCGGTGCGGGGTCGCCACTCCAGAACCTTGGGACCCCAACGACCATCAGCTCTTCGAACTATGTGCCCCGCCCATTTCCACTTCAGTATCGCGACTCGCTTAGCTATGTCGGTGACTCTGGTTCTCCTACGGATCTTCTCATTTCTGATTCGATCCCGCAGGGACACTCCGAGCATAGCTCTCTCCATCGCCCGCTGAGCGGTCCTGAGCCTACTTATGAGGCCCTTAGTTAGCGACCATGTCTCGGATCCGTAAGTCATCACTGGCAACACGCACTGTTCGAAGACTTGAGTCTTCAGGCACTGAGGAATTTTGGACAAGAAGACATCTCGGAGCTTCCCCAGCCGAGTTGTATTCGGCGGCTGATCTCTTTCTCGAAATTGGACCTACCTAGCTGGACTGTGTGTCCCAGGTAAATATACTCGTCGACAATTTCGAGTGCAGAGTTCTCAACAATTACTGGGTGGAGCGGTGCATGAGCATTGGACATGATTTTCGTCTTGCTCATGTTCATTTTCAGGCCCACCTGTTGAGAAACCCTGCTGAGATCGTTGAGCATTGTATTGAGGTCTCTCAGAGTCTCTGCCATGACTACTATGTCATCGGCAAATCGCAGGTGAGTGATGTACTCGCCGTTTATGTTGATGCCAAGCCCGTTCCAATCCAGAAGCTTAAAGACGTCCTCCAACGCAGCGGTAAAGAGCTTCGGGGAGATAACGTCTCCCTGTCGTACTCCACGCTGCAAGTGGATTGGCCTCGTAGTCTGGTCCTGTATACGTACTGACATTGTGGCGTTTTCATACAAGCACTTCAACACTTGGATATACCGGTAGTCAATCCGGCATCTCTGCAGCGACCTCAACACAGCCCAAGTTTCCACCGAATTGAAGGCTTTCTCATAGTCCACAAACGCTAAGCAAAGTGGCTGGTTATACTCTTCCGTCTTTTGTACGACCTGCCGCAGCGTATGGATGTGATCTATGGTACCAAAGCCTTTTCGGAATCCGGCTTGTTCGGGAGGCTGGAAGTCGTCGAACCTACGAGCGAGACGATTCGTAATGACTCTCGAGAACAACTTATAAACATGACTCAACAACGAGATGGGTCTATAATTCTTCAACAAGGTATTATCACCCTTTTTGAAGAACAGAACCACCACGCTCCTGTGCCATGCTTCCGGCGTTGTGCCCTCGTGGATGACGGAATTGAACAATCGCTGAAAGATCTTAAGTAACGGTTTTCCACCCGCTTTCAGGAGTTCCGCAGTGATTCCGTCATCACCTGGCGCCTTGTTGTCCTTGAGCTGTTTGAGAGCCATTCTAATCTCGTATAGGCTGACGTCCAGGATATCTTCGGTATAGTGTCGGGTCAGTTTGGCTCTGGGATCTTTCGCCAAATCTTCAACAGGTTTTTGTGTCGTGGTATATAACTGTCCATAGAACTTCTCAACCTCTCCCAAGACCTCAGGTCGAGAAGAGACGAGACGGCCGTCATCAGTTTTCAACCGCGTCAGCTGGCTCTGTCCGATAGACAGATCTCTCGCGAACACTTTTGAGCCTTTGTTCCGCTCAATGGTATCTTTAATACACTTGGTATTAAAGACACGGAGGTCGCGAGTTTGTGCCTTAGAGATCTGCCTATTAATCCGCCGGTAGGCAGCCGCGTCTGCCGATGACTGCAGCCTCATCTCTTGTCTCTCCTTCATTAGCTTGAGAGTATGGTCAGAGAACTTTTCGGTTCTTTTCCTGCGATGGGTCTTAAAGAATTTAGACCCCACAGTATGGACAGTTTCCACGAACCTGTTGTTTAGATCGTCCACAGAAACGCAGTCTGCTAGGCACTCGAATCGGTTCTGCAGTTCGAGTTGGAAGTTTTCGGGATTTTGGATATGAGCACGAGAAGGTCGGAGAGTGGACTTCACCAGTCTGGCCCTTTCCAGCTTTACATTAATATTCAACGTGCCTCTTACCATCCGGTGATCGCTACCGGTTTTCACCCTATTGATCACAGAGACATCATTGAATATATGCCGCTTGACCGACATAATGAAGTCGATCTCATTTCTCGTGGAACCATCGGGACTCAACCATGTCCATTTTCTGTGTGGCCGCTTCCTGAAGAAGGAGTTCATCATAAAGAGGCCCTCCTTCTCCATGAAGTCGGCCAACATTTGGCCCCTTTGGTTCCTTCGCCCATACCCAAAATGCCCCACTCTCGTCTCTGCACCGCTTCGTTCGCCCAGCCTTGCATTGAAATCCCCCATCACAACACTGTAATGAGTGGTAGAGGCGTGTATGGCTTTTGATATATCCTCATACAGCGCCTCTACCTCCTCGTCAGAATGTGTCGATGTCGGTGCGTAGACCTGTATAACCTTCAGCGAATACCGTTTGGTGATTCTGAGTATAAGGTACGCTACCCTACTCGACACACTCTTGACTTGTACAATGTTGTTGACGAGGGACTTGTGGACGATGAACCCGACACCACCCTGGGACTGTTGATCGCCCTCCCGGTAGTAAAACAAGTTGCCGGAATTGAGGATTATCGAGTCCTCCCCCTCTCTACGGACTTCAGACCATCTTGCTCACTGCTTCTTCCAGCTCGATGATCTTTTCGTCGGTCCTCAAAGTGCGTGCGTTATATGTCACCAGGTCCAGTCGTCGGGGTTGGCAGCGGAGTGTTTGAATAATATTATTCAATTCGATGCTTTAATACGGGTAGACTAAGTATGTCACGCTCTCTTTAAACATTTCTGTGGTGGTGTCGTGTGGTGCGGGTTGTTACGTTCCCTCAAATATGGTCGAGCGAAGCAATGGCTGGATCATGCGTCATGCTCGTGAACGGGTGCCGCCGGCGGGAATGGGGCTACTTTCTGTCTGCCCGTCTTTGACATGAATTGAATTGTAGTACGTTTTGTGGAAATGTCATATTCTATTCTAACAAAGATGCACGGGTTAAATCAGCTTGGCATCCAGCTGCCCACAAGATAGTATAAAAACTTATTACAATGTAATAGCTACTTATTAATATTGTAAAATGATTATTTTGAAAAGAGCAACTGCTGAGTTTCTTGCCGGCTCTTCTCAGCAGAATCCGCTTTCCGAACCGGTGGTAGAATCTTGACGTGTCATAAGAGCCACAGGTTGGCCTACATGAAATAAATAATTTTGAATTTTGAATTTTGAATTTTGAATTTTGAATTTTGAATTTTGAATTTTTTTTTTCTAAATATATAATTTCCACAAAAAAAAAATAGTCACCCAGATATTTATGTTTATGGTTGAAATACCATGAAATCTGTCATCTGATTCGATTCTGATTCTGAGTCGTTTGGTTTAGTGATTAGTCAAACCATGAAGTTATCCGAAAAAAATATTTTCATGCAAAGGGACAGATTACGTACGTACTAATGAAAATTTACACTCAAGGACTCTAATAGCAATTCAGAAAAACTAATAAGTAAGACATTTGGAGTTTGGGCCCTTAAGTGGAAGCAAAAACGAATTAAAAATATACGTTGTGGGCTATGATAAAACATAACAAACTATTGCTGCGAAAGTATTAGATATCAGAATGAATCTTAGGGATTATAGGAACGGTGTTCGACGATTACATTTTTTTAAATAATAATATTCTTTTTAACTATTCAAGCAATAAATAATCACTTCTCGGCCTTTTGGCTAAGGTCAAAGAGTAATAAAATACTAACTATTCAACCATCATTTTTGTTGGTAAATATTGTCATCGATAGCTCCTCAATATATCATTCAAATTCACTGTGCATTCTATTCTAATATATTTAAAAACCTAGCGCTACTGAAGCACTGCAGTACGGTACGATAAATTCAAAGGGGTTTATTTTAAATTACACAATTATACGCACGCAATACCTTATACTCCTTACAGTTTACCGGTATTCTCTAGCCATGAATGAAATTCCGAATGCTATCTCCTGCGTGGGTCGTAGACCAGTCGTTAGATAAACGAACGTCTCATTAATACCTCTCTTCCTTAATGGTGTACTGCAAAACGGGGAGCCATTTGTTAGGACTAATTTTGCAATATTCTATAGCCCCATAGCCATTCATTATATTCGTGTATAAGCGTATGGCACGTACTAGATTCTATTACATTACATACATGCATATACGTCTATAACTTGCGCATCCGCTTGGAGTCTTGCATAAAGTTCGTCACAAAAATACCGTCCTCTGTTTACCGAAAGTAGGATTTCTAAGCTTGCCAAAGGGGTTGTTTCATCTTGGTCCAAGTACTTGTATGCTATACCAAAAAAGGTATTAAATCATAGAAATTGAAATTAAATATGCTTTTTTGTAGTATTACAGTGAATAAGAGGTACAAATATAAAATTGATAATTGGTTACATCTGTAGAATGGTTGGTTGTCTATGTTTGTAATGACATTACGTCATCTTAATGTCATTTCAATTGTCAAACGTCAATTGCTGGGTATGTTAAATGTCAATTGCTGTCAATTGTGGTTATTTTTATGTCAAATGTCATCATGACTCGTGTAAGTACGTTTCATTGTCAAAAAGAACGCCATGTTGTTGCGCTTTTATTTTGAAAATAATTTCGCATTGTACCTCGTAAAAAGGACCTTTTATTGAGAAATAAACGAAAAATAATTAATCACTATTTCATGACCCCAAACATTTTGAAAGACTGTAAAAAAGACCTGGCCCAGGCTCCATATATATTTGAAACAACCCCTTTCTTGAAACTTATTTATTTTATCATCATTATGAATCAACACAAACTTATATAATGTAGCTATCACACATATTAATGTAATACTTGATTTCCGATACAGCAAACTAACTAAGGCACTTGATACAGCAAAGTACTTGTTGACAAAGTATTATTGGCTAAGCTGCTTATTGGAACATAACCTGAACAATCTCCCTTCGACACAACGACCGACCTTCACAAACTACATTATTAATTATTATATTATGTTAGAATAATATGCAACAGGTGCATGCTAATTTCGAAAAATATTTTAACAATTTAATACATCAGTTGTTTTAGATATATTATAATGACCTATAAGATCCCTAGGGATAGGCATGATGCTGTTATGATCATTCATAAAGCTCACTTGATATAAAGAAAACGTTATTTTAAACAATGAGTTTACACTACCTTGAACTTTAGCTAGTAATACTTTATGTGGGTAGGTAAAAAAGCTTAGTAGCGGAAGAAGGGAGAGTACTAACAGATAGTCTGTAACATAACATTGTACACCAGCCTTGAGAGGCCAGCCATCTGAACTTTTCACTCCCTGTTTCATTTTAAAATCAACAAGAGTAAGACCAACTCCGATTTCCTATGTTCCGTATTTTTATCATAAAAATAGATTTCACACCATTTCGCAAGATTATTATTTAATGCACTTTCAACAAAATATTTAGTAGGTGCTTAAATAGTTGAAATTTAATTTCACGTTTGAAGAATTACGAAAAGTAATCTTATTATTAGATTTTACTTACTTACCTAACAAGTTAAAAATGGTTTAAATACTTTTCATTTTAAAACCCGGAACTCTACGTAAACACAATAGGTACGTATTGTAGAGTTCTTTTTTATCAATAAGTAATTTTACGGTATCCTAAAAGATCTGTGTAGTAGTTTATTAATCGCCGTAAGTATCGGTAATCAGCGCTAGTAAAATATTAATATTATTATTGCCTAACATTGCTGGCACGAATCTGGGAATATTATTAGGCAACATTTTATTGCAACTGTGGTTGGGCCTACAAACAAACCAACCTGCATTTCGGCCTTGAGAAATCCATTCCGTGAGCCCTTTCTCGTCACGATGATGTCTGAGAGCAATAAATTCTGTACTAGATGCTGCTAAGAATAACATACAATTACATGAACCTATAAAACGACTGTGCCCGACTTTTTGCATTCATCCGGGGGCCTTATTCATGTTTTCACGTAGATACCTAAGCTGATATAGGATCTCGGATGTGTTTGATGTATATTCCGACTTGAATCCAGGTGATACTCTCCCTTGCGGAAAATTACTGAGAAATGTGGTTTCTAGATATAACCTTCTTGGTGGTATCTCCCATCTCACAGGTTCTTCAAGTGTCGTACGAGTAAAAACCTTTTATATATTTAAAAAGCCCTTTGAGCCTCACAAAGGGCATTTCCTATGTTCCGTTGATCTTTAGTTACATTCCATATAACCTTTCTTCAGCCTTCAATTTACCCTTTGTTCATATTTCCTTATACTATAAGATTTAAAGATACTTAAATTAAAATAACATAGACCGATCCTCAATAAATAACTCGGTATTGTAGATAAAAGGACAGTGTCGCAACGGACAGTACAAAGTTGAAATTTGATAGCGGATCTTGAAAAGCGTACAAGACTAACACAGCGGGGCTATACTTTAGACTATTTTCGCCTCTATTATATTTCTTACGTCTGAAGATACTTCCGAAGGCCGTTAATAACGCTTATCTCGGTATGAGCCCCTCTTCTTATTAGGTAAGTTGGTCGTTTGAACTTTAAAATAATTGTATAATACTGCCGGGCATATTTTAATATATTGGTAATGTCATCTTCTTTATTGCATAGTATTTATAATTGCATATACAACAATAATTCTAAACGAAAAACACTGTTTCTAGAAGCACAATGATGTTATAATTTATTGTCATGGCTCAAATAACAGTTGCAACCTACTAAAGATCTATTACTTTGTGTATTAAATCAACATCTCTTAGCACCTCCAGCAAGAAAAGTAAACTCTGTCGTCAAATAAGTATAAGTCTGCTGCCCAGGTGCGAGCGGGTGCGGGCAGCGGAGCGGGCGAGGCGTGTAGAACAAACGCTAAGATTTATAAGACATTGGAAGGAAGAAGTGCGTACGTTTCCTAACTCCTAATCGAAGGCGGGTGCATAGCGGTATGAATGCTAAGAGGACGCGCCCGCTACCCGCTCCGCTGCCCGCACCCGCTCGCACCCTGGGTTGAGCGCTGAAAGGATTGGTGCATACAAAAATTACTACGACTCACTGCAGTACTTATTTTTATTATTCGTAGTTACACGAGCAATAATTCAGTACTGCGGCTACGGTTAAACGTTTCCTGAAGCCATTTTACAGAAGAACATCAGGATTCGCTTAAGTGGTGTAATAAATATATACTAACTTGACTTGTAAAACTTGAAATAATAGATACCTAACAAGATTTAGTTACGCTGCGCCGTATACAAGTTGATAGTCATTCATAACGTGTAATTTCTTCGAGAGAAATCAAACTCAGTAACCTAGTTAAGTTTCACAGGAAAGAAAATGCTGGGATATCATCCAAGCCCAATAAGTCAAGTAGAAATTACTTGATCGAGCAAGGTAGACCAGTTGTCAGTAATGCCCGCGAAAGTTATTGTAGTCACAGACTAAAGATAAACAAGAGATAAACAGGAAACAGACGGCTTTTATATGAAGCACTTCAAATTTTTCAAAGAAGCCAATTGGCTTATCTTTGACCAGAGTGCCAAATTCGATTAGATTAAATATTTGAAATAGAGCGTGATAGAGAGAGAGAGACTGCACTGTCAGTATTGTCAGCAGATAAAATATATTATTGGCGAAATGCTTTCTAAACTTATACGATTAATAATGCCATTGACAAAAGAACTTGTTACGAAAACAATAAATGAAGCTGTTGAAGCTTAACCTTTTAAAAAAGCAGTTATATTACATTGTCCCTATAAACCTTTAATACACTTATTACACTTTCCCCAAGTACATGTGTTATCAACGATATCGTTGCACATATCCCTCACATAATTTATGTGAGGGATAATAATTATGCAAGAGTTCCTTCCGTCTTTTCTCTGAAGTCTTTGTGTAGAGTTGCGAACATAAGTTTCTTATTAATATATTTATCTACACTAATGTTATAACATTCTACTTATGTTTCCAATACTTGACTTATAATTACTACTGTTATAGCGCAGATAACAAAACACTCAATTTAAGCAATTTCACAGGATGGTATAATATCCACATCGATATCGTAAAATCTCATTATAACATCAATAAAACGCGACCAATTAACCTGGCGAGCCTTATGTCAAAATCCTCATACAAGTTGTATAAAATTTTGATATTAGGCTGGCTTTTGAAAACAGTTGGGTTATACGTGAAAACTTCGTCGAAACTACTAAACTTACATACACAAAACTCTTTGGTAAGATCTTTTGGCAATATTATAAAAAGTCACAACCATATTGAAATTCTTTGTTATTGGACCGATTTCGTTCAAAATCGATATTTGGGCTTCCCTGGGGTCAAATAAGAGGAAATGATTGGCAAAATTATAAAAAGTGACCGCCATATTGAAATTCTTTGTTATTGGACCGATTTCGTTCAAAATCGATATTTGGGCTTCCCTGGGGTCAAATAAGAGGAAATGATTGGCAAAATTATAAAAAGTGACCGCCATATTGAAATTCTTTGTTATTGGGCCGATTTCGTTCAAAATCGATATTTGGGCTTCCCTGGGGTCAAATAAGAGGAAATGATTGGCAAAATTATAAAAAGTTAACGCCATATTGAAATTCTTCGTTATTGGACCGATTTCGTTCAAAATCGATATTTGGGCTTCCCTGGGGTCAAATAAGAGGAAATGATTGGTAATATTATAAAAAGTCACCGCCATATTGAAATTCTTTGTTATTGGACCGATTTTTACTCTTGTTGTTTGATAAATTGCATTAGTGAAGATAAAGTAGTGTATGCAACTGCATATAACACGGGTATTAAAACACTCGTTACTATTATGAAACTCGCTGCGCTCGTTTCATAAACTCACACTCGTGTTTTAATACCCTTCATTATATGACAGTTGCATAAACTACTAATATAGCTGCTGGGGCTGATTCACTGATTCACTGATTCACTGATTCACTGATTCACTCACTCATTGATCACCTCTCCTGTAAAATTTTGTATGAAATTTTTTTTTTTCACCTATGGTTTCGTATAGAGGACAAAAATTCATTCGGAGGAAAAATATGGAGAGAGCTGATGATTGAGGATTTCGGAGACGGGTGAAGAGCACGGCCAGGGTATTGAAGATAGGTGGGGTGTGCTCGAACAAAAGTCACTCGAAACCTCATCCAATTCGCAGTGAGCTGAAAAAAAATTCAAAATGGCGGAAAAAAGATGGCCGCCATACAAATTTCGTCGGTTTCTATCTCAGGGAGTATAAGAGATGGAAGAGTGGTTTCTTGGCAAAAGATGATCAGGACCTGAAGGTCTATTTGACGAACAGAAAAAAAATCAAGATGGCGGAAATTTTTTTTCTCCATACAAAATATATGGCGAATATTGAAGAGTTTGAAGTATCCTTTTTAAAATATTTTTTTATAGAAGAATTCTCATTCTAACAAATGATTTGGAGAAAAAAATGTGGAGAGAGCTGATGATCGAGGGTTTGGAAAACGGGTAAACAGCACGGCAAGGGTATCGAAGATAGGTGGGGGGTGTTCGAACAAAAGTCACTCGAAACCTCATCCAATTGGCAGTGAGCTGAAAAAAAATCCAAAATGGCGGATTCAAGATGGTGGCCATACAAACTTCAACGGTGTCTATCTCGGAGAGTATAAAAGATGGAAGAGTGGTTTTTTGATAGAAAATAATCAAGACCTAAAAGTCTACTTGCCGAGTAGAAAAACCGCGGTCCGCTTGCGGGCCGCGCACCCACGCGCCCTACTAGTTAATATATATATAGCTGCTGGGGCTGATTCACTGATTCACTGATTCACTGATTCACTCACTCATTGATCACCTCTCCTGTAAAATTTTGTATGAAAAAAATTTTTTTCACTGATGGTTTCGTATAGAGGAAAAAAATTCATTCGGAGGAAAAATATGGAGAGAGCTGATGATTGAGGATTTCGGAGACGGGTGAAGAGCACGGCCAGGGTATCGAAGATAGGTGGGGGGTGCTCGAACAAATGTCACTCGAAACCTCATCCAATTCCCAGTGAGCTGAAAATAAATTCAAAATGGCGGAAAAAAGATGGCCGCCATACAAATTTCGTCGGTGTCTATCTCGGGGAGTATAAAAGATGGAAGAATGGTTTCTTGGCAAAAGATGATCAGGACCCAAAGGTCTATTTGATGAATAGAAAAAAATCCAAGATGGCGGAATATTTTTTCTCCATAAAAAATATATGGCGAATATTGAATAGACTAGAAGTTGGGAACTATTGATACGGTTTCATTTCGAAATTTGTTTTTATAGAAGAATCCTTATACTGACAAATGATGAGATAATATGATGATCGAGGGTTTGGAAGGTGGGTGAGGAGCACGGCCAGGGTATTGAAGATAGGTGGGAGGTGCTCAAACAAAATATACTCAAAACCTCATTCAATTGCCAGTGAGCTAAAAAAAATTCCAAAATGGCGGATTCAAGATGGCGGCCATACAAATTTCGTTGGTGTCTATCTCGGGGAGTATAAAAGATGGAAGAGTGGTTTCTTAGCAAAAGATGATCAGGACCCGAAGGTCTATGAATGGAAAAAAATCAAGATGGCCGAATTTTATTTCCATACAAACTATGCAAGACGAAGGTTGCTTTTCAAAAGTTTTTATAGAAGAATTCTCATTCTGACTAATGATTCGGAGAAAAAATATGGAAAGTAATGCTGATCGAGGATTTGGAAGGTGGGTGAGGAGCATGGCCAGGGTATATAGGTGGGGGCTGCTCAAACAAAAAATACTCGAAACCTCATCAAATTGGCAGTGAAATGAAAAAAATTCAAAATGGCGGATTCAAGATGGCGGCTATACAAATTTCAAAGGTGTCTTTCTCAGAGAATATAAAAGATGGAAGAGTGGTTTTTTGATAGAAATGATCAGGACCTGAGTCTACTTGACGAGTAGAAAATACGCGGTCCGCTTGCGGGCCGCGCACCCACGCGCCCTACTAGTTAATATATATATAGCTGTTCGTGCTGATTCACTGATTCACTCACTCACTCACTGATTGATCACCTCTCCTGTAAAATTTTGTATGAAAAATTTTTTTTTCACTAATGGTTTCGTATAGAAGACAAAAATTCATTCGGAGTAAAATTATGGAGAGAGCTGATGATTGAGGATTTCGGAGACGGGTGAGGAGCACGGCCAGGGTATTGTAGATAGGTGGGGGGTGCTCGAACAAATGTCATTCGAAACCTCATCCAATTGGCAGTGAGCTGAAAAAAATTCCAAAATGGCGGAAAAAAGATGGCGGCCATACAAACTTCGTCGGTGTCTATCTCGGAGAGGATAAAAGATGGAAGAGTGGTTTCTTGGCAAAAGATAATCAGGACCCGAAGGTCTACTTGATGAATAGAAAAAAAATCAAAGTCGCGGATTTTTTTTTTTTTCATACAAAATATATGGCGAATATTAAAGAGACTAGAAGCTGAGAACTATTCAAGACTTTGATACGGTTCCTTTTCAAAATTTGTTTTTATAGAAGAATTCTCATTCTGAAAAATGATGAGATATGATGATCGAGGGTTTGGAAGGTGGGTGAGGAGCACGGCCAGGGTATTGAAGATAGGTGGGAGGTGTTCAAACAAAAAATACTCGAAATCCCAACCAATTGGCAGTGAGCTGAAAAAAAATTCAAAATGGCGGATTCAAGATGGCGGCTATACAAATTTCAAAGGTGTCTATCTCGGAGAGTATAAAAGATGAAAGAGTGCTGCTTAGGTGAAAAATGATCAAGACCTGAAACTCTAATTGATGAACAGGAAAACCGCGGTCCACTTTAGTGGGCCGCGCACCCACGCGCCCTACTAGTTAATATATATATAGCTGCTGGGGCTGATTGACTGATTGACTGATTCACTGATTCACTCACTGATTGATCACCTCTCCTGTAAAATTTTGTATGAAATTTTTTTTTTCACCGATGGTTTCGTATAGAGGACAAAAATTCATTCGGAGGAAAAATATGGAGAGAGCTGATGATTGAGGATTTCGGAGACTGGTGAAGAGCACGGCCAGGGCATTGAAGATAGGTGGGGTGTGCTCGAACAAAAGTCACTCGAAACCTCATCCAATTGCCAGTTAGTTGAAAAAAAATTCCAAAATGGCGGATTCAAGATGGCGGCCATACAAATTTCGACGGTGTCTATCTCGGGGAGTATAAAAGATGGAAGAGTGGTTTCTTGGCAAAAGATAATCAGGACCCGAAGGTCTACTTGATGAACAGAAAAAAAATTAAGATGGCGGATGATTTTTTTCTCCATACAAAATATATGGCGAATATTGAAGAGACTAGAACTTGGGAACTATGCAAGACTTTGATAGGGTTCCTTTTGAAAATTGGTTTTTATAGAAGAATTCTTATTCTGACAAATGATGAGATATGATGATCGAGGGTTTGGAAGGTGGGTGAGGAGCACGGCCAGGGTATTGAAGATAGGTGGGAGGTGCTCAAATAAAAATTACTCGAAACCTCATCCGATTGGCAATGAGCTGAAAAAAATTCAAAATGGCGGATTCAAGATGGCGGCTATACCAATTTCATAGGCCTCTATCTCGGAGAGTATAAAAGATGGAAGAGTGGTTATTTGATAGAAAATGATCAGGACCTGAAAGTCCACTTGACGATAGAAAAACCGCGGTCCGCTTGCGGGCCGCGCACCCACGCGCCCTACTAGTATATATATATTTTTTTTAAATATATAGACTAGCGCTTGACTGCAATCTCACCTTATGGTAAGTGAAGATGCAGCCTATGATCGAGCGCGCTTGCCTAGAAGAAGTTATATGATAAACCTGTCTATATCACTGTCTGATTTTATTATCTTAACCTGTGAAGTGTGAATGCATGCTGACTTTATAGAAAGTAAGAATATTTAGCCCAAATACTGCTTTACTGTATTTTTAAAGAAGTCCATAGAATTTTAATCTAATTATGACTTAAAATGCCGCTACAGCTCAACGGCAAAAAACCAGTATACAGGCAAAACTAAAAGTGTAAAACTCCTGCAAACATGCCTAATATTTCTTCGTTCAATATCTCCTTGATTTTGAAAGACCTAATTAGTGAAAATCATATAATATTATGATACGCCATTTGTTTTTTCGCTCTATCGCCATTTTGTTTTTATGGCTGATTTATTTTGATTTTAAAACTGCTATTTTTGTCGCGGAGCGTAAAAACAAATCTTTATGAATACCTGGGTCTTGATAATTGGGTTATACCAAACAATGTTTTGATTTCTATTACGTACCGTACCTACCTATTTATTAAGCGCACAATAGAAAAGTTAATGATGTATCGAGGCTAGAGGTAATACTTATATGGATTGTGAAAAGTAAAAAGTCGTGAATCGTGATGCTCTTAACCTTTCGCACTTAGATTTGTTATGTAACAGTGATAGGCAACATTTTAAAGTATCAATAAGTCACGTAAATATGGTGATAATATGAAACTATCTAAATGTTGTCTTTTTGTTTGTTTTTTATTGCTGCAGTACTCACAGCTAAACTCCTACCTGCTACTACCATTATCCTCGGCACGGGTCTCCTCTCAGACTGAGAAAAGTTAGTCTACCACTCTGGATAAGTGCGAATTGGCAGACTTCACATACCGTTGTAAACATTATGGAGAACTCTCAGGCATACAATACAAGTTTCCTCATGATGTTCCTTAACATTTAATTCAAATGATAGTTAATTGTTTAAAACGCACATAACTGTGAGTAAGAGGTGCGTGAGCCGTGAAGGAGGGCTGTCGTAGTCATAGTTCGAAGAGCTAATGGTCGTTGGATTCCCAAGGTGCAGGAGTGGCGACCCCGCACCGGGAAGCGCAGTGTTTGCAGACTACTAGGTGGACTGACGACAACAAACGAGTAGCAGAGAGCCGCTGGATTCAGGCGGCGCAAGACCGAGGCCTGTGGAGGTCCATGCAGGAGACCTTTGTCCAGCAGTGGACGTCTATCGGTTGATAAAGAAGAAGAAAGAGGCTTGAGATTGGACCGCCGCGAAAAGGAAGCTGAAAATTTAACTATTTTAGGCTGTCATCTGAAACGTATTCGTAAGCAATTCAGAAGTTACAGCTTGCACCTCATAAATAGTTTCCGAATGATTTGTAATTACAAGTCACAATAATTAACTGTTATACTTATTCGACACCGTTTGACCGAATCGTGATCAAAATTGTTGCTGTACTGAATATGAATCGTTAGCCCAAATACCGACATGTACCAAACAATGTCACACAATTATGATTTTATGAATGTCAGTATTGCGTTTATTTTTTTTAAAGATACAATTCGTGCCACTGACCTTCCAATTCAATAGTTAATTACAAAGCTGTGAAATGTCTAACAAATAAATAAATCATGTACTTAACAATTGTACCCAATTCTATTTTAATGGAACTAAAGGTCTAGGGCATTGATTTTCAAAGTGCGGGGCGCGCCCCACAAGGGGGGCCCGAAGACATGTTAGGGGGGCGCAGGAGCACTCCAGTCCGCTCAACAATATCTGCTAGCGATCTACGTTGTGCACTTTCTTTTATTGATTCCAGAAATGTAAATCTTGTTGAAAACATGCAAGATCATCCGTTCCGATCATCACATTGACTCTTCATTGCAAGTTTGTGAAAACAATATTTTTTTATTGTAAAACGATCAAAAAAAATATTTTTGGACAAAATTAACCTTATTGTGTTTTACAATTAGGTGACGAGTCCACTTGCTGCACTGAAGGGGGGCGTGGACATTTTCATTTAAGGCATTAGGGAGGCGTGATAAATAACTTTGGGAACCCCTGCTCTAGGGCATTCTGTTTCGATATCGTCTATAACAATAAAATTAATCAATAATACATAAACATTATGCGTTTATTTGAGTCTAAGTTAGTACTTAGTTGTATTCATAGTACCTACTTCTTTAATACAACAAAATCAGCTTCTATGGAAGCTCTAATTTTTTCCCTCTCAAGTCTAAACAATGAAACCGGACTTGAATTAATGTAGAATTAATTTTATAGATCAGTTTTATTATATTATAGATAGAAAATTTCATATATACAATACTATAAACCTAAATTTAATTCTAAAATTAAAACTAAAATAAAAACTAATTAAAATCTAAAACCCCATCCAAGCCACCGCAGTGTGGCATAGTACCCAAGATGCTGGCAGCATTACCTCTTTGGATGGCCAGGCTAATCCTTTGGCCAAGGTAGCTGCCAGCTCTTGGATCCCCGGTAGACTCGATCACCTTTTTTGATATCTCTATAGATTATTTTATAGATTGTAGAAAATGTAGTCACTCTTGTTGTTTTCTGGGCGGTAGTGGAGGGAATATTTACGGATTCACACCATTAAAATCTATCATTGGACCATTCTTTTGCAGAAAATCTTTTTTCGTAATTTGAACCATACGATTCCAGCAATATGATACAAAATAAGTTACGTTTTGTTGACCTGTCACCCTCACCATGTTACAACGAAAACAGTAGTTTTCTCTCATATTGCGCGAGGGATGAATTGCTTTGTAACTAAATCCCGCGCTAGCATAGAGATTAGACACCCAACCATCATCATGTCCCACTTCATACCCTCAAATAGATTGATAAATCGCCTGTTGCTCAGTTACAGGTACAAAGTAGGTATTATTTACGTGAAACGAACTATAGCTGATAGAGGTAGCATTTAAGAATTCAATACGCGTTGATGGACATACCTACATGCATGTTCTGCGAATACAACCTCTTTATGTACTGGAATAATGTATCTTGTATTGTAAAGCGATGACTGTGTGACCAAATTCAGTGGAATATTTTAATGTACCTCCTATTGTAGCAAATCGCAAGTTAACGAACGATTTTTTTTTTATAAAAACTAAATAGAATTTAAATTCTGATTAAACGACGACGAAGACGAATTTATCCTAGGTACCTACCTTGACTGCGATCTCTACCTGATGGTAAAGTTTAAGATGGTAGATGGTATGAGAATGACAGTGTGAATGATACCCACATCCTTAAGCGGTTTCTAAACGTCATTATGTATGTCGCTGCCGGAACACTATAGGTAAATCGCTTTGCGGCACGTCTTTGATGGTGTGGTGGTAACTTGCCACGGCCAAAGCCTTCCACCAAAAATATGGCAATACGCACAATATGTACTGTATATTTTATCAATAAGAAAATTATGATAAACATTGATATATTTTGGTATGAAATATATTAATTTCCATCCTGTATGTATTAGTACCTAGATATGAAGGAGTGTAGCTGTTGCAAGTTTGTCAAATGAGGTAACAATCGTGGACCCATTATTGGTGCTTTAAACTTAGCTATTGCTTTTGCTAACGGTCAAACTGTTTCTAAACAAGATTGGAGATATTTTAGTTAAACAATAGGTACGCACTTTTGCTCATAAAAGGCTATGACTGGGCGTAAAATAATAATAGAAAGTTCTGCGTAAATGGTCGTATGGTGTACCTACTCGAAATTTACACTTGCATAAATTGCCAATATGAAAATTCGTATTCAAAGTTTTCTCTTATAAACACGGACACTGTACGTGGTAAAATTACCTACAAGTACATAATATTAATCTACGAATTCTATAGGAACAAACATTTATTTGTTTTTACGCAAAACGGCAAGTGTGTGCGTGAACATTTTCTTCCATTCCTCGCGATATTTTCCTTCGCTAAATGTCTCACCTAAATATTATCCCTAAATATTAGTGGCAATAATTGTTCAAACTTAACAGTACCTATTCGCATTTGTATCAGCAAATTACCTAGTGTGAAATAGAAATCAATGAACAATAGATAGGCTTGAGAGGTTCTGAATTGATAATGCGTATGCAGACAACTTAACTGTATTGAAGGAAGCACAATTGCGTTAAAGGTCCCGTTAACTGAACCGTGCTATGTTAAACCCCGTTATTAAATGCAGTATCGCATAATAACGTTTTATAATTAAATTTCAATGTACGCGATATTTTGTATTCTATAAAGCCTAAAGATATTTAGAACGAGTAATTTCGCAACCATAATGGCTACCATATAATAATACAATCGAGATTCCAAATCCGCGATGGGGCTCTGTATTTCTATAACCACGCTCTCACGTTACCAGAAAGCGTTGTCAAAATAGAGCAGAGACCCTATTGCGACTTTTCAAAATTACGTTAACTGAGTAGTATAGTAAATACCATGGAAGTAGGAATAGTCGTAATTCCTAGTTCCATGGTAAATATGTGATGGACGGAAAAGGGATGGAAAAATACTCCGTTCCTTTCCCGTCCATACTAAATGACAGATTAACGTAAACTTTTAAAGTCACATTAGACCTACAGTTATTTGAAAAATTTTTTAAACCCGATCACCCGGGTCGTGTAGAGTTCGAAAAACTTTGAAAGTTCTCTTTAGTATTTTCAATTTCTTTAACGGCAATTAACAAGTTGGAACGTAAGTTCCTTATCGTACGGTACGGAAGGGGGCTAGACGGAAAAAATTAAGGAACCGACACTCGACATATTTTTGAAACCGACACTTTTTGTTGAATGTGAATTTTGCATTGTGTTCGGTATTTTCGCGATACAACATTAGGTATCCGTAGCGTAGTGGCTCCGGCAGTCGCCTAAAAGTTCAACGTCGATGGGTCGAATCCCAGCTCGACAGACTGAATTTTCTATTTTCAATTTTATTTTAAATAATTTCTACATGTGGAATTTTTCCCTAATTTTTTATAACTTACAAAAATTGTCAGAAAGCCTTACAAAAATTGTCATAATTTATTCCTTGGTTAAACGTCACTTGAAGTTGGTGAAATCGGCACTTAGTCGCATAATATTTAGAAAGTAGAAATCATTTCTGTAATAAGTTTTCTTTTATTGACACTGTCAAACATACTAATCTCAGATTAACGGCTAAAATATGCTAACATGGTCTACTGTGGCCTGTGAAATATGGATAAGAATGATCAGCGTACCTATCTAGATGTAGGTATCTAGGTAGGTCCAAGATAAAGTTAATTTTATTAAACAGCGGAGTAGCTACAGTTACAGATAATATTATACTAACCACGGGATACGACATTTAAATACATAATATAGGTACCTATACATATAATAATATGTACGTATATGTATAATATGGCTGAACCTACCTATACATATAATATTGAAGCAGTGATAGTGGTTAGTACTGTAGTCTCATATTCGGGGGGTCGCAGGTTCGACCCCGGGCACGCACCTCTGGCTTTTCTAAGCCTCAACGGTGAAGGAAAACATCGTGAGGAAACCTGCACACCTGAGATTTCTTCATAATGTTCTCGAAGGTGTGTGAAGTCTGCCAATTTCCATTGGGCCAGCGCGGTGGACTGTGGCCTATAACCCTTCTCTGAGAGGAGACCTGCGCTCAGTAGTGAACCATTGATAGGTTGCTGATGACGATGATATAATATAAATGACTAGCTTATACCCGCGGCTTCCCTCCCGCCATCTATTAAAAGTAATCCGAAGTGATATATAGGAATCATTCCTATACAAAATTACCAAATTTGGTTTTGTTCAATTTTACAACTATTCTTTTGGGTTGCCCCTATTTTTTTAAGAACCCCTGTATTAGAGCGAACAAAACAAAACAAAATATTCATTCTGTAAAGCCGTTTTTCAGTTATCGAGACTAACGAAATAAAATAAATAGATGGATAAATTATAATTAGTAATTACAATAAACCTTAATTAATTTGCTGCTTAAACAACTTCTCTTATTTATTTCTAACTTATAGAGAAGTGATCAGGTAATTAGAAATTTGCATGCACATAGTGAAAGTAAATGCAAATAAGATGTTCAAACTAGTAGGAGAGTTCACAAGGAAATCATACGTGTTTATTATTATTTCCTTCCGACACAAATGCTTGCATATAATAATATTAGGTACGTTTTGTAATGAAATTATTATTAATAAGTAGAACGTGGTAGAAATACCGTTTAATGCTATTTAAACATAACGCACACCTAGATTAAAAGTGACACAAATCAAAAAAGGTCAGTTTTGAGAATTCCTCAAAGGTTTTGAGTACTTCATCTACTGAAATAATGTCCTTTTTTGAGTTGTCTAACTATTAATCAATGTGAGCGACATCTTCACCACCGATCGTAGACACGGAAAGAACCACGACAGATGCTTAGGCAAATGTAGCTGTCAAACAGAAACGAGACTGCGTCAAGCGAAACTGCGTCTTTTAGCTTAAACATCCATAGCTTATATACTAACATGAGATAATGGAACGAAGTTCTTTTAAGGATGGTTTGGCGGATTTGACGAAAAAAGGTGTAAGAATTTTCCGTCACGACCCTTGTTGCCGTTGTTTATTATACACGTTCTATCAAAGCTTTGGTGGCGCAGCGGTTAAACGAAGAAGTGAAACTATCAGCCTGAGGGTTCCAATCCTGACTTCAGCTCAAGTCTTTGTCGAAGTTTTATAGAAGAGAAATTCTGAAAAAATGTTTGCCTAGATTAAAAGTGACACAAATCAAAAAAGGTCAGTTTTGAGAATTCCTCAAAGGTTTTGAGTACTTCATCTACTGAAATAATGTCCTTTTTTGAGTTGTCTAACTATTAATCAATGTGAGCGACATCTTCACCACCGATCGTAGACACGGAAAGAACCACGACAGATGCTTAGGCAAATGTAGCTGTCAAACAGAAACGAGACTGCGTCAAGCGAAACTGCGTCTTTTAGCTTAAACATCCATAGCTTATATACTAACATGAGATAATGGAACGAAGTTCTTTTAAGGATGGTTTGGCGGATTTGACGAAAAAAGGTGTAAGAATTTTCCGTCACGACCCTTGTTGCCGTTGTTTATTATACACGTTCTATCAAAGCTTTGGTGGCGCAGCGGTTAAACGAAGAAGTGAAACTATCAGCCTGAGGGTTCCAATCCTGACTTCAGCTCAAGTCTTTGTCGAAGTTTTATAGAAGAGAAATTCTGAAAAAATGTTTGCGGCAAAATTCTATAGAAGAGGAATTCCGAGCAAAATATTTACGGCAAAATTTACTAACGCCATCTATTGGGGGCAGCGTGATGTCTGCTTTTTTACGAGATGGTTCTAACATCTGGCGAGAGATGGCATTAATTCTGAACTCTTAAATTTTTTTATTAACTCTTATATTTATTTATTATTATGTATTTGCGGCAAAAATGTTTTATCTCGAAAAAGTAACTTGATTTTAATTAGTAATGTAAGAGTAATGTAGAAAACATCCCCATTTTATGGTCTATTTAACATTAGTTGAAAAGTAAACTCAAAGAAGACTACTATAAAATTTTGAAAAACTAAAATTTTGAAGTTTTGAAGTTTCGCGCTGAAGGTGATTATATTTATTAGATAAAAATTATCAAATAGATGATCTATTTCATCATCGCCAAGTAAACTTTAACGAACGAATTATGACATTTTTCAATTATTATTTTTTGTATTGGCAATCTATGAGAACGTCTATTTATCGATTAAAGTTTATGGTGAAATAGGATTAAAATATTTAATCAAAGGTATTAAATAGTACTAAAATACTTGTGAAAAACGCTGATCGGTCACTCCTACTGACTCACAAGTCACATCCCGAAACTTTTGGTTAGTAACAGTCTTCTTTGTAAAACGGGTTGGCATCTAGACAGGTACAAAACCACAGTCAATGTTACCGTACACCAGCTAATTATGCGACGCCGCATTAGATAGGTGCACAATGGAGGTTACCAACCTCGAGAGCACCTTCGTACTGACATGGGAATGCAAGCGTAGGTAACATGTGAGGAATATCGATGGCTCGATTCATTAGAATGTCATTGACGAATCCTACGATGAAAGGACTATGGGCGGAATCGTCCCCACCTATCAACAAGAATTAAATGTAGCGCAATTGATAGACCTTGGCAAGATGATATTTTTTTACTATGGCGACGATGCCCAAATGCATGGGGTTCTCATTGTATCTTACGTTCAAAAAAATATTTCGTTGACGTATTATTGATGACTAATTCCAAAATACCTACTCATTTATCTATTTATCTACTCCCATGCTATAAATCCTCTTTAATAGATTCTTACATAACACCTTTGTTTTTTTTCGATCCCTTCTGCAAAAAGGTTTCTCAACAGACAGCCACATTCTTACTGCTCGATGCGTGATAACTGTATGAATTTCAAAAAAAAACGTCTGACTGAATTTCAAAAATAGTACATTTAAAACACCTAATAGAGGAAAGTGTACCTTTTTAAAAACCCCGTAAAAAAACCTGGGTTATTCTAATCTCCGCCCGTACGTTCGCCCGCTACAGTGTTATTTCTTGTTATTTCTTTTGTCATCGGTGTTTACTTTTTATCTACAACCCCTGCTTGTTTACTGGACTGATTGATAGCTTTTCTATTAACCCTGGCACGATAAAGGACTTTTTGATAACTGGATTGGATACTGTGTAATATGGAAACAGGACGGCGGTGTATAATGTGTCCGCGATCTGTCTTGCGACAAAGGCGGCACATTCTACAAGAGGCGTTAGCTGAAACTGAACCTGAATTAGTTAACTATATTTCACAAAATAATTAATAGATACTGTTTTTGTAGTAATACTTTGTAACAGAGTACAAGTAGTTATTTTTACTGTTATATGATTTTTATACGATAAAATATAGAAAAAATAACAAAAATAAATCAATTTCAAACAAAAAGTTTTTTTTTAGAACCCCATTGATTTTGAAGCTGAAACCAACTATTTACGTCTATTTGGATCCAAATGAACATATTAACATAAATCCGGTGACTGTTGGAGGGTGGGGACGGGGTCCATACAAAATTGCCCATGGTCCTTTATATGAATAGGTACTAACTTATGCCCGCGACTTCGTCAGCGAGTAATATTTTTAGAAATACCACGTAAACCCTCTGTTTTCGACCGAGCGAAGCGAAGGTCTTTGAGTTAACTAGGGCGATTTGCACTTGTCCGTCCGTCCGTCCGTCCGTCCGTCCGTCTGTCAGAGCCTTATAACTTTTGAATTACTGAACGTAATTACTTCAAATTTAGATATAATATGTAAACCGATGGCCTCCAGCCGAAAATGGCTTAAAAAGTTATAAAAATCTTTATTTCAGGGGGGCTCTCATAGAAGCGAATGCGAAGTAAAAAAAAAAAATCGCGTTACATAAAATTGTTACGTATCATTTTAAAGATAATTTTGAACTGAGTACAAAAATATTTTTTTTTTAATTTTTCCCTTAAAATTGACGAAATGGGGGGCTTTCAAAGTGGCGATTTTATACGCTCGCTTGAAGACGCTCTCTAGAAAAATCCGCTATGGATTTTCAAACTGATTTTATGTTTTTAGGTCACTTATATCCTGTACTTGAACAACAAATACTAAAATTATATGAATATTATAAAGAAACGAGATTATTTAATTTTTAATGGGCGTCAGTAATTCATATAGCATCAACATAGCTTCACAATAATGCTAATAGATGGCGCAGTCAGTAACTATTCCCATGGAACTACGAGTTAAATTCAATGTTTGATAAATAATTCAATGTTTTCACTAACGTTCCCTAACCTTTACGGGCTACCTATAAGTTAGGTGATTGATGTTTTCTGTCAACTTATTTATCACGATCCTGTACGGGACACCTAAAAGGATATTGGGACGGATGTTAGGACTTAGGATTGTATTTAGGAGCTACCTACGTTAAGAGACTCCTACTTAGGGGATGATTTAGGTATGTTTGGTGAAAACGGGCATAATAATAATGTCAGTTTTGGTTATCATGTATCGATTGAATGAATAATCATGGGATACCGTTACCGCGAGGTCTCAGTTCGGGGCGAACCACTAGTTTAGATGAAAGGTAGCCTATGTCACTCTCCAAGACCTCAACTGTGACTATGCAAAAAATCACGCCAATCTATTGATGTTTGATTGAAGGAGAAACCAACAAACTAACACACTTTTAAGTGTCAAAACATATCGAAACATCTCACAAAAAAATGGTCAAGTAAGTCAGTCTGTCTATTACCTCTTGATAAATTGACCTCTGATTTAAACTGCTGCAATGATCTCGAAATACGTCGGCAAGGTGCTAGCTTGCATCCTGAGGAACAAGATAGCATAATTTTCATGGCAGAAAATCAAGTAGTTCTTCAAACTAAACTTGTTATGGTACTACTACTGAAAACTACGGACTGAAAACACTATCATCGTGCCCACTACTAACATAATTCATATGTAGCAAGTTCAGCATAGAAATCTAATATTCTTATTAAAAAAAATTGGTAGAACATAATATTATCTATTCAAAATTAGAAGCATAAACAAAGTAGCCTTGTTTAACAAACTGATTCCCCTGTTAAGTGTCAGATTACATGGCAACCCAGGCGTGTAAATACCGCGCTAACATTAAAGATCGCACAACACATCTCGTAACTCGTTGCAAATGAGCAATTTTCCAAAGTGAGTGAGCATCACGCGCGTGGCTCACTTTTGTTCCTAAATGTGTATTAGTGATTATTGAAATACTAGCTGTTGCCCGCGACTTCGTATGCATGGAGTTAGGTTCTTTTAATATAAAGTCTGAGTATAGAGTAAGATGATGTCTTAGACAAAAAGGTTAACAAGAAACCTAATGTCCATATTCAAAATCGGGATTGAATTACGATTACGAGATACTTGAATGGCAACCTTGAATGAAAAGCGCAGTGTTGGTAAACCCCCAAAACAAGCGAGTCGCAGTGAGCCGCTGCCTATACATATACCTAAATATGTACGTCGCAAGATCCTACAAAAGACCTACTGATAGTTATATATTATCTATTATTTAGTACATTTCTTCAAAAAAAAAAATAAAGATCCAAATTGCAGTATACCTACTTAGGATATTTTTGTTAGTAAAATTACATATAAATCTGGGTCTAATTTCATTTGACGTACTTATTAAAACTTCCTTGACCTGTTACAAAACCAGATCCCAGACATCTGTGAGTTACTATTTTGACCTCTGACTATTTTCAACCTAGTAAATATAATAAGTCTATCTAGTATTTTGGCATAATTTTACGATAATATTATAATATTCTCCGCACTTTCTCCATGTTTTAAGACTGTAGTACAACCATATAAACACATAGAAAGCAAATTATATGTGAGCTAACTATGTTGTACGATTAAAACCTTCACTCCGAAGTCTGAATAGCCCGGCAGTTTTCATAATTGCATTTCCTGCATACATGGGAAATAATATTACATTGAGTTGCACATGTAATATTCGTTTAATTTCAAACAGTTTTCATGAGTTACCGTAATATATTTTGTACGAGTTCCTATAGTTTAATTTTAATTTCGGTATCTACGTACCTACAGGACTTCCTTTATTGTTAAACTTAATGTACACAACATTTATGTATTATTGTAAAAGGGAACTAATTTTTTGAGCTGTTATTTAAATATTCGAGATGCTATTATGATCAGTTCAAAAACATATTGAGCAGTTATTTAATTTAATGGCGTTGGATTAATTATTGCGACAGTAAAACATGGACAGTAATAAAAAATCAATTAGTCGGTTATTTTATCATACAATTTCAATTCTAAAAATAATTGAGCAGTCCAATAACTGAATGAGCGGTAAAAATGATGGAATGAGCGGTTCGATAAATAGTTCGGCACATCATAGCGAGCGGTGACACCCGAACTCTTTATTGAAAAAAAGAGGTAAATGTTCGTTAGTTGGGCGGAGCTTATTAGCGCGGGTGGCGGAAGCGACCTATCACAGGGTTGGTAATCGTCTCGCGTGAGCTCGCGTTTTGAATTCTTGCATTTGTTTTCGTAATAAGCTATCTTACTAGGAATATAGCTATAATACGAACGCGATCTAGCCTAACAAGAACTATATTTGCCAAAATCTAAAGTTAGGTTAGGTTGGGGTTTGACATGAACACTCAGGTGCCGCAGGCCGGGCACTTAGGTTCTATTTCGTCAATGCCTAAGTTAATTCTCAAATTATCAAAGATGTCTCAATTAAGAAATTATCTCAGTGATCGTAGATTTTACCACCTCATTGTTTATAGGGGGTCGTTGCACATCTCGACCGCAATAAACTCGTCCAAATGGTCGAGTTGTGATAATTCATTTTTATTAATTTTTTTCATGCACAACTCGACCAACAGCAAAATACTGAGTTGTTTATGTACAGTCAAATACAAAAAGTCATTCACGTATCTAATATTTTGTTTAACTCATAAATTAAATTACTAACAAAAAAATCGGCCAAGTGCGAGTCGGGCCTCGCTCTTTTAGGGTTCCGTTAAAAAAAATTAAATAAAAATATTGCCATGTACCCATGGAAATATTTTAATTTAATTTTTTTAATTTAATTTAATTTTTATTATTTGTTGTTATAGCGGCAATAGAAATACATAATATGTGAAAATTTCATCTGTCTACCTATTACCGTTTACGAGATACAGCCCGCTGACAGACGGACGGACGGACGGACAGCGTAAGCTTAGTAATAGGGTCCCGTTGGTACCCTTTGGGTACGGAACCCTAAAAATGAAATCAGCGTTTCATTCATATTATCAGGACTTCAATATTATGTATGAATGGTATTTTTTGAAAGAGCTAAATTTTTTTGAATTTAAAAGTTCTAAAGTCTTTGGGGGTGGAATTTTCAACTTTTGCGAAACAACTTTTTCTAATTTTTTTATCGAAAGCCCAAAAATTAAAGTTTCATGGATATTACATGAAAAATAATTTGTTAAATGACGGACTTTTATACAAACTTTCAACCCCCATTTAACCCTCTTGGGGTTTGAATTTTCAAAAATCCTTTCTTAGCGGACGTCTACGTCATAATAACTATCTGTGTGCAAAATTTCAGCCCGATCCGTCCAGTGGTTAGAGCTGTGCGTTGATAGACCAGTCAGTAAGTAAGTCAGTCAGTCAGTCACCTTTGCCTTTTATATATTTAGATGAAAGCTAAAGTACCAAGTTTGATGGATATTACTTGAAAATTAACTTAAAAATCTGGACTTATATACAAATTTTCATCCCCTATTTGAAGTCTTTGGGGGTGGAATTTTCAATTTTTGCGAAACACGTTTTTCTTATTTTTTTATCGAAAGCCCAAAAATTAAAGTTTCATGGATATTACATGAAAAATAATTTGATAAATGACGGACTTTTATACAAACTTTCAACCCCCATTTAACACTCTTGGGGTTGGAATTTTCAAAAATCCTTTCTTAGCGGACGTCTACGTCATAATAACTATCTGTGTGCAAAATTTCAGCCTGATCCGTCCAGTGGTTAGAGGTGTGCGTTGATAGACCAGTCAGTCAGTCAGTCAGTCAGTCAGTCAGTCAGTCAGTCAGTCAGTCAGCCACCTTTGCCTTTTATATATTTAGATGAAAGCTAAAGTACCAAGAGAGAGATTTGCTATCTCTTTCTTTTTATACTTGTACTGTACTTTTTATACCTCAACCCAACCTCTCTGTAACTGTAAACGACTGTACTTTGTGTGTGCGGTCGAGTTGTGCATGAAAAAAATTAATAAAAATGAATTATCACAACTCGACCATTTGGACGAGTTTATTGCGGTCGAGATGTGCAACGACCCGATTATAGAATTGCTTAGAATGAGATTTCTTACCGACAAATTCCGATTTATTACTGCCCACACGTAACCGCTCGTTTAATAATTTTTACCGCCCTTTTTAGGGTTCCGTAGTAAACAAGGAACCCTTATAGTTTCGCTATGTCCGTCCGTCTGTCTGTCTGTCTGTCTGTCTGTCTGTCTGTCCGCGGTTTAGCTCAGAGACTATTGGTACTAGAAATCTGTAATTTGACATGGGTATAAATATCAATCACGCAGACAAAGTCGTGAAATAAAATTGTGAAAAATAATTTTATTTAGGGTACCTCCCCTACATGTAAAGTGGGGATGAATTTTTTTTTCTCGTCTATCCCATAGTGTGGGGTGTCGTTGAATAGGTCTTTCAAAAATATTGTGGGTGTGGGAACATCATTTTTCAATTTAGGGATCCGTTTGTGAAATATGATATTTTAAAGTGTTAAATTTTATTAGAGTCAAGTGTCCCCCCCCCCCCCCCCTCTGCCAGCTAAATGGTTGTATATAGGATACAAGAAAAAATTCACAGCAGTAGTATATATAATGAATTTTAAAGGAAAACTATCACGGCTAAGTAGGGTTCATTAGTTAAGGAGTTATATCTGTTTTTTCTAAGTTAGGTATTACACGTAGTGTAAGTTGCATATTTTGCAGAATATTATAGTATTTAAACCATGGAACTCAAAATTTATTCAATATTCATAAATAAAACAAAAGCATTATCCTAGGTCAGCAATAATATTTGAGACTTTCAAGTACGGAACCCTACACTGCGCGTGGCCCGAGACGCACTTGGCCGGTTTTTTTTTTAATTATTTTCCTGCTCAAGTATATATTCACTGATCCATTTCATTATTTTTTATTACTCATTTTTGTTAGGGTTCCGTAGTAAACAAGGAACCCTTATAGTTTCGCCATATCCGTCCGTCTGTCTGTCTGTCTGTCCGCGGTTTAGCTCAGAGACTATTGATACTAGAAATCTGTAATTTGACAAGGGTATAAATATTAATCACGCCGACAAAGTGGTGAAATAAAATAGTGAAAAATATTTTTTTTAGGGTACCTCCCCTACATGTAAAGTGGGGATGAATTTTTTTTTCTCATCTATCCCATAGTGTGGGGTGTCGTTGAATAGGTCTTTCAAAAACGTTGTGGGTGTGCTAACACCATTTTTCAATTCAGGGATCCGTTTGTGAAATATGATATTTTAAAGTGCTAAATTTTATTAGAGTCAAGTGTCCCCCCCCCTCTGCCAGCTAAATGGTTGTATATAGGATACAAGAAAAAATTCACAGCAGTAGTATATATAATGAATTTTAAAGGAAAACTATCACGGCTAAGTAGGGTTCATTAGTGAAGGAGTTATATCGGTTTTTCGAAGTTAGATATTACACGTAGTGTAAGTTGCATATTTTTTTTTATTTCGGGATAGGCTTGCGCTTGACGACAATCAATGCTGGACAGCACTGATGAGGTCTAGGTTGGAGCGCGCTTGCCTAGAAAGTGCCTATTCACTCTTGCCTTGAAGGTACTGAGGTTATACGTGGCCGGAAACACAGATGTTGGAAGTGCGTTCCACACCTTAGCGGTTCGATTCAGAAACGTTGCACTGAAGCGTTTTGTGCGAGAAGATTTTGTAGTTTATTATAGTATTTAAACCATGGAACTCAAAATGTATGTTGAGACTTTCAACTACGGAACCCTACACTGCGCGTGGCCCGACACGCACTTGGCCGGTTTTGTTTACTTTACTGCTTAGTTTTATCTGCTGAACTAGTTATTAAGGGGACGCAAGCCAGTACCTTCTTCATACAAACGTAGATGAGTGATTACTACATTATTTGATATTGTACGCTCAAAACTAAGTATTATGTCGATTTGCCTCATCATTATAAAATAGTGAAAAAAATATTCGTTATAAAGTTACGAGCCTCGAAAGATCGTCATTTTCACACTAAATTTATGACAACTTTGGGCGCAAATAAATAACATTAGGAGTATGAAAATTCCAAAAAAAATTATCATTAAACATAGTTTATTTATTCATCAGTTCAAATAACTTTACTTTGTAAACATACATTTAGTCGTTTTTTCTCAAAAACACTTTTCCCAAACGACTGTTCAACCCTTTTCGCGCGCTCGATTTCGGTGTAAATTATCGCGCCTCTCACCCGACACAGAGCGGGAGCGGGACGGTAGCACGGAAGTATGCGCGCATGCACTCGCTGGTCGCTACACTGAGTCTATCTCTTTCTCACACAATGTTAGGTGAAATAGCAAGCAGGTTACCCACGTGCGCCGGCAACTTCAGTCGCGCGTATGAGCCCCCTTAAACGTGCCATTTATAATTAGGGTTCCGTACCAAAATGGTAAAAATGGAACCCTTATGGTGAGACTTTCTCCGTCCGTCCGTCCGTCCGTCCGTCCGTCCGTCCGTCCGTCCGTCCGTCCGTCTGTCACAGTCGATTATTTCAGTAACTATTGAAGCTATCGACATGAAATTTGGCATAGTTGTGTATAATAGTGGCCCAACATCATTGGAATAAAGAAAAATCGAAAATTATTTTTAGTTTTATTAAAAAAGGGGGAAAATCGGGGGTTTGAAATTTCAAAGTAAAATAACTATACCGAGTGGGGTATCATATGAAAGGCCTTTACTTGTGCATTCTAAAACAGTTTTTTATTTATTTCTATATATAATAGTTTTTGAGTAATCGGCCAAAATGTCGAAAAAAATACCGTTCCCCCCTCCCCCCCTTATTTCCGAAGTTTACCAATCGAAAAATCTGAAATAATTATGATCAATAGAGGTTTATGTATATTTTACAGGAAAAATAAAACCAACGCGAAAATTATTTTAGTTTGATTAGAAAAGGGGGAAAATCGGGGGTTTGAAATTTCAAAGTAAGATAACTATACCAAGTGGGTATCATATGAAAGGCCTTTACTTGTGCATTCTAAAACAGTTTTTTATTTATTTCTACATATAATAGTTTTTGAGTAATCGGCCAAAATGTCGAAAAAAATACCGTCCCCCCCCCCCCCTTATCTCCGAAGTTTACCAATCGAAAAATCTGAAATAATTATGGTCAATAGAGGTTTATGTATAAAATTATTTTAGTTTAATTAAAAAAGGGGGAAAATCAGGGGTTTGAAATTTCAAAGTAAGATAATTATACCGAGTTGGGTATCATATGAAAGGCCTTTACTTGTGCATTCTGAAACAGTTTTTTATTTATTTCTATATATAATAGTTTTTGAGTAATCGGCCAAAATGTCGAAAAAAATACCGTTCCCCCCCCCCCCCTTATCTCCGAAGTTTACCAATCGAAAAATCTGAAATAATTATGGTCAATAGAAGTTTACGTATACTTTACAGGAAAAATAAAACCAACGCTCTAACTAGCATAGTTTTTTTTTTATATTAACAATAAACCTCTACAAACAAAGTTAACGATAAATAAGCAAATTAATTTAATATTATCGTTTTACTTTTACTTTTGGAGTATGGAACCCTCGGTGCGCGAGTCCGACTCGCACTTGGCCGGTTTTTTTTTAATTAATTTTTTTTAACTTACCAAAACTGCTATTTACAACTGCCTCTTTAAATCATTGCCACTGTAAAATATTGGCATGTGATCACAAAATCCTTAATACTTATTGTATTTTGTTTATATTTTATAATACTTTGAGACCTATATTAAATATGGCTGAAACATTTTACTAAAAATATTTTCTTATGAATACAAAGAAGAAATAATAATAAACCGGACATTAATGTTGTGACTTGTGATTGTGACTCCTGCTTGCAAAGCTTCAAAGAGACCGAAACAGTAACATAAAAAAATATTCGTATAAAAAATGTCAAAAAACTATACACTTTAATAGCGCTACTTGAGTATTAGGTATACGCTGACGCTGTAAAAATAACCCAAATATCTGATTATTATCTTTTAATTATTATCGATGCCTGTCCACAATCAGTATAGTTGAATTATTTTTAGTTATTATGTTATTCTAATCCTTGAAATATCTGTATTTAGAATTCATGTTGAGGCAACCTAGTATGTAAATAGACTATGGATACAACTTTATTTTGTTACACAGCGACCCCGTAAGTAGAAATATAGCGTATCCCACTTTTTTGTTCTCTATAAGGTTCGTGATTCTGAGCAAATTATTTTCAGCTTAAAAATATATACGTGACGGATTATTGAATGGTAGGTACCATTCCGAACCAGTGTGCAGTGGTAGATTCATTCGATGATTCGAAAGCACTTGTAAAGTTTATTTAAATAAAAAATATTTCTGTTTGATTTGCCGGCTTTGCTTCAGCTGTCCACAAAGCTACGCTAAGCTACATTTTGTAACATTTTTGTTTTGAAAAGAGCAACTGCTGAGTTTCTTACCGGCTCTTCTCAGCAGAATCAGCTTTCCGAACCGCTGGTAGATTCTTGACTTGTCATAAGAGCCACAAGTTGGCCTTCGTGAAATAAATGTTTTTGAATTTTTGATTTTGAATTGAGAACCTCCTCTTTTTTTTGTCGGTTGAAAAATAAAATACAAAAAAACACAATTTAAATGTGTCAAATGTTTTAGCTGGGTTGAAAATATTGATTTGATTTAAAGTTTAAGATTTCAGAATATCGTGTATCTCGACTCTACCGAAGAGACCGATCGTTCTTAAGTTACGAAGGAAACACGAGTAGGTACTTTGTAAGTAGAAAACATTTTGTAACGGACAAGAAGAAAGAAACGAGTTTGTAGTTACGACATTAATTTAGCAGCCGTTCTTCTTAGAAATTATACCAATGGACTGCGGCCTATAAACAACGCCGCTGATGATGGTATTAGGTATATAATCACAAGGGCATTGAGTGCACTTAGAGGCTTCACTTGGGCCAATGATTTAGCTTGAATGGACTATGACTAGGGTTGCCAATAGATAAAGAAATGGCGAAAGAGGCCGCCATTGTCCAGCGCTGGGCTTCTTATAGCCGTACTGGAAACGTCAGCGCGGATGACCTTGCGGCCCGTATGCGTGACGCTCTTACAGAGATCTGTGACGCGTCCATGCCACGCGCACGAAGGAGACCTCCGCGTCGTCAGGTGTACTGGTGGACACCCGAAATTGCAGCTCTTCGAGAAGTCTGCAACAGAGCTCGCCGGGAGTATGTCCGGACCCGCAGGCGGAATAGATTAGGACCCGAGCAAGAAGCCCGCTTGCGAAGTGAGTATCGCTCTACGAAGAAAACCCTCCAGACGGCTATCTGTCGGGCTAAAGAACAAGCCCGCGAAGAGCTCCTACAGGGGCTTAATCGGGACCCCTGGGGGCGGCCTTATCGCATGGCCAGGAACAAACTGCGTAATCAGGGTGCCCCTGTCATAGGAACCTTACAGCCGGACTTCCTTTCGCGGCTGGTGGAGGAACTGTTTCCCGATTCTGCGGGACATACGCCGCCGACGATGTCTGCCATAGTCAGAGACCAGGGAGAAATCAATGTCGTCCCCCCTATTACGGAGAACGAGTTGGAACGCGCCCTTGACCGCTTGCGGGACAGAAAGACAGCACCTGGACCAGATGGTGTACCGGGGAAAATTTTGTATATATCCCGGAAATGTCTACTAGAAATGCTCCGGGAACTGTTCGACAAGTGTCTACAATTGGGACAGTTCCCGAAGATCTGGAAAGACGGAAAACTGTGTCTCCTGCGGAAGGACGGTCGCCCGCCGGACTCAATAAATGCCTATAGGCCAATAGTTCTGTTGAATGAGTTGGGTAAAGTCTTTGAAAAGATTATCGCTGCCCGCCTGACTGAACACCTTGAGTCGGTGGGCCCGGGTCTTTCCGAGGCGCAGTTTGGCTTCAGGGCGGGACGTTCAACCCTGGATGCCTTGAGCGCTTTAAAGAGTCTGACCACAGAGGCGGTGAGCGAAGGGGATGTGGTACTCGCAGTCTCGCTTGACGTCGAGAATGCCTTCAACAGTGTACCGTTCGAGACTTTACTCGAGGCGCTTCGATATCACGAAGTGCCTCTGTATCTCAGGGGGCTGCTTGAGGCATATCTCGGGGACAGGGAGGTTCTGTGGGAGAGAGGTGACGGACAAATGTATCGACGTCGTGTTTGCAGAGGGGTGCCGCAGGGATCGGTCCTTGGGCCAGTCCTTTGGAACATTGGATTTGATTGGATCCTGCGGTGCCCGATGCTCACCGGGACGCGTGTACTATGCTATGCGGACGACACCCTCATCACGGCCCGAGGAAAGACGTTCGAGGAAGCGGCACGCTTAGCCACTGCCGCTACGTCGAGAGGCTGGGCTTGAGAGTCTCTGTCCCTAAAACTGACGCTCTCCTCTTCCATGGCCTACGTAGGGGACCACCTCGAGGTGCAGAAATTACCGTCCAGGGTACAACTGTGGCGATAAAGAGTCACATAAAGTACCTGGGCCTTATCCTGGACGGTCGATGGAATTTCGGAGAGCATTTCCAGCGTCTGGCACCAAGGCTGGTGAATGCCGCTGCTGCCCTCGGTAGGCTTCTGCCGAACATAGGTGGGCCGGAGTCTACCTGTCGGCGACTCTACACCGGAATAGTACGAAGCATGGCACTGTACGGGGCACCCATATGGGTGCAAGGCCTAACATCTCAAAATAAAGCCCTACTACGGAGACCGCAGAGAATAATCGCGGTCCGTGCGATCCGAGGGTACGGTACAGTGTCGTGGACAGCTGCCACACTTCTGGCGGGCGATCCTCCCTGGGAACTTCAGGCCGAAGTACTTGCCGAAGTATACCAGTATAGGGCGGACGCTAGGAGCCGAGGTGAGCGGCCGGGACTGGAGGAGTCTGAGCGGATCAGGGCTCTAGCTCGCGAGGCCCTTATTGGTAGGTGGGCTGA
Organism: Oeneis ivallda; assembly: GCA_029955525.1. Lineage (NCBI taxonomy): Eukaryota > Metazoa > Arthropoda > Insecta > Lepidoptera > Nymphalidae > Oeneis > Oeneis ivallda. The sequence continues at coordinate 13,755,696 of JARPMR010000016.1, read as the reverse complement.
GGACCTACAGTCTCCTGCTGCTGGTGCCTGGACGGTAGAGGCAATTCGGCCTCACCTTGAAAGATGGTTGAAGAGACGGCACGGGACACTGACGTAGATACTTACTGGACATGGTTGCTTCGGTAAGTATCTCCATCAGATTGCACGACGGGAGCAAACACCGGCCTGTCACGAGTGCGATGCGCGGGAGGACTCAGCGATTCACACTCTGGTAGAGTGCGCGGCATGGGATCCACAGCGGCAAATTATTGCGCATTTCGTGGGGATAGACCTCTCCCTGCAGAATGTGGTTAATGCCATGATCGGCAGCGAGAGCTGCTGGCATAGCGTGGTGGCCTTCTCCGAGAGCGTCATCTCGTTAAAAGAGGCAGCGGAGCGTGACAGAGGGCTAGACCCAAATGCTCACCCGCTTCGCAGACGACGGACGCAGAGGCGAAGGCGCCGCTATGCGCATCTCGTCCCTCCAGGGCCGTAATGATGCTTGGCTGAAAGGGTAAGGCCGATAAACGCTGGAACGCCACAGTAGAATGCAATAGCGACCCTGTGGCGTCCCTTATAAGCGAGGACGGATCCGTTGGGTTTTAGTGGGTATTTTGGCAGTGCCAACGAGTCCCACATACCTTCATACATAGGGATGCCTAAACGCATTTCCCAACGTTAAAAAAAAAAAAAAAAAGGGTTGCCAATAGATTTCAGCAGTACGACGAAAGTAAGCGTCGACAAAGAATTTTTTTACGATTGTAAATGTCTAGATTTGTACAGTCGGCTTGCAGTCCAAATGCAGACTGCAAGCCAACTGCAAAGTTACTGTTTTCGTTCAGTCCGCGTGTACTGTTTAGCCACATGAGTAATGACTTCTATATCAGAGCTATAACTTCTAAGGACCGAGCAAAATGTTTACCTATTTTGATAGGGTTGTTACTGGAGGATAATATAAATAAAGCAAAAGTGTACAGAATACTTTTAAAAATTACTTATATAGGGTACCAACCAACTTTTTTCGGCGCTTCTTGAAGTGAAAACTTCTATAGGCACATTGAGCACTTTTTTGGGTGAGCAAAAAACATGGATTTCGCGAAATCTTCACCGTCACCTGGAGATTTCAGTAAGTGTATTTTAGAGGTTCTGAAGCAACCTTGCATAGCGCAGTCGACAAGCAGCCGCCTTCTTTAACGTTTAATGTATGACTGTCGCAGGTTCGAAACTCATTCACGAAACGTGAAGTGCGCTTTTTTTTAATTATTTTTATTTATTTTTATATATTTTTTTTATATTTTTTTATATTTGTTTTCAATTATTAGCAAATCTAGTTTTCACTTCTATCGGCAGTCCCTATGACTGACAGTTTTTTGTGAGGTCGAGGAGGCTGAGTCCTGAGACCACGACGACCATCGTCAACAACCCCTCTCAGAATAAGAAAGGGTTACAAGTTACAACGACTATAACCTAATTAAATTCAACATTAATTATTCTTATAATATCACACGAACTTTAACGATTGTAACATACTACGAAAAGCCCAATTAAACCAAGCTCAGTCAAGCACATAAACAAAGGTCGGATGGCACATACTCGCAAGGCCACTGAGCGTGCACTTACAATCTGAGATACTTACTTGGGCTTGTAATTAAGCTCGACAGGCTAGGGTTGACAACAAAAATAATCTACGAATTTAATTATTAATTAATTAACTAGAGTTATGTAATTTTTGTTAGGGAGCCTTGAAATAGTATTAAATATACATAAGTATGTATGTACATCAAATTAATTATTAACAGTGATATTACTGGCATAATAGGTAATAATTCTGATGGTTTTTTTTAAATTTATTTATTTATATTCACATAAAAATTAGAAATATATACATGGATTCTTTGCACCTATCCCAGACCCAGAGATTTATCTCTGGAATTGTTCAGGTGCTGCACACTCCTTTTGAACAGCTTTTGGGAAAGGTAGCGTTTTGAATATTAATATTAACAGCACAATATAATGATTTTAGTGCCAGCACATTTTATTGACTTAATGAAATAGCTTTTCAAAACCTTATGTTATAACTAATACATTCTAAACTATATAAAGAAAAAACAACTTTTTCTTATGTAGCATACATAATAATAACAAATAAAACACTTTAGCAATGGATTCACTTGATATTTCTAAAACAGTCTGTTTAAATCCTAAAAAGTTATATCTACTATAGGATATTTTTGTCTTGGCAAAGCCAAGGCTTCCCGCGAGATTTTTAAAAAGCTAACTTCGCGCGATTTAACTAGATGATGCCCGCGATTTCATCCGCGTGGATTAAGGTTTTTTTTCATACCCGCGGGAACTCTGTAATTTTCCGGGATAAAAAGTAGCAGATGTACAGGATGTGTTAATCTGGGTATGTGCTATGTCCATTCCAAATTTCAGCTAAATCGGTTCATTAATTCTAGCGTTAAAACGTAACAAACATCCATCCAAACATCCAAACATTCATGCATCCTCACAAACTTTCGCATTTATAATATTAGTAGGATTACTGGTAACTGGCAACCCTTAACCGCAAAGCTTACACAAGCGCGGGCGGCGATCCCGGCGGGCGCGACAGCTCGTCGCTTCCTCATTGCTTCACGAGCTGGCGGGTGATGTGCGTACAAGGTTTACAGGGCTGGGAAAAGGGCTTTAAATACTATTTTCCCTACTAATTGGGCAAGCGAAGTGAGCTCTCTGATTCTGACTTGGCTTTTGCACCTGTCTGTCGAGTGTCTGTCATGGCCTTAAACTCCTGCTGTGGGGTTGTCTAAAACTGAGTGCTTCAGCACAGTGTGACAGAAAAATCAAAAACCCATAACAGCATTGAATTAGAGCTCAATTTCGTGTATGCATACTTGTACGTTTAGGCATGTACGATACGCTCCATAATGCTCCATGTTAAAATCGGTTGTACTGAATTTGTGACTTAAATTAAATCAAGACTCAAGGATTATTTTTCTTTGACGCTTATGTCATCCAATACGAATACGATCAATGGAGTAACTTTTAGTCAATTGGTACCCTGATTGGCTTTATATAAGGTGTTTTTCCTGCATTATCACATTATCAAAAGCGGGAGAGTATCAGCCAATCAGAAGCGATTGCGATCGTCACGCTATAGCAATCATTTTTAAACAGTTCCACAACTGAATAATTGATGAGCATAATTATTAATTCACAAATAATACTTAAAAGCCGAAAATATCATAAAGTCATAGAAAACTCTTCGGATTCCAGCCGGGCGCACTATAGAAGCGAATGGGGGCAACAAATAATATTAATTCGCAATAAATGTCATAAAGACCAAATAAATAAGAATTAACAGTTTCCGTAGGTACATCCGTTCCAACATCTACGTAGAAAGGTGAAACGTGACAGAATTGATTTTTTACATCAAAATACCGCTAGTTGTAATATCAGCCAATTAAAGGTGTCTATTTCTTAATATGATACGTGTGCGGAACATAAAGATGGACAAAATAAATGTTTGACTACAGTTAACTTTACAGTTGACTACGGGTCAATAACATAGGCATTGCATAGGTACAGGTTTTTATCACTTTATCAACTAGAAAACTGGATATGAAAATTAAAATAATTTTATTGCATACAATCCGTTTATAGGTATTATCTAATATTAGTGTATCTATGATTGGAGTGTTAAAAGTTGAATAAAACAGATACCTATACCTAGTTACAACTGGATAAACTAGACCCTAGTCCCACAATATGTAAGTATAAACATTGGGTTACATTATTGCAATTTTCTTAAGGAGCTCTAATTTTTTGAAAATAAATTAAAGCCTATGTTACTTCCTGATAACTTAGCTTTCTATTGGTGAAAAAATGGTTAAAATCGGTCCAGTAGGTACAGAGCCTATACGGTACAAACAAACAAACAAACAAACAAACAAAAAAATCTTTCCTCTATACAATATTAGTATAGATAAGTTTCAACTAATTTACATTTTCAAAGTAAATCGTTAAAATAATATAATAGGAGTATACTCTACTATAGATTTTGTATATTCAGGCGTTAAAATGCAAGAAGAATATTTTCTGCTTAATTTTGAGATTGCGCCATCAATCGTAAGTAGATACACTGAGAAAATAATGCGACACTACGATGAAATACGAAAACAATTCTTGCCAACTTTAATAAATAAATTCATAATCACTTGATCAGGTATGTCCGTTAAGACGGACGTTATAACTTATTATGGCTTGTGACAAAGGCCAAATCCGTTCAATAGAACAAAATTTTGGCGGTCTAAACAACCACACTGCATCCGCTGTTTCATATACCTACATAGATCAATATTTTGTTTTAGCTCATTTTAAAACCGACTTCAAAAAATTTGAATTTTTGAATTTTTTTTTTGTTTCAAAGGGTAGGTATACTTCCCAGGTGGTCTCACATAAATTTTATTGAAATCGGTCGAGCATTTTTTTAGATATCAACAATAAATTATATACTTTGTATAGTTGCGCGGGAGTTCGAAGTCTGTTTTTAACCGACTTAAAAAAACAAAAAGAGGAGGTTCTCAATTCGACGCTTATTTTTTATTATTACACACATCAAAAGTGTCTAGGGATCAACATATATTTTTGCAATAACTTTTCTCCTGATTGATATTAATTAAAATTTTCTTTAAGGATTCAACAAATAAAGTGTTTTCGTTTGTCACAGTAACGATAAACCAAGTCACCTTTGCATTAATAAAGAAATTTGCCATTTTCCTAATAAAGGGATTTTTGACATTTGAACCACTAACATTAAAGTTCGAAAAAAAGACTGAAATAACAGTTTTCTTTAAAATTTTATTGGGTAACTTATACAATTAATAATCCGTGTTTCTACCGCGAACACTAACAACACAAGAACATCGGTTTGGCATACTCAAAATGAGTTCATCCAAATCACGCTGTGGAATGGCCGCCCATGTTCGTTGCAACAACAAAAAAAGGTCTTCTTGCCACTGGATACCCTCCATATTCGGCAGAGCTCTTCTCTGTAGCATATCCCATGCATGCTCAATCGGGTTCAAGTCTGGCGACTGAGCAGGCCAGGGCAGGACATTGATGTTAGCTGCGGCGAGAGTCTGTCTTACAACTCTTGCGGTGTGCGGTCGTGCATTATCATGCATTAACTGAAATAAGGGACCGATTTGCACTTGTAGAGGAACGATGGCGTCTGATACAATCGTCTCAGCATAAATTTGAGCGTTGAGGTTGCCTCTGATCCAAATCAACTCAGTTCTTCCGCCGATCCAAATACCCGCCCATACCATGATGGTTCCACCACTATAAGGATGGACTTCCTGGCAGGATTTTAATCGCTGATTATGAAATTATGAAATGCACCAAAAAGGATCCATATAAATTTATAAAATCATAAATTTATTACAAAGCCACATCTCAATCTCAAGAAATCCGCATAAAAATGCTTGATCCCTAGACACTTTTGATGTGTGTATTATCAAATCTTAACTGATTTCAATCAAAATTTTTTATTTGGTTTAATAAGAATTTTTTATATTAAATTATTTTTATTGAAAAGAATATTGGCCATATTGAACAGGATCTATGTTCCCCTCACCCTCATAATGAGAGTCGAAGGCTTGCGTTAGAATGTATACGACAATAGTACAACGAATACGGATTAATTCAAAAACTTATCAATTTCCAGTCCGCAACACTAACCGTGGCTATAATTGTAACTCATTCCATAGATTATATAGTAGAAATACAAATCCGATCTATTCAAATTGCAATATCACCACGATTACAAAACGTTTATTTTGGTTATATCCACGACAGCCATTATTAAAACCCATCAACGTACATTATTCTTTTTCTAAGCTTTCGATAAAGAGTTAATAACTTTTATGACCGGTTACTTTACGTATGATTAGTTCGAACTAAAAAATTGGTTACGCAATGCACTTTCACTTAGTCCGTTCTTCAGTTTGTCCATATTCCAATTAGCAGTGAAATGTTTGAAACAAGAAAACAACGCAGTGTTTCTATTTACCAAATTTGGTTATTGCGTAACATTGTATTGTACGCATCCCACTTCGTAATAATTAACTTGTCCCAGATACCATTACAATATGATCAAATACCAGCATCCAACATTTATTAGGTAATTCAATCTATAAACCATTCATATTATCTTAATATATATATATTTCTTGCGTGCGTGTGTATGTCACTGAACTCCTCCTAGACGGGTGGATAGATTTTGATGAAATTTTTTGTGTGAGTTCAAGGGGATTCGAGGATGGTTTAGATTCACAATTTGGTCCACTGGAAAATGTTTATTTAACTAATTTTTCATTTATAAGTAGTGGCAGTACGAAGTTCGCTGGGTCAGCTAGTCATTTTAATAAAATCCTTAGTGACAGGACGGACAGTTTTCGATTCTCCAAAAAAACTGTGCGAAGCAAAAGGGCATATTATTTAGCATTATGTTGCAAGTTTTCAAGTTTAAATTAGTACCTAGAGTACCTAAACCTAGAGTAAATAATTAAAACACAATTTTTCAATTAAACTTTAACGTACAACCATAAAATGTAGTAAGTATTACTTAGAGTAAAACGGAGTCTATAAACACTTAAGATGTTACGAGTCTCTACAATAATTGCTTGGTTCTTCGAACTTAATAATATGCACGGAATTAACTGTGTTCGTTTCAATATGAGTGGTCTAAACCTAAAGCTAACTAGGTACATAACAAGCAATTAATATTTATCTTAAACTATTATTACTCTATTCTATATTATATTAATTATGTATATCTCAAACTCTATAAAATACATTTTTAATACGTAACTGTGTTTTTTTACAAATGATAACCGCGACTTTGTCCGCGTGGATTAAGGTTTTTTGATTCCAGCAGGAACTCTAATTTTCCGGTTAAATATGTAGCCTAAGTAATCCTGGGTATGAGCTATCTCCATTCCAAATTTCAGGCAAATTAGTTCATTCGTTGTGGCGTTAAAGAGTATCAAACATCCATCCATCCATCCATCCATACATACATCCTCACAAACTTTCGCATTTATAATATTTGTAGGAAGTAGGATAGTAGGAAGAAAGAAAATCGTCAATACATATCTCTGTTGCGGCATGATTGAAGTATAAACCGACAAACAAACAGACTTCGCATTATTATATTATTATTAGTAGGATCACGCTAAATCGTCTAGGTAGCTGAATGATACTAAAGTAGATACTTTTGACACTCCAGCTCCTTTTGACACTTGAAATCCAAACACAGATCCTAGTTACCAAAACTTATCATCCGGTCAACAATTCGACGAACTCATTGTCTTTACATAACAAGATCTACTAGTCCTAACTCCTAATCTACCATCACACGCCCTCGCCCACTCTGATATGATCTGCATACTTTCACGCGCCGACACATTAGTGACAACACATGCACGTGGAGTAATGACAGGTGAAGTAATTCAAAACTGACAGATGAATTAGATTGTAGTGATCCAAAACTTGCTCAGTATTCAAATTCGTCTTTATATTCATATCATACACGTTATATTACCATTGTTGCGCCACTTCTCTGAGATGAAGCAAAGGCAAGAGACATACCATACCTTATTTATTAGTGAACCAGAAACCGGGCCTTTACTATAGCTTTTTTATTACACAACATAGTACAAAAGTCGGACTTAATGCTATAGCATTTTCTCCCCTTCTACCCTTGGATGTGCGAAATCACCTGTAGGTGTATCATATAAAATATTATGTATATGCTTTAACTAATTAAAAGTAAGATAACTTTATTAAAATGTGCTACACAAAAACCTCTTCGTAAGAAGCCTGAAACAACCTAAACGTTCTCGGATAATCTGTCCACCCATGAAAACGGGATGAAAATTCCTACAGTAATTTTGATGGACGAACTTGACCGAAAGACTTCATTTTGTCTTGGAAATGGTTGTGTTATTGGTAATACTCATATTATATGACTTGGGTACTTCTAAAGAAATGAAAACCTTTTAAGCAATTATATTTACTATATACCCTAGTCTTGATCTTGGAATGTATTCGCTAACCAGATTGACTATCAATCTACGATTTTAGCCGTCCTCGCCACCCACTACGAATTGCGCATACTTTCACGAACTTATCACACGTTTGTGACAGGTGAAAAGTATTGTAATTTATAATATCACTAGATAGACGTAGGTATCCAATATCCAAATCAAAGATCAGAGACAAATCGTCTCCAAGATGCCAGCGTTGTGTGCCAAGTTTCATCGCAACATGATGAATAGTAAACCAGGAAATATTAATTTATATTTATACTTATCAATGTCTTACGGTTAATTACTATGCTTTGAACATTTCAATAGAACTAAATTAATCTTGCTAAATAAATATATCTATATAAATAAAAATGAATGTTGGTAAGCGCATAACTCAAGAATGGATGGACCAATTCGGTTAATTTATTTTTTTTGTATGTTCCTTAAGGTCCACGGAAGGTTTTAATAAAAAAAAACAAACAAAAAAATTCAATTTTTACTTTTAACTTTTGACAGAACGAAGTCTGTCCGGGCAGCTAGTATAGACTAAAAACCACTTACGAGTATCATTCCCCTTACTTTTAGATAATAGATATTGGTCAATAATAGTTATTATTTGTCAAAGTTATTTGTCAATAACAATGCTGTCATAAATAAAACAAGTAAATATCTCTATCTATTTAACTGTGACAACTCGTATACGCAAAAGTTGTACATACTCCAATCATTACGTTACGAAAGTAACACGTTCAAGAATTTCGCCATAATTATCTATGATGTATGACAAAGATTGTTAATTAATCAGAGTTAAAAATTTAAATAACACCGAATAGGCTGCACTCCTCTCTCTGGTCGTTGACCAGGGCCACTCAAGGCCGTCTAAAGTACCTATTAATCTTGCATTTTCATACCAAACCTTCCAATTTGTTCATTCAAAACAAATTATTTATTATCTATATATCTACGAGTAAGCTTTTTTATTATGTTATACTCGTACCTATTAAGCATATTACTTTATGTTGATATTGTCTATTTACTAGCAACCCAGAATCTTCTCTGTGTTCTTAGTCTATGGTGTGACTCTATAGTATGTGCTTGCGTTGCGAAATAAAATATTTCAAGAAAGTTGAAGCGGTTTTTTCTTTTAGCAGAAATCCCTTCAAAGAATCCGCCCCCGAATACCTAACATGGTTATGGGCCCAGAATACGCAAGAAGAAGAAGTAACTAGAAGTTTAAAGTTTGAAAATCGTCCCACGCTCAACGCAAATGGAAGACGACAAGAAGAACAAGTATGGCGTCACGCCGTTCGCCGGCACAAATTATAGTAACTGGCTATTTAGAATAAAGATAGTACTCCAAGCACAGAATCTATACAATTATGTGTTTGGGACAGAAGAAAAGCCGGATTCGACAAATGAAGCTAAGTGCATGGACATTCTTGTGCAATGCATTAGTGACACGCACTTGGAAATTGTCAAGGAATGTAGAACGTCTAAAGAATTATTGAAGAAACTAGAGGACAATTTCGCTAGAACGGGAATAGCATCTCAGCTGATTACAAGAAAACGGCTACTAACTCAGAAATAAGACGGAGTACAAGGATTAGAAAACTACTTCATGACCTTTGACAAGCTAGTTAGGGAATTGAAAGAATCGGGGGCTCAACCCAGTGAGAGTGAAATTAGCTGTTACCTATTACTAGCGATGCCAACAGTATTCCAGCATGTGGTTACAGCAATAGAAACATTAAGTAGTTCGGAGATATCATTAGAATTTATAAAGAAACGACTATTGGATGAAGAAATTAAAAGAAAAGGATTTGGAACTCAGGAGGAGAGTGATGCATTCATGTTGAATCAAAGAAAGAAGCAGAATATTAAGAAGTTTAATAATTCACCGTGAAACAGTAGTGGCAGCGGTAGTAGCAGCAGTAGCTTTCCTTTTGACTGCTATAACTGCGGCAAGAGGGGGCACAAAATATCGCAGTGTAGATTTAAGAAAGCGCAAGGCTCAGCCAACGTTGTCCAAATGGATAAAGAAGATGAGATTTGTTTTGTGACATCCTCAACAATGCCAGAAGTATTAACACAAGAAAGGTCCAGAAAAATTGAGTTTATAGTTGATTCTGGGGCAACAGATCATCTAGTTAACAAAAGAGAATACTTTTGTAGGATTGAGAAATTAGAGACTCCTATTAAAATTAATATTGCCAAGGATGGTGAGGTGTTACATGCATATGAGTCAGGTGTTATTGTTACACAGAATGTTACCTTGAAAGAAGTGCTGTTTGTACCCGAGCTGCGGTGTAATCTGCTGTCAGTAAATAAAATTGAAAACGCTGGATTTGGAATAACTTTTGAGAAAAATAGAGTGACTATTTACAAGGAAAAGAAGACAATTATAGAAGGATATAAGATAAATAAATTATACAGATTATCTTTTGTATTGAAAAATGAAGAGATAAGTGTACAGAAAGCTTATAGCATATCTGAAACTCAGAATGATTGGCATACAAAACTTGGGCATGCTTCAAAGGGAAAATTAGAAGAATTGAAGTCTAGAAAATTAATATCATATGAAGGTTCAAACAAAGAGATACTATGTGAACCTTGCCTAAAGGGGCGACAGACTAGATTGCCATTCACAGAATATAATAACAGTAGTAAGAGAATTTTAGAAGTTATTCATTCAGATTTGTGTGGTCCGATTAATCCTGCAACATATGGTAATAAGAAATATATCTTGAGTTTTGTCGATGATTACAGCCATTTTGCAACAGTCTATTTGTTAGAAAGCAAAACGGAGGTATTACAGTGTTTCAAGAAATATGTCAATTTAGTAGAAGCCCAATTTGGAACTAAAATATCAAGATTTAGGTGCGACAATGGAAAAGAATATGATAACATAGAGTTTAAAAACTATTGTGAAGAAAAAGGAATTAAAATTGAATTTACAATAAGTTACACACCACAACAAAACGGAAAGTCAGAAAGATTTAACAGAACTGTGGTAGAAAAGGCGAGAACTTTATTAGCTGACACAAGTCTGGAAAAACAACTGTGGGGAGAAGCAGTGTATAGCGCTACCTACATAATTAACCGCCTTCCAACTAGCAGAGATATCATTCCTGCTGAGATCTGGTATGGTAGAAGTCCAGATTACTCTAAAATGAAAGCGTTTGGTACAGAAGCATATGTACATATCGGCAAGGAGCACAGAAATGGAAAGTTTGATGAAAAGTCCAAGAAGTATAGTATGGTTGGCTACTGTAATAATGGATATAGACTTTGGGATTTTGAGTTGAAGAAAATTATAAGAAGTAGAGATGTAATATTTAATGAAAAACCAAGGAAACATATGGAAACGTTTACATATACAGAAGAAGATAATTTATCATCAAACTTGCCATTGTCTAGCTGTGAAGAGATGAAGGAAGACACAACAACTAGTAGTACTGAGGAAGAAAATCTATCTACAGAAAATAGTCAAGAAACTAAAGACATGGAAAATGGAGAAAGAGAACAGAGGCAGAGAAAAAGACCAGTGTGGTTAGAAGATTATGAGACCTTCCATGCTGCATATATCTCTGAAGCATTTATAAATGATGAACCAAGGACATTAAAAGAAGCAATGGAAAGCGCAGAGAGTGACAGGTGGAAAGAAGCAATGGAAAGCGAATTGCAGTCGCATGAGAAACATCAAACATGGACTATTGTAGAAAGACCGAAGGATAAGGAAGTTGTAGAAAGTCGATGGGTATTTAGAAAGAAATCGGAGAATAACTATAAAGCCAGGTTAGTGGCAAAAGGCTTCCAGACCTCACAATATGAAGAAACATATGCGCCTGTTGGAAGACTCACAACTTTAAGGTCATTGCTTGTAATTGCAAATCATGACAACCTAAAAATAGAACAGATGGATGTGAAAACTGCCTTCCTTCATGGTATACTTAAGGAGGAGATATATATGAGTCTTCCAGGTCAGCATAAAGTCGATAAAGTGTGTAAACTTAACAAGTCAATTTATGGCTTAAAACAAAGTCCGAGGTGTTGGAATAAAGTATTCCACGAGTTTATGTGTGAAAATAACTTTAAGTGTTCAGAATATGATAATTGTTTATATCTGTTACAAGATGAAACTAATATAATAAGTGTGTATGTGTTCCTATATGTGGATGACATTTTAATTATGAGTGCTTGTGAAAAGAAAATTAGAGATGTTAAGTTTAAATTAGAAAAACAATTTGAAATGGTTAGTTTGGGACAAGTTCATAAGTTTTTAGAGATAGAGATAGAAAGAGACTTTGCTGAAGGTGTTATTAAAATTCATCAGAAAAATTATATAGAAAAAGTTCTTAAAAGGTTTAACATGATAGACTGTAAAAGTGTATCCACTCCGTGTGAAGTTGGACTGAAATTGGAAAAACCAGAAAATTATACTTGTACCCAGCCTTACCGTGAGTTAATTGGTTGTTTAATATATTTGGTTATTTGTACCAGGCCTGATCTATCATTTGCAGTCAGTTATTTTAGTAGATATCAAAATAATGCATCTGATGAACATATTACTTACCTGAAAAGGGTTCTCAGATACTTAAAGTTAACAGCAAATTATGGATTAGTGTATAAAAATAAGCAGTGTAAGAATGTAGCTGAGGGATATTGTGATTCGGATTGGGCAGCTGATGTTGATAGAAAATCAGTGTCAGGGTATTGTTTACTATTACATGGAAATATTGTGTCATGGTCTACTCAAAAACAGAAAACAGTCTCTCTCTCTACTGCCGAATCTGAATACATGGCTCTAAGTATGATAGCAAGAGAGTCAGTGTGGTTTAGAGGACTCTTGAATAATCTTAGAATTCAATGTAACAGTGTAATTGTATTTGAAGATAATCAGTCTTGTATCCATATAGCTAAAAATAGAGAAAATAGCAGAAAAGTAAAACACATTGACATAAAGCATCACTTTATTAGAAACTTAATAGAACAGAATATTATTGTATTAGAATACATTAAAACTTCAGAACAAATTGCAGATATCTTGACGAAACCATTACACAGAAATCTTTTCAATTATTTTAGAACTTGTATGGGTTTAGAAGAGTGTTAGTAGTTTATTACTAATTACTAAATAATTAGAATAATAGTATTTGCCTATGAGCATTATTTACATTTAAGGTTATGTTTTAGTTGTAATTTTGTCAAAGATTGATGTACCTAGAAAGAACTAAAGTTGTCATAGGATTAAATAGTGCTAGAAGTTATGTAAGGTGAGAATGTCAGAAATAGAAATTGTAAAGATTCAGGGTTGAGGAGGAGTGTTGATATTGTCTATTTACTAGCAACCCAGAATCTTCTCTGTGTTCTTAGTCTATGGTGTGACTCTATAGTATGTGCTTGCGTTGCGAAATAAAATATTTCAAGAAAGTTGAAGCGGTTTTTTCTTTTAGCAGAAATCCCTTCAAAGAATCCGCCCCCGAATACCTAACACTTTACTAATTAGTTTTGGACCATAGTCTCTTGGTCTTACATGCCTCTTTATTTTTAGGGTTCCGTACCAAAATGGTAAAAATGGAACCATTATGGTGCTACTTTCTCCGTCCTTCCGTCCGTCCGTCTGTCACAGTCGATTATTTTATTAACTATTTTAGCTATCGACATGAAATCTGGAAAGTTTGTACGTAATAAAGTTTAATTAAAAAGGGGGAAGTTTGGAGTTTGAAATTCATTGACAGAGTGAAATATAGTCAACGTTGCGAACTCATGAGCCACCAATAGTATTTTAGGTTCAATTTCAGGTGTCTTATGTAGGTTTAGATTCTTAACCGCAAGAAACAATGTAGAAGGAATAGGACTGTCTTTAAACAATTCTGTCAATTTAGTTTGAAGAATTAGCACCACTACGTAGCCACAAAAGTACCCACACGTACATTCATATAATCATACAAAAGCTAATTTGAATAATATTAAAATTTGAATTTATGCTGGTCGTACAGATGTCATTTGTAGTCAGACACCTACCTGACGTCAGTTCACGTTCAGAATAATGCTCATTCACATCCTGTTAGACGTGAAACTACACATCATAATAGTTATTGAGGCTAAGGAATTTCTGTGTAGGAAATGGACACCGATGTAGGTGCTTGGGACTCGACTCCTCCTTCCTCGACTCTATTCCTTGAAGCAAAAGTATTTTTAACTGACTTCAAAAATGGAGTAGGTTCTCAATTCGTCGGAATCTTTTTGAAGTGAAAACTTCTTTAGGCACATTGAGCACTTTTTTGGGTGAGTAAAAAACATGGATTTCGAGAAATCGTCGCCGTCACCTGGAGATTTTAGTAAGCGTTCAACATTTTATAGGTTCTCAAGCAACCTTGTACAGCGCAGCGGGCAAGCAGCCGCCTTCCTTACCGTTTAATGTATGATGTTACAGGTTCGAATCTCACTCACGAAACGTGACAGTGCGCTTTTTGTTAATTATTTTTATATTTATATTATTTTATTTTATTTTATTTTATTGTATTGTATTGTATTGTATTGTATTGTATTGTATTGTATTGTATTGTATTGTATTGTATTGTATTGTATTGTATTGTATTGTATTGTATTGTATTGTATTGTATTGTATTGTATTGTACTGTATTGTATTTTATTGTATCAAAATCGGTCGAGCAGTTTTTAAAAAAATCAACAATAAATTATATACTTTGTAGTAGCGCGGGTGTTTGAAGTCGGTTTTTTAAAAAGAATTTTCCCATTAAGTATTGCCATAGGAGCACTACTAAAACTAACATAAGCTAAACGAATTAATATAAAGAAATTCATTTCAAACCAGCTGCCCTAGTTGAAACATGTTCACGTGAAAAATGTTCATTAATTCACTCAAATCTTTCAGTATTCTCTCAAGAAGGCATTAATTTTCCAATACACGATAAAAGGATTCGCAGAAGCTAAGATAACCAAAGAAACCAAATTTGTCACGATCTCAACGAACGCGGAAAAAGAATCGCATTAAACTTTACAAAAAAGGAATGATTATTATTATTATATCTAAGCTTGGATTCTAAGCGTCTCATTGTAGATAAATTGGTACCCCGAATTGAAGTGACTCCGTAAAATCAGTAGCAGGTGAATTTGAGTGAAGTCAAGTGTAACAAGTGGCAGACAATAAAGTACGTTTTGCTGAGTTGCGTAATTTCAGTCATGCTACATCACCGGTCATTATCACGTCGCATTTTCTATTTGAGTTGAGTTTTAACAAGACTGGGTGAAAGGTGAGCAGAGTGAGCGTGCGTCGTATCAACATCACAAGGTGACATGTGTTCCGCTTCAACAGTTAATACAATCATGTTACGAACCAGTGATATTTTACCTATTTAAAAACAGGCTAGTATTTCCTATACACATAAAAAGTTGTCTGCCTGTGATTTCGACATATCTGACTCTTATTATGTTCATTCGAATTGTAAGAAAACTTAATCTGTTAGAGGAGAATAAAGTAAGATTATTCCCCGTATAGCTATGTATCATGAAACAAAATCCTTTCGACAAATTGTCTTTGTGCGATAATTAAAAAACTTCGGTACTGATTTCCAAACAGTTTACACCAAAGGATAGTCTTAATTCTCGTCAATTTACCAAGGTTAAGTGTATTTATATTGAATGTACTACGAGTATGACTATATTATAAAATTGTCGAAAGTGGGTGAAAATACGACTTCTTGAGAGCTTTTACTGCATTCAATTTACACTATATCAAGTACTACTACGTGTTCTGGAGTGGAGACCGCGTACCGACAAGCGCAGTGTAGGACGACCTCCAGCTCGCTGGACCGATGACCTTAAGGAGGTGGCGGGAAGCGGGTGGATGAGGAAGGCGGAGGACCGTGTTTGGTGGCGCGCTCTCGGAAAGGCCTATGTCCAGCAGAAGTGGACCAATATACAGGTTGATGGATGAAGTACTTCTAGCAAAATACAAAGTGACCGTTTCAAAATTACCTTACGCCCTTGTTTCTTTAAAATTAAATATCTTTACAGAAATCTCACATGCAAACACACTTCATATTTCGTATATATGGGGCTCGATAATTTAGTGGGATTGACCACCTTTTGGGGGGCTTGGGGTTCGAATCCCAGATATGCACCTCTAACTTTTTGGAGCTATGTACGTTTTGAACAATTAATTAATATTACTTGCTTTAAGCTGAGAGGAGACCATTGCCCAATAGAGAGCCGGCTGCAATGGGTTGAGTTGATGATGGAGCATGCTCGGGAGACCACTCGAGACTGACTTCTCATAAGCTTTCTAAATACTAAAGTTACCGAAAATTAGACATTTTTACACCAATGATTGATAAATTCATCATTCATAACAGTAGGTACTAAGATGGTCGTTCATATATGAAAGGTAATCACGCGCAAATCAACGCATCAATAAGCCAGTCTGCAGTGCAAGGGGAGGCGATTCATCAAACGTGATAACATCGCACTCCTGTCACTCGCTACTAAACTGCGCAATTATCCGATGAATTACACGTACGCCGCCCAAGAGAGAAATTAAAGCCGTTAAGAAATAAATTATTATTGATAATAGCAGTTATACAAGTTCTAAGGGACGACGCAGTTCAAGTGGCAAAATACGCTTGCATGCGTGGGAAAAGTGCTCCAATGTGAGTGCGTAGTTGTAAAAGAGAAGCACAAAATTTTAAGACCTATTTTTTATGGACTTGCTTTTTATGGATATAGGCAATGGAAATTTCTGGTCTGCATTCACGATCAAAGATCAAAGATCATGAATGCACGCTAGATCATTATTATTCATTCATCTAGATTCAGAGCCAATATCATCATTATTCAAGGGTGAATTTTTCATCTGTTTTGTCGTAGTACCATAATTTTTCTGTCGGCGTAGCACGGAATTTTATAATTATTGCTCTATTATCTCTACTAAGGATCCAAAAATGCTTCTAGGTTTTAACTTTTAATTGCTTAAGTGATGTTATCATTTACCATCGCCCCTCGATTACTTGTTTACGAGCCATAAATTACGAAACTTTAGTTTTAGATTATAATTTCACAATTTCCACCAGACCTTTCTCAAATAAAGCGCTTAACTTGACTTCATAAAAAAGAGAGAGGAGTTATATTATGACAGAAGCAGGATATTATGCATTTAAATATTAAGACTCCAATTTTTGGAGTTATCATCTATTATTATCAAAGAATAATTTAGCCATTTTTTAAATTGTTTGAACATAATATCCCAACATAGTGTGTAACATATAATTATAGGAAGTGCAATTAAATTGTTAGCTGTATCAATATTTTTATAAAAACAATATGATTTCTCTTTTAGTATCATCAGTGTCATAAATTGACATCTACTTAATTCAAAACAATAATAACCAGATATTCCAATAATAACCATCAATATGGCATTTAATGCTTTAAAATCGTAACTGTTACTATAACAATCTATTACTTAACTATCATTGATTTATTTGCTTTTAAATACTAATAACTATCAACCAACTAGTAAATAACATGTTTCATGATCGTAAAACTAAAATGTCAAGATTGAATGATACATCTTATTTCCCCTCTTTTTATACACATTTAATATCATTGTTATTACCATTTATCATGCGAACAAAGAACGAAATATAGATTTATTTTAGAACCTACCTACTGAATTATTTGAATAACGAAAATTTACCTGGGTATTATACCCATAGACATAAACTAGACCGTATAGACGGTAAACTAAGCAACCTTTAGTGCAAAATATTCTAGAACTAGATGATGCCCGCGACTTCGTCCGCGTAGATTAAGGTTTTTGTAATTCCGCGGGAGCTCCTTAATTTTGCGGGATAAAATGTAGCCAAATGTGATGTAAATGTAATGTTAATCCTGGGTATGAGCTATCACTATTCCAAATTTCAGCCAAATCGGTTCATTTGTTGGGGTGTGAAAGAATCCACACCATCCATACATCCATCCATCCTCACAAACTTTCGCATTTATAATATTAGTAGGATATAGGATTAGTAGTCACAAAATTTTCCTTTTGCTGACCCAGGTCGTAACCACGCCTTAAGATCCTAAAACACTAACATTAGATTGCCATAGAAACAAATGAGTCACGCGATGACATTTCAACCGAAAACGGAATAATAATGTTGCCATTCGTGTGTAATTTTTTTACCACCAACAAGCCAGTTTCATTTAAATACTCGTAATTTTCGACCAACCACCTTGAGCTCTCAGCTTTTATTCAACGTCTCGGAATATTATACCCGCTAGCCTAATACTGCGGCAAAAGCGTCATGAATTAATACTGAAATATGTTAGCATGAAACAAGATATCGTGGAAGCGAGTTAGATAGATAATAATAAATCATTTAGCGGGTTCTACAATAAGTATTAACTGCACAATGAATTTTGTATGAACAAGAAGGCAAATTAAAATGCTTTTAAAATACTGCTTACAGTTCTCGTAATTTATGAACTTATTCATTGATGGAAAATATTGTATTGCAAATAATCTAATATATAAAATTCTCGTGTCACAATGTTAGTTACCTTACTCCTCCGAAACGGGTGGACCGATTTTATGAAATTTTGTGTGCATATCGGGTAGGTCTGAGAATCGGCCAACATCTATTTTTCATACCCCTAAATGATAAGGGTGACCAACCACTAAATATTTTTGCTGGCGGTACGTAGTTCGCTGGGTCAGCTAGTATTAGTATAATTTCATCAAAAAATATATTTAGCCTGTAGGTATAATATATATTTTCCTCATTCCTATCGAGATAAATAATAATGCATTAGTAGAGTGTGCACCTCAAGAATAATCAGGTTCAGTTGTAGAGAATATTATACAGGATTGTTAGATTTCTTATAGCTAATTATACTTTTTCATCACGTCTACTTCTGAATACAAATCTCTACATAAATAATAAATTATGTTTCAATAGTATTGCATCAAAAATTATTCTTATACTTACTTATATATTACAAATAAATTTTAATACTTTTTGTTTAACTTGAGAGATCTACATTAGTAAAAATTGTATGCCTACATCCGTGTGTGAAGTTTTCTGATGTAAGCAACGTTCTAAAAACTTCATTTCAGTTCAAATTTTCTAAAAGATTTCGGTTTACCTCAGCAAGATTAGCCTTCATTTTCTTTTACAAATACCTAATACTTATTTTGCTCAAGTTTTTTAGCTAGAGTGTGCAGAACTGAAACAGGTTGGAGGGTTCATCTAAAGATGGCGGCTTCCCTGCTCCAGGCCGGTCAGACGAGCTTTGAGATTCCTGAGAGCAGCTTGGTTGGTTCGCTTTCAAACCGAACTTTATGTAGGTATCGATAGCAATTAACTGGTATCAGAAACAACGTTATTACCAAAAACAGATCTTAGATACTTAAATAAAATATCTATTTTAATTGAAACGATGAATATTTTAATTTAATGTTCAAGTTTCAAATTAATGCTAAATATCATAAGAAACAATGCCTGTACATTTCGAATTAATTTGCATATAAAAGAGTATTAAAAAAAACTTCAGAAAACTTATTAAATACTGTTATAGCAAGGAATATTTAAATATAAGCAGGTAGGTATAACAGGTAGATCCGTATCCGTAAGCGATGTAATGTAATACAAAAATAATTGCAATAAAAATAAAAAAATAAAATTATGGTCTTCAATGGATCGATTAAATTTCAATCAATTAAGAAATTCCTGTGTCGATTATGCGCAAAACGGATATACTTACTTAACAATGACTTAATAATTGTTACGGTAAAAACTTTAAAATGGTATACTTAAGTATTATGATAAAAAAATGCTACTTTTTAATTCCCTTACCGGTTTGATTCCGTGGGCTTTTTTAAAAAGTTTGTCACACAAAAATTTGAAGCACTAGATATTCACTTATCACGCCATCATATTTGTTTGTATCGTATAACTTTGCTAGTTTTATTTTAGTCTGTAACAGTTTGATACACGCTTTCCAATGTTCGAATGGACTGAGACGCGCGTCCCCACGGCGGCATCGGCGTAGACTGGAACTTGAGATTGCTTCACTATCTCCTGTAAAGCTGTGATAACGGACGAATAAAGCCTTTTTTTAAAATAAAAATGCAGTTTTATACTCTTTTTGATACGGTACTACATAAAAATACCAATTAAGGAGTACATTTTTTCCTCATAAGCGGAGCTTTAGTAGCTGTAAAGTGAAGGCACATGTAAGTAATCGTTTTAAGTTCAAGGACATAAAAAAATCATTGTATTGTAATGATTATTCGCAGTTTTGGCGTTATTTTAATGAAAGAAAAGGCTGTTTTAGGATTTTTTTCCGAATTTGGTTTCTGAAAAGAATCACTCTCATTAAAAACTTTATGTCAGCGTATGCCGAATAGAAACCGAAATTGCAAATAAAAATAGTATTTTGTACGTTTAAAAAAGCTAAATAGTCCGGGAGGAATCGGCGCATGCGTACCGAAAACTATTCCACCTCAATTTTTTTATGCGATCCTCTTCAAATGGCCCTCCTAATTATATAAATGCATGTTGCCAGGGCGCCACCTGGTGCCATATTGTTTAAACCGAAATTGTTTAAACAATTGCAAGGAATTGTTATTTTTCAACCGGACAAATTTTTTTTATATTCTTTATTGAAATACCAATAAAAAAGGTCCTATGACTTTTCACGATAAAGTTAATATTTTTAAAGATATGAATTTTTAAAGGTTCGAAAAATCTCAAATTTGGGTACTTTCGACCCATGAAAAATATATTAAAAAAAAAACATAATGTTTAAGTAATATTTTTTTTTAATTCTCTATACAATAGTTAATAATATTGTTAATAGAGATTTAAAAAAATTTCATTTTTTATATCTTTTTTTTAATTGTTAATTTCGCGCGCTCACAAGTATTACGCTTACCTTTAAGAAAATTTTTAAGAAAATTTTATTGACCTAATAACTAGGCCAGTGTCAATAACTGGGTCTTTTACTTTACTTTCCGTTTTAATAACAAAAAAGTAACATAAACCGATAAAAAAGTAATTTTAATGACATGTTCCGATTTATGCTTATAACTTTTGAAAAATTGATTTCAGAAAAATTTTTATTAAAAACAAATTATAGACAATTTAATTATTAATAACATTGCTACTTAAAGGTCCTTTAAGTATCGCTGTCTCTCTCTGACTCATGCGTTGCATCGGCCTCTCTGTGTCTTGAATCATTATTTATCATTTATCTTAAAAACTATCAACTTTATCAAGATTGTTAAAGAGAGCAATGTTATTAATAATTAAATTGTCTACAATTTGTTTTTAATAAATTTTTTTCTGAAATCAATTTTTCAAAAGTTATTTAAGCATAAATCGGAACATGTCATTAAAATTACTTTTTTATCAGTTTATATTACTTTTTTGTTATTAAAACGGAAAGTAAAGTAAAAGACCCAGTTATTGACACTGGCCTAGTTATTAGGTCAATAAAATTTCCTTAAAAATTTTCTTAAAGGTAAGCGTAATACTTGTGAGCGCGCGAAATTAACAATTTAAAAAAAGATATAAACAATGAAATTTTTTTAAATCTCTATTAACAATATTATTAACTATTGTATAGAGAATTTAAAAAAAATATTACTTAAACATTATGTTTTTTTTTAAATATATTTTTCATGGGTCGAAAGTACCCAAATTTGAGATTTTTCGAACCTTTAAAAATTCATATCTTTAAAAATATTAACTTTATCGTGAAAAGTCATAGGACCTTTTTTATTGGTATTTCAATAAAGAATATAAAAAAAAATTGTCCGGTTGAAAAATAACAATTCCTTGCAATTGTTTAAACAATTTCGGTTTAAACAATATGGCACCAGGTGGCGCCCTGGCAACATGCATTTATATAATTAGGAGGGCCATTTGAAGAGGATCGCATAAAAAAATTGAGGTGGAATAGTTTTCGGTACGCATGCGCCGATTCCTCCCGGACTAAAAGCTGGTATGTCTAATATTATTCATGTAATCTGTACAAAAAAAACATCAAAAAAATAAATAAAAAGAAATCTGTACTTTATTCTCATGAATAAGGTAAATACTTTCTACTTTACTTTAAGGTTGACATTGTATCACATGTCAAAACAATTTTGAAATAATACTGCTTTAAGCACGTTGCTAGTATAAACCTAGTTTATGTTTTGAAGTTTTATTACGATGTTACCTTGAACTATAATTATGAAGCACGTGAACATGCGACCAAAAAATTTAATATCTTGCTCGGGCAATTTAATTTATTTGCCGCATTTATACAGGCACAGCTCGCAATCGATATAATCATAGCATCTTTATCAAAAGTAACATAACTCAATATAACTACTTTTTGACCTTAGTACCTACCTCACTACTACGTAAATGACGCTGTTATTTTTTCAATAATTTATTTACAGAAATATCATAACACGTCGACCATTTGCATTGGCTGAAATTCTACAAATCGTATAATTGTGAATTTTGTTAATAGACTTAGTAGATAAGATATACTATAGATAGATAGACTAATAAATAATTACTTCATAAGCAACTATATTCACATTTGAAAATATTCATATATTATACGTAACGTCAATAATTTGTATTCAATATTTTTCATAGAGTAGGAGCCTAACCGCTTCGCTAGCTTAGCTTAAGGACTTATATTAAAGGTGTTCTAACAATAAATATCACTAGATAGATAAAAATATCTCGATCTGTGACTTACGACAGTTTAATTTATACTTGATCGTCCTGGAACTTTTTATCTGAACCTTAAGCCCGGCGGTGAATTAAATAAAGTGCTTTTTCTAAATATAAACGCTATCTCGACAGACCATTGGCATACGCGTCTACGTCCCTCTTTTTGTGCATTTATTTTTTCGCCGATATTTTATAATTAAGCCTGCGAATTTGTTGTCTCCGTTTTACTAAGAAAACGTGTGTATGTTTTATGCTTATCATGATTATGTCGCAGAATACAAGAGCGAACACAAAAGTGCATTTCATTATCACACTGTAACATGCAAGATTTTCATTACCTACAATATAGAAAAAGTAAAGTGCTGATGGACTTCATTATTTTTAAAGATATTAAGGCTCAGATTTTTCAAAAAATTAATTTTTGTATAAAACATATCCTATGTCTGTCATCGTTATGCAAGCTATTTCTGTGGGCGGGTCAATAAGTCCGTGACTTTTGGAATAAAACACAGATTTTTTGATAAATAAATCATTTTATTTTTCAACGTAGTCTCCCTTGAGCTCTATACACTTTGTCCAACGCTTCTCCAATTTTTTTATCCCTTCCAAAAAATATGATTTGTCGAGGTCCTCAAAATAGGCCTTTGTTTGCGAGATGACTTCATCATTGGAGTCAAATCTTTTTCCACCAAGCCATTTCTTCAGGTTTGGGAACAAGAAGTAGTCACTCGGAGCCAAATCTGGAGAATAGGGCGGATGAGGGAGCAATTCATAGCCCAATTCATGGATTTTTGCCATGGCAACTGCACATGTGTGCACCCTTGCATTGTCTTGGTGGAAAAGAACTTTTTTCTTGGCCAAATGAGGTCGGTTTTTTTTCAAATCGTCATTGAATCGGTCCAATAATTTGGCATAATATTCCCCATTGATTGTTCCCTTTTGAAGGTAGTCAATGTGGATTATCCCGCGTGCATCCCAAAAAACAGTCGCCATAACTTTATTGGCTGACAAACCCACCTTGGCCTTCTTTGGCGCCAATTCACCCTTAGAAACCCACTGTTTTGACTGTTGTTTGGTCTCTGGTGTGTTGTGATGGATCCATGTTTCGTCCACGGTTACAAAACGGCGCAAAAACTCCTCCATATTGCGATTAAACAACGCCAAACCTTCCTGTGAAGTTGTTACACGATTGCGTTTGTGGTCGACTGTGAGCAAACGCGGCACCCATCTTGCGGAAAGCTTTCTCATGCCCAAGTGATCATTCAAAATTGAAACCACTGAGCCATGCGAGATCCCTACGGCTTCCACAATCTCTTGCACTTTCAATCTTCGGTCGGCCAACACCATATCGTGAATTTTTTCGATTGTTTCGGGTGAAGAGACCTCAACTGGGCGTCCAGGACGTTCGGCATCTTCAGTGCTTGAACGGCCACAACGAAATTCAGTAAACCACTTTTTTACTATTGAAATCGATGGTGCAGAGTCCCCATAGTATTTATCAAGCTTAGCCTTGGTCTCGGTAATGGTTTTTTTTCGCAAAAAATAATGCTTAATAAGGACACGAAATTCACTTTTTTCCATTTTTTCCTCAAATTACTGGGTAGTCTGATAAAGATAGCTGTCAAACACAAAATACCTGACGCAGCAAGTTCAAATTTTGACAGGAGTCAACTGACAGATGCCTGTTGACAGGAGTAGTGTTGCTTTTTTAGTAAAGAGGTCAGAAATTCAAAAAGTCACGGACTTATTGACCCGCCTTAGTATGATCAGTCCAGCGGTAAGACCATAATATTATATTATCCTTAACATCAAAAGTTTTCCTTTTTATGGAGCGCTTAGTATTTTCGGGATAATATTTAGCTTTAGTTTCTCAATAGTCAATAGTAAGTAAGTAACGAATACCTAAGATTATAATAAGACAGTCTTAGGAATAAAAGCGCCCGAAAATATTTTTGATGCCTTGATTGAAAAATTAAATAAGTTTGCATGCATTTTACATAAATAAATAATAATTAATTAAAGAACCTTTCGGAAGAAATTCTCTGAATATTAATGAATACCATATCAATATTCGTTGCGTAGTTTAATAGAAATAAGTGCTCAAACAAACTGAAGCTGGTAGAATAGAGTAGAATAGAATAATTTTTTATTCAAATAAACTTCTACTTACAAAGTGCTTCCTAATTCAGAGAAAACTAATTTTATTAAAATAAATTATTAAGTTAACAGTTAACACTTAAAAAACTTAATATAATATGCAAAATTACTGTAGGTATAATAAAAACTGCCATTTTAAAAGCTTACATTATTTCTGATTCGAATGTCTATGGTTAACACTAATTCTCTTCGACTTAATCTTTATCCGGCGGCGGTAAAATGAAATGCGTGTGTTTCAATTTCTTTATTGTAAGCAATAATTATGTATACGGAATCAAGCTATCCCACGGCACTTACGGTAGTAAATATCATTCGTCTATGCACGGCACCGTACTTGTCATAGTCGCTAAGAGCTACTAGGGGAACACAAATGCGGAAGAATGAGTGCGAAAAATACCTCTTCTGAATACTATTGCTAGTAAATGATTTCTTTCTTCGTGAATAGGACACCAACGGAGTATGCGACGAACTAAGTTCGCATTGTGTAGACGAGCTTAGATAGAAGCTCCGATCGCACTCATACCTTGCTCATAACAGGCTTCGAAGCACGTTCTTTACATACTCCGATCACCAAGCAGCTTTACATTTACCTACTTATTCGGCCAGGGTAATCAAGAAGGCAATGCGTCGGAAAAGGCGTTTTCAAGAAAATGACACAAAAAATATTTTGTGTTTATTCGTTAAACAAATCAAATCTGTTTGTATAAGCGTTATACCCATGAAATTCGGTATTTGGGCTTTAAATTAAATTCAAATTCAAATTCAAAATTATTTATTTCACGTAGGCCAACCTGTGGCTCTTATGACACGTCAAGATTCTACCACCGGTTCGGAAAGCGGATTCTGCTGAGAAGAGCCGGCAAGAAACTCAGCAGTTGCTCTTTTCAAAATAATCATTTTACAATATTAATAAGTAGCTATTACATTGTAATAAGTTTTTATACTATCTTGTGGGCAGCTGGATGCCAAGCTGATTTAACCCGTGCATCTTTGTTAGAATAGAATATGACATTTCCACAAAAATAACCATTAAAAATAAAGAATTACACATTTCACATTTTTTGAAAATTCAACCCCTATTTAACCTCTTTGGGGGTAGACCCCAAAGAGGTTAAATAGGGGTTGAATGTTTGTATGATATTCCATCATTTTTCAAGTAATTTTTCAAGTAATGTTTATGAAACTTGGTTTTTTGGCTCATGATTAAAAATAAAGAAGTTGGTATGTTACATTTTTTGAAAATTCTGGAAAATTTTGGTGATAGTATGAATGAAAGTCCGTCATTTTTCAAGTTATATCCATGAAACTCGGTAATTAGGCTTCACATTAAAAAAAGAAGTACATGTTTCACAGTTTTTGAAAATTCAACCCCTGAAGTCCAGAAAGTCCGTCCGTCATTCGAGTTCTATCTATGAAACTTTGTAATTGGGCTAGCGATTAAAAACAAAGAAGTACGTCTTTCACAGTTTTTAAAAATTCTACCGCCATCCAAAGGGGTTAAATAGGGGTTGAATTTTTGTATGAAAGTCCTTCATTTCTGAAGTTATTTTTCAAGATAATTATGTATTGGTATTTTGGCTCTTGATTAAAAATTAAGAAGTACGTATACGTATTACGAAAATTCTATCCCCAAAAGGGTTAAATAGATGGTTTAATATTTGTATGAAAGTCCACAATTTTTCGAGTTAGTTATATCGAGCGACGGATCTACGTATGGTTGTAGAACTGCAAGGTTACTTTTATCCCGATTAAACCAGGAGTTCCGGGATTTTCAAAGAACCTAATTACACGCGGACGAAGTCGCGAGGGCAACAGCTAGTTTATCTATAGTTTGAACTTCAACGATGAAAGCAAAGGTTGTGCCATCATTTTTATAGCCTTTGAATATCTACACGAATATCAAGAAAATTTCAACTTTCACCATCTAAAAATAAAGCATATTTTTATTGAATCTACATCTGAGGCTGCAATGAATAGTTACAAATTCTTATCTAATCGTTGGTGTCATCAACCTTATAAATTTTTTGGGAAGCTGTGATACAAAGCGTAAGCACCATTGCTTGTACTAGAGTGATTCACGATAATGTACCTACTTGAATTCTTGATAATTAGTTTATATTATAGTGGGAAATGGAATTGTGCAGGTCAGAGACCTTGCACGGAATTTGGAATACAGTTATTTTATTTCAGATGGAATGAGATTTTGACAGCATCATCTAGATAGTAATGTCGTGTTTATGTTTCGCATAATGCCGTGGACATACCCCTATTATACCCCAAGTGACTAAATAAAGTATTTCGAGTTTTGGAACGGGATAATCCGCTGACTTCGTTTTCGTAGAGCGTCGTGTCTATCGTATGAAGTGTAAATAGTTATTGTTCTTGACATTCACGAGGGCGACTGACTTATGGTTGTGTGTGTGTTGTATATGTATAAATGTGAGCGAGCGCAATGCTCGCGCCTGCCCGCTCCCACTTAGGCTTTGACAGGCACGCACACTTATGCAATTTGTATGTACACGAAGTAACACGAGTAAAGCTCACTCGCTTTCGTGAATTGCAAAAACTGTATATAGGTAGGTATGAGTGACAGAGATGACGCTCTACAAAGCCAAGGGTGACCGATTATTATCATTGCGCAACGAGTGATTTTGTTTCAATAGGTAAGCTTCACGTTTCATAGGGATTGGCTGATATAAGTACAAACAACTACTAAGACTGCATCGTCATTCGTCACGTCTTATGATCAGGTGAGATCGTAGTCAAAAGCTAACTTGTCACCAATTAAAAAATGTTCACGTTCAATGGCGCAGTCTTCACGCGGCTGAGGGTTCGTTGGTCTTAGCGATGATCGCTTAACCTTCATTCCAAAACCTATAGATGCAGATAGTAGCGTCAACGTTTATTGGCGTAGTCTACACGCGGCATTATAAGAAACAGCAGCAAAACGTGATTCCATGCCAATCGCATTTTATTTTTATTCGTCAAAATTAAAAAAATAATATAAATGATAAGGATGACATTTTGGAAATGGTTTTAGACATTCTCATTAATGTCATCGTATGGAAGCAACCAACATACAAAATTGTTTTTATTTATATTTATCCTATTAGCCATCAAGTTTAGCAGTAAAATCCGAATTAATGATTCAATTATCTTTAACGGAGTCTTTAACGACATTATAAAACCAAATTACCTTAATGATTATGAAAGCATTTTTTAAATAATAAATAATTTTCTTTGCATAACCATTACCATCGGTATCATCTTAATCGATAGACATTACTATGACCACTGCTGGATATTATAGATCTGATGCAAAGCTCACCATAGACTGAAATATATGTGCTTATGCTACAATAATAGTTTTAGTCATCACCTCATAATATAACGTGATAACAAAAAGAGCATCTGAATGTAAATTATCTTCCTTTCAAAATGATTTATGGCCCTTTTAAGCAGTTCTTTCAAGAAGTTTCCAACTGCCTTCCTTCAGCGCTACACTTCCTTATAATTCAAACTATTCATATGTCAGAATGTGCGGATGTAATAACAAGAAAGGTGGAGCGACATCAAAGGAAAGCGGCGTGATAGTTTCCACGGCACATCGGGGTCGGGCATTGTCATATTGTCTGCTTCACTTAATTGTTTACTCAATTACAGAAAATACTAGCATTGCGAACGATAATGACAAATAAAGAAAACAAATTCAAAAAATACAAGACGCAAAGAAGATAATCTGAGAATACACAAAGCTACACATTATTCACAAACCATTAAAACCTATTTTTCTAATTTGAACCATAAGACCACAACATTTTGGTACACAATAAGTTATTGACCTGTTACCCGCACTATGCTTTAACGAAAAAACAAAGTTTCAAAGTCAAATACTTTATACTTTATTTGCATTTTTAGGGTTCCGTAGTAAACAAGGAACCCTTATAGTTTCGCCATGTCCGTCCGTCTGTCTGTCTGTCTGTCTGTCCGCGGTTTAGCTCAGAGACTATTGGTACTAGAAATCTGTTATTTGACAAGGGTATAAATATCAATCACGCCGACAAAGTGGTGAAATAAAATTGTGAAAAATTTTTTTTTTAGGGTACCTCCCCTAGGTGTAAAGTGAGGGTGAATTTTTTTTTTCTCATCTATCCCACAGTGTGGGGTGTCGTTGAATAGGTCTTTCAAACGCGTTGTGAGTGTGGGAACACCATTTTTCAATTCGGGATCCGTTTGTGAAATATGATATTTTAAAGTGCTAAATTTTATTAGAGTCAAGTGTGTGTCCCCCCCCCCCCCTCTGCCAGCTAAATGGTTGTCTATAGGATACAAGAAAAAATTCACAGCAGTAGTATATATAATGAATTTTAAAGGAAAACTATCACGGCTAAGTAGGGTTCATTAGTTAGTATTAGGAGTTATATCGGTTTTTCTAAGTTAGATATGACACGTAGTGTAAGTTGCATATTTTGTAGTATATAGTATTTAAGCCATGGAACTCAAAATGTATGTTGAGACTTTCAACTACGGAACCCTACACTCCGCGTGGCCCGACACGCACTTGGCCGGTTTTTTTTCTAAAAACAAAAGGCTTTCTTTTAAGATAATGCTGATAAAAAGTACAAAAAAGCTGATAAAAATACAATCGTAATCTGTATCTAAAACTTTTTGTTTTAATTAAAATTTGCGCAGTTTCAATAATGACGTACTTCCAAATGTAAAAAATAATAATACAGTTGTTCAGATAAATATAAAAGAATTAATTACATGTACAGTAAATAACCGAAGTAATCACGCGTATCTATCAAGCCATCGACGGATACCGTAGAAAGATTTAGGCGCGGCTAAGATCGTATTTTACTTGGAGATAAGCGTGGGTGTGAGAACTGAGAACTGCAAGCTGAGCTGCTGAGCTGAGCAAGTGAGTTTATTATCGCATTAAATGTAACTAGCAGATACGTAATTTTCAACAATAAAGCAATTAGTTCAAAGGTTGATTCAATAGGTATTTAACACTTCAAGCACAGAATATATAATAGTACTACGTATTCAAGTGGGAGTTTTTGAATCATTTAATAAACTTTCAATTTTCAATTTTCTAATAGATCTAGACAAACCATGGTTCTATTTTTAAAGTCTATCTATGGCTATATCACAAGAGCTGCAGTTCTGAATGCGATGAATATTTTTTTTGATTCTTCGAATATTCTTCTTCTTGTCATGCCTCCCCTCCCCCCCCATTGGAGGTTGGGCGTCATCTCTTTATATAATGCCTTATTTTTTGCCAAACGAAAAAGCTGTCCAACTTTGACTATTCCCATCCATTCGCAGATGTTTCTAAAGTCAGAACATTCTTCTTCGACCAATACGCCTCGTGCCTTCAATTTTGCTTATCATGGTGGGCATCATATTTCACAACGTAATATAGTAACATAGCATAGTAACTCTTCAAAGTAGTCTTCAAATAATACTTAGTTTTGTTGACAAGACTATATATTCTGATACTTTACCTCAATGCATTGATCGTTATCGGAACTAAGACCAACCACACCCTTTTGTAACTGGAAATCACAATCTGCTTAATCATAGCGGAGAGTCAATGTAACCTTTCCGAGGCACACCTACCCACTAACAACGCATCTAACTTTATAAACCAATTATTTCCAAACGAGCTGGAATATTCCAGAGGCCAGACGATAGGTAAATTATGTAATCAGAGATTCTGCCCACAAAAAGGCTCGGCTCCCTCGCAAATTGCCTGCTTACAACGAAATTTCGTGTATCATTAGCTCAAGATATTAGCGAAGCACGCAATGGCCTTACATTCATCACTACATTATTATAAAACAAAGTTCGCCGCCGCATCTGTCTGTCTGTCTGTCTGTTCGCGATAAACTCAAAACTACTGAACGGATTGTAATGCGGTTTTCACCTGTAGATTGGGGTGATTCATGACAAAGGTTTTAATGTATAATTTGTTAAGATTTTATGTAAATTGACAAAGGTTTTAATGTATAATTTGTTAAGATTTTATGTAAATTGGTTGAAATATGACGATAATTGCTGACGATGTCGGAAAAATTTAAGCCGCCTGGGAGCTTTCATCGAAAACGCTGGCTAATCTCTTTGAGATATAACAAAAAAAATGGTGGTGGTATAATGGAATATCTTTTTACAAAAAAGTCCGCGATGGCATACATCTATCTTCTATAGATAGCTCAATATAGCCATTTTAACTTCTAAAAGAATGGTCACGTGCCATGCGGTAATTAAAAATGTATTTAGACAGATACAGTATTAATCCTTATCAACTTAAATACGTTAGTTACCTTAGACATTTAATGCACATTATGATAGTCTTTTACACCATACAATTTAAAGAATATGTTAAGAGTTATCGCAAAATAAAAACGATCGCGCGCCAAAATAATTTCAATCGCACTCCGCGGGTTGCTATAATATAAGCCGAGCGCTTCCGAGCGATAGATAATGAGCCTACGTACTGTACAATATGCTGTTCAAGGAACATTTGGAACATTCCAAGGTGTTTGCAAAGCATAGGCGTAATGTGCTCTATACCCGTGCGAAGCCGGGGCGGGTCGCTAGTGCAAAATATTTGAAAATGAAATGAGTGTCTGTACGTTTTTATACGCTTTTTATTAGCTTCACTTGTATGTTTGTAACAATGTAACTTGTAACTGACTTCTTTGGGCGCGATTTTGACCCACTTTAAATGGCCAGATTTCGTTCAAACTTTGTAGATTTATCGAGGACCGATGACAATACACTAATTTGATAAAAAAAAAAACTTGTATGTTTGTAACCGACTTCTTTGGGCGCGATTTTGACCCACTTTAAACGGCCAGATTTCGTTCAAACTTTGTAGATTTATCGAGTACCGATGACAATACACTAATTTGAAAAAAAATAAAATTAAAAACAAGCTATTAAAAATAAACCAAACTAAAAAATAGAAAATAAATTTTAATAAATTTAAATTAAGAATAGGGTCCAAAAATTTCAATAAATATAAATTAATAATAGTGTAAATAAAAAAATGTATTTTATTTTAAAAAAAGCGTGGGGTGCTTTTTAAGATATTATCAAAATGATAATCACTCTACTCATATCTGTCAATAAAATATTTATAACTATTGACACCATGCACCCCACGCTTTTTTTTAAATAAAATACATTTTTTTTATTTACACTATTATTAATTTATATTTATTGAAATTTTTGGACCCTATTCTTAATTTAAATTTATTAAAATTTATTTTCTATTTTTTAGTTTGGTTTTCTATAAAAAGCGTGTTTTTAGTTTTTTTTAACTATTATTTTTGATTAACAAAGCAACTTAGCCAATTTTTTATTTCACAATAATTCACATCTTCCTTTCTTCCTTCTTTATCTTTTGTGGAAGGAGAACCTGGTGTATTTGGCAGGCGGTAATAAACCAATCAGTACCTAATAATATACTTACATTATTCCACACAATAATTAGTTTTTATTATTACTATTACACTATTCTAGTCGTACGTACTTATTTTTATAGGTTATAGTAATCAGTAATCACGAAGGACTCAAGCCAAATGCTCAAGACAAAACCACGGAAATCTGTTAGTTAGAAGTACAAAACGACCGGAAATTGATCGGCAGAGTTATGTAATAAGAATCTTTTTATTGCCAAGGAAAAAGCTGGATAAAATGCTTTTCCCGAACGCTGCTTGGCTGGTTGATTTTTTTAGTTATAAAGGGTTGATTACACATTATTCTTTCAAATGTAAGGTTAACCTAGACCTCATCAGTGATTTGAACGATTGATTCTCATCAAGTGCCTATTTCGCTAGAAAAAAGTACAATATCTAAACATTTATCATTCACCATTCAAAGAAAATCGCCTCGGACACGGAACAAGTAAAACTAGCTTTGTGATCAAATAGGCTGATCTTGCAATCAGGCAGTTGATAGTTAGTGAAGAGAAATAGTGTAATCGGTTCTTCTATTACGACTAAAACCGCCCCCTAAACGCTGCAAGGAACACATAACATTTAGGTTTAATTGCTAACATTGTCTGAAGCTTACGCATAAACCCATTAATACTTCCTAGAATCATCTAAGAACCAGCTTAGTCGTTAACCACATCGATGTTTTAATGTCTATTATAAAATTTTCCTTGAAGCTCATTCTTATTGATGAATAGAAACCGCCATCAAATATATTGGTGCTTAGCTCATCAACTAGTAGTTAAATGTCATTGGCCGTCATCTCTTCATATATCCTGCGAAGTGTATCGACCGGGTGGTAAGCTTTAGTGCCTAAAAGCCTTTGGCTTTGTATCGGCTGGTTTGTCGATAGGTAGCTGGATAGTCTAGATTCTAGAAGGTAGCTGTGGGACTGAGGTGAGGGGTGAACGTTAAATGCGGCAGGGTTGACAGTGGACCTATACTACGGCCGTTCAGAGAATGCGTTCCTGACAGGTCGCGATTGAACTGACGACGTAACTTTGTAATGGCGTTGCAGTTACGATAAAAATATTATTGCTGGTTGTTTACCGTTTTAACAATTGATGAGCATTAAAACAACATTATTATATCAATAATCAATTAATGTTATAATTTTGTGCCAAACTGAGTGTCAAATAACTTGGTAAACAATATTTTTCTAATAGGTGTCAGGAACGCATTCTCTGAACGGCCGAACTTTAAAAGTACCAAAGTATACCCACCTAAGGATGTTTTGAGTTAAATAGTAGGTCTATATTCGGGCAACGCGGCAAAGCCAAAATAAAGGGTTATGCTTATGACTTTAACAGTCTGCATAATTATGTATGTATGTATGTTTGTGTTAAGATATGTATTTTCCCCTGTAGCGCCTAAACTACCGATTTTGATGAATGAGGTATCAATCGATTTGTTATTATGGTCCAGGTGACATAGGCTACAATTTTACGAACAAAATAAACAGTGGTTTTATACTATTTTCTTGTTACATGCCCATACATAAACGAATTATTAAGTTTTCTTCAAAACTGACTTCAATACTCGTCTGTCACTATCTGAATTTTGTCTAAAAATGATACGCCACAATGCGTAGGTAGGTTTTCGTTTGGAAAGTTTTGAGAATGCGAAAAATCAATTATTTAAATCAATAAAAATCTAGCAAAAAAATATAAATAGAAACTGTGTTTGATTCGTTAACTTTCTCTCTTTTGTACAAAGTAAGACATAGTGTATGTCTTACTAATCCGTAAAAAACCTTAACTTAACCATTGATTGCAAATATTTTTGTAAGAAACTCTTGAAACTACCTATCATAGCTATCAAATATTATGTATAATATATTGTATTTTAAACACTTTCACCCAATACTATTCTGCTATCCATGCTTTCAAGTGATACAACAGCTTGCAAAATATAACTCAGCACTGATATAATATTTTCATTGAATGATGGTTTTTTTAGATAACTTTGAACGATGAATTCATCATCGGCCATCGGAATACCGGCTCAATTGCTTCACTCACGCGAATCGGCGATTCATCAATTTTTTATTTTGTTTTGATTAGACGTAATAGCGTCGTCGCTGAGAACTGACTGTGTGCGCAAGAAAATTTCATTGTATTTACTTAACAAGAACAAAAAATAGGAATCTCTTTTTGATATCGATCTTTTGATAGTCAGTGACAATTTGTAACAGAATTTCTATTTTCTTTAAGTAAATAAAAGGTACAATCAGCGCTTGTCTGGTATTCGTTTTTAATTTACTAACAGAGTATCTTGACTGGACTGACTGTCTCAAAACCAAAATCACCTAGCCGGGACTTTTTGGGATTCTATTCCTAAAGAGGTGAAAGGGTTTAGTAACAAAGCTTGTATTAAGAAATATTTTTTAAAACCTAAATCCAAGAAGCCGCGGGCGTCAGGAACTTAGACCATTTAAAGTCAAAGGGTAACCTATAAAATTTCATGAAAGGGTTATTAATATATATATAGCTGCTGGGACTGATTCACTCACTCACTGACTGATTGATCACCTCTCCTGTAAAATTTTGTATGAAAAATTTTTTTTCACCGATGGTTTCGTATAGAGGACAAAAATTCATTCGGAGGAAAAATATGGATAGAGCTGATGATTGAGGATTTCGGAGACGGGTGAGGAGCACGGCAAGGGTATCGAAGATAGGTGGGGTGTGCTCGAACAAATGTCACTCGAAACCTCATCCAATTGCCAGTGGGTTGAAAAAAATTCCAAAATGGCGGATTCAAGATGGCGGCCATACAAATTTTGTCGGTGTCTATCTCGGAGAGTATAAAAGATGGAAGAGTGGGTTCTTGGCAAAAGATGATCAAGACCCGAAGTTCTACTTAATGAACAGAAAAAAAAATCAAGATGGCGGATTTTTTTTTCTCCATACAAAATATATGGCGAATATTGAATAGACTAGAAGCTGAGAACTATGCAAGACTTTGATACGGTTCCTTTTCAAAATTTGTTTTTATAAAAGAATTCTCATTCTGACAAATGATGAGATATGATGATCGAGGGTTTGGAAGGTGGGTGAGGAGCACGGGCAGGGTATTGAAGACAGGTGGGAGGTGCTCAAACAAAAAATACTCGAAACCTCATCCAATTGGCAATGAGCTGAAAAAAAAATTCATAATGGCGGATTTAAGATGGCGGCCATACCAATGTCATAGGCATCTATCTCGGAGAGTATAAAAGATGGAAGAGTGGTTAATTGATAGAAAATGATCAGGACCTGAAAGTCCACTTGACGATAGAAAAACCGCGGTCCGCTTGCGGGCCGCGCACCCACGCGTCCTACTAGTATATTATTATATAATAATAGATGAGTAACATAATAATACTAACTTAATAAACTAACTAATTTAATAACATAATTAACTTTAATAACTTAATAACTTTAAATATAATATTTTCAGTAATAAAACCTTAATTTATAGTTCGCGCTAGTAGCATAATAGTAATAACAATTTTATCTTAGAAAAGAAGCTTTAGGAATTTACGTAATCATTAAACTATTTGATAAAGATTTTCCTAGCAAATGCACCGTGATGTTAATTAAAAACTTGTTTTATTAGTTCCATAAACTTACAAAGTCACACGGGTCTTAAGAGGGGATTCTATCTATTGGGCCTTTTCCCATACAAACGCATTCTGCTGTTTTCTTCGTGGATAATGCCTCTGGAGCAATTATTTTTTTTCCAAAAAATCTAGGTCTAATTTCATTCCATTATCATTTCCTTTTTTTGCTATCGCCATGTTCAGAGACGACTATCAGACAAATTAGATAAGTTTTTAACGAAAAAGAAAATAATAGAAGCATAGTTATACTTTTCCTCTAAATTTTGATATAAGAATTTTTGAGATCTGTCCAGTTTTGAAGAAGGAAACAGCAGAATACGAAACGTCTTTTGGTCAAGGTTTTTGTATTGTTTTTGTATAATAAAATCAGTCTGAGCTGCAGTCGTCCCTTTTGTAATTTAAGGGGGCAGGTTGGAGGTAGGTGCGACGGCAATAGTTTCTTCAAATACCTATTTTTCAAATTCCTTGGGACTAGAGTTCCCTCTTAATGAATTTTTTAATGAGTAGTAAGTTAAAGGCTCGATCATAATTATTTGGGCCGCAATGGAACTCTAAAAGTAGTAAAAAAACTATAATTCGTTTCACATACCTACATTATTGTATACATTGAATGAAAACTTGTTCCCAACGAAGAGTACCTATTAATTAATTTGCGTGTAAATGAACTGAGAAGTGCACATGTAAATCTATCACTTTATAAACAAATAAAGCCCTCCCGACAGAAACCAGCCACAGCGGCCAACCATCGATATTATAGTGCACAAGTGTGTGCACAAACACAGGTGCAGTCTCTATTCCCTCGCTCTCATAGTCCGGGAAGAGGTTTCATGGAAGGAATAGAGAGCGCACCTCATAAAGAGGGACGGAAATCCGACACGACCTGGAAGAGATCAGGCTCAAGACCGACGAGGCGCAGGGTGAAACAGCCAACTTCCTAACTCTGGGCTAATACCTAGTACTGAACAATAAGTTATTTGCCCGACCTAGGAATCGAACCCGGGACCTCGTTCGTCATCCGCAGTCGTTGCTTATGATTTAGAAAATATTGTTTATTACACAGACACGGCCATTCAAATCGGATATTTGATAACCGGCTGTACATCAGGATGATACAATCGATTCAAAGGTTAGATGTCACTAAATTCAATATCCTATTTACATACAGTGGTCTCTCCGAAGACACTAACATTATATCAACTTTTGTATATTGCAAATAGCACATAATAATTTCATTGATTCATAGGTGTAATACATTTAATATTTTGAGGCAAGTGAACGGTCAAAGTACAAATGAGTGCGTAACTTTTATAATATAAAACTTTTTGTGTTAGCACTTATGATACAAAGTTTAATCTATAATTATCGACCGAGCGAAGCGAAGGTCTCTGAGTTTACTAGAGCGATTTGCACTTGTCCGTCCGTCCGTCTGTCACAGCCTTATAACTTCTGAATTACTGAACGTAACTACTTCAATTTTAGATATGATATGTAAACCGATGGCCTCCAGCCGAAAATGGCTTAAAAAGTTATAAAAATCTTTATTTCAGGGGGGCTCCCATACGAAATGGGGGGCTTTCAAAGTGGAGATTGTATTCGAGGCTAGATTTCTAAAACCACTTTGTTTTAAAACTTGAAACTTACACATAATTTGAGTTATATTCTGTACTTGAACAACAAATACTAAGATTAGATAAATATTATAAAGAAACGAAATTATTTGAGTTTTAATGGGCATCAATGTTTTTAACAAAACTTCACTATACTGTTACTAGATGGCGCTGTCTTTAATATTGTAAATATGCATCCCATCCACGAAAGCAGATGACGATTGACGTCATCAGATTCGGCGCGTTTTAATTACAATATAATATAGTTAAAACTACCTTATGGGAATTATGGGATACCGCGAGGTCTCAGTTCGGAGCGAACCACTAGTTTAGAAAAAGACTTGTCCTGACTGTCTGATCTATCAACGCACAGCCTAAGCCACTGAAGCTAGAAACTTGAAATTTTGACAGTAGGTTCCTTTTATTACGTAGGCGAGCACTAAGAAATATTTTTTTGAAATTCCACCCCCAAGAGGGTTAAACGGGGAGTTAAAATTTGTATGAAAGTCCTTCTTTTTTCAAGTTATACCTATGAAACTCGGTATTTGGGCTTCAAATCTATATATATAAAAGAAAGTGGTGTTAGTTACACTATTTATAACTCAAGAACGGATGAACCGATTTGGCTGAAAATTGGTGGAGAGGTAGCTTAGAACCAGGAGACGGACATAGGATACTTTTTATCCCGTTCGACCGCGTTTCCGTCAAGTCACTATAAAACGTGGTATAACAAAAACGCATCTGACTAGGGCTTTCGAATACCGGATTTTTTCAATACCGGTATTAATACCGGAAATATGTTTTTCAATACCGGGATCCCGGGATTCCGGTATTGAAATGGGATTTCATTGGGGCTATATGAAAGTCCTATCTTTTGAAGTAGGAGACATGAAAAATCGTTATTAATTTTAGGTAGTAAAAACCTGTATGAGCTATTTCAGAAAATCACCCTTTCAGAGTATTAAATAGGGGGTGAAAATTTGAATGGGAATATTTTGATTTTATAGATATTATTTACTTGTTAGGGCGGTAGGTTATTTCTATTTTATTAACACACAATGTTTGTAATAGACTTGTCTTTGTTGTTGTTGTTGTACCACAACAACAAGTATTCGCACGGCTCTTACTGCGTACCATGGTTATGTCTCTGCAGTACTCCGTTATGGCCTTGTAATTTCGGGTAATTCAACAACGGCTAATAGGGATTTTATAGTAAAAAAAAAATGCTTAGAGCTATCCTTCGCATGGCACCATATGATTCGTGTAGGGCCGGCTTTCAAGGCCTTGCCACTTCCATCCATGTACATTTTGGAAATATCAAAATTTGGGAAAATGAATATGCATA
Source organism: Oeneis ivallda (assembly GCA_029955525.1). Classification (NCBI taxonomy): domain Eukaryota; kingdom Metazoa; phylum Arthropoda; class Insecta; order Lepidoptera; family Nymphalidae; genus Oeneis; species Oeneis ivallda. Next base: position 13,716,644 of record JARPMR010000016.1, on the reverse strand, counting down.
ACTTCAAGGCCAAGCGTGACACAAATTTAAATACGCGATCTCTGAGAGATCCCGACAAATTTATTTTTACCATAGCACCACAAACAGCACATTTTAATAAAAACTGTTAAAATTGTCAATTAAAATATTCAATAAATTGCCAATCGATATCAAAACACTACCAAAACAATACTTTGCACATAATTTAAAGAAATGGTTGCAAGGGATTTGTCGTATTGACATTTTAATTGCCGTAACAATCTATTAACTTTTGACATGATTTTGGAATTTCATTACATCATGACATTAGACATTTAATTAATAAGATTGGTATTATTATTCCGCTTGTATTTTTTAATTTGTTTTTATTATTATTATTCTGTGCAATGTAATTTGAAATAGTTTAAATTGTGTTACTTTGTAAAAATATTCTCCTTATATATATTCCTATAAAACTATGTTATAAAGGAACATTTTATATAATATAGCCTCCTATAGTATTTGTACGCCGCTACGGCTATAATGTACTGGACTGCAAAATAATTATATTTACCATATTTGTCGACACACATTATGCAAACAAAGAGTTAAATTGCATTGAATTAATGAATTCCATAAATATGTTGACCGGGTAAAACGCTCTTTCCGCCTCTACGCCTTAAAATGCTTCATTAATTCCCTTTTCAACTCTCACAATAGATTCATTATCAATGCTAGAGGAAGCTTGGGGTTTAGATACTTTTTTTAGTTTTAGCCTCCATTTCTGCTTCCAGTTGTTTTTTCAGTTCAAATCAACCCAATATTGGGCTGCAAGATTGTCTGCAGATATTAATAAAAATGTGAAAAAAGCCTAGGATTCTGATATTAGTCAATACCGGTATCCCGGTATTGGAAGCCCTCAATACCGGTATTGAAAAAGTCCGGGATCCCGGTATTAGCCAATACCGGGATCCCGGTATTGGAAGCCCTACATCTGACATGGAATAACAAAACGCAAATGACAGTGGAATAACAAAACGTAAATGACAGCTAAACGTAATTTTGTCTTTGGTTAAGTATGGTAAAAAATTTGACAATTATAAAAATGATAGCTAAACGTAATTGATAATATCATCAGTAATATGTTTTCTCTTTGAATCATCATTAACAATGCCGCGAGCAAGACGATCAAATGTTTCCTGCTACAAAGCTACGGATTGACGTGATTTATTGGATAGGTATAGTTGAGAGGTGGGTGACAAAGATTTCCCGCGGGATGTTATGAACTAAATCCACGCAGACGAAGTCGCGGGCATCAGCTAGTTAAAAATAAAGAATGAAAGGGTTGATATTTTGTATAAAAGTCCGTCATTTTTAAAGTTCTATCTATGAAACTTTATATTCCGGCTATCGATTAAAAACAAAGAAGTAAGTCTTTCACAGTTTTTGAAAATTCTACCCCTAAAGGGGTTAAATAGGTGGTTGAACTTTAGTATGAAAGTCCATAATTTTTTCGAAAGTATTTTTTTATCCCGGAAAATCCAAGTGTTCCCGAGGGATTTTAAAATCTTTAAATCGATACAATAATGGTTCATTTTAGTTTGATGCTAATGTCATAGTCAACTATAATGATCAAACGAATTAAAACTCGGCATAACCACACTGATGTTTCGAGTTTGAAGTTCCAACTTCGATATGTGCGGCGTGTGCAGACTTGCAGAATACTATCAAGGAATACTCTTTCAATAATTTAAAAGTTTAGTTATCTAAACTGTGTAATACTTATTGCTGTCTCGTACCAGTCGTACCACAGTAGTATACGGGAGGTAAGACTGTGCAGCGCCATCTTTGACACCCACTGGCAGCAAATCATAGCTGCGCGAAGTTGATAATTTTATTTGTGTATTTTGTATACTTTAGAGACTGCAACTGCCTCGGTGTTCTAGTTGTGAGAATTTGCAACTGCGGATGATGAGGTCCCGGGTTAGATTCCCTGGTTGGGCCAGTAAATTTATTTGGTTTTCCTGTCAAGAAATTCTCAGTAATAGCCCTGAGTTAGGAGGTTGGCGGTGAGTCACCCCCGTGCCTTGGAGAGCACGTAAAGCCGTCGGTCCTGCACCTGATCTCTCACCGGTGGTGTCGGATTTCCGTTCCATCGGACTATGAGAGTGAAGGAATAAAGAGTGTACTTGTTTTGGCTCACTTGTGCACTATAATATTATCTCTGAGGACGTTGGCCTTTTTGCTAGTTTATTATTTATTAATAAATAATAAACTAGCAAAACTGAGCTTTGTGAGGGCTCGCGTAGTGTTTCTAACGGGTAATAAGTTCTGTTGCAGCTATGTTAACTCTTTGGCTCAATGAATACAAAATTGTTAATGTTCATTTTTTAATGGTTATAAAATTATATATTTTTTGACAGAGCACAAATCAATAGGCGTGATAGTTTTTCAGTAAAGTGTACCACAATAATGCTTAGGTTGTGGGATAGTGTTAGGGCTCGCTTCGCTCACCCTAATTAAATGGACGTGGTGAAAGGGAAGGTTAGATCTAAAAAATATTATGTATCTTACATTAAAATTCTATGTAAAATTACTTCTACTAACTCCGCGTGGACGAAGTCGCGGGTACAAGTACTGTATAAAATATCCGTTTATACGATAGCATTTACAAATTAATATTATCTATACTATACCAATTTTGATATTCCGAGTTTTAATGTACCCAATATTACATTTTTAGTACATTTTTGCGATAGAATGCAACATAGTGTAAAAATCTGTTAGGTATATTTCTAATTATTATATTTTATTCTAAACAAATTATTAAACAATACAATAACATTAATCTATTCTCTCCCTTTCTCTCTCTCAGATTTATCAAACATTCAGATCTATACATATAACATTATTAAAATCTATACGATAAGATATACTTAACATTCTAGAAAGTGCACAAACTTTATTATGTTCACTAATCTTTGTAACCGTCTGCAAGACACCTCCGAGTCCGACTGCATTTATGCTAATAGAATACACTAAAATCAATCTCAACTCCCATAAAGTTACTCACAGCTAATATTTCATACCTCATGAATATTTATATCCAACGTTATATATTACTTATATTTAAACATTTTGCCAAGGAACATGGACGTGGGGATAATTTTTCCTAACATCCTTGTTCGACCTATCTGGATTTGAATCTGGCTTGATCACAAGGATTCTTGTGTACAGCCTGCCTTGTAGATTATATCTAGTACTCTTAAAATATTATTGTACCGGACGATGCTCATGCCCACCAAGCTTTATAATCCTAGCAAATGACATAAACGTCTCGGAGGCACCTTGCATGATTATCTGAACTAAATTCCATTCACATTTTTTTAACTAATCGGTTGTAACCAGAATAATAATAATCACGTAAGTATAATTAATAGATACTTATTATTGATTCTTTAAATTCAAATTAATTATTATTAGTACGTAGTACGTAGCTCTTACGACAAGTTAAGACTTTACCACCAGTTCGGCAAGCAGATTCTGTTGACAAGAATCTGCAAGAATCTCAGCAGTTGCTCAATCTTGTGAACAGCTGAAGCAAAGTCGATTGAATAGTAGTGGTAGATTTATTTGACGATTCGAAAGCACTTTGTTAAAGTTTATTTGAATAAAAACTAGGTATTCAATTCTATTATATTCTATAGAGGCCTCTTTTTATTAAATGTGTTTCTATATACTGTTTAAAATTAGATTTATTTTTATTTTAAATTAATATATAAGCAGTTTTATTTCTCTTTGGTTCACGCTTCCACTTGTACCTAACTATAAACCGATTTAGCTTGAAGTTATTTCAATCGCCTCGCAAATCAGTGCTTATTACTATGCAATGTTTTTTTTATATTCACTCCTATAAACGTTTTCGTTCTATGATTCGATGTCGATAGCGAGATTACGTTTTCCAATTGAATTATTTTTAGCAAAAAGACAGGCGCTTACCATTGAAATTGAAGCCTGAAGCCTCAATAGCTAAGTGGTAAGAAGGCGGACAGAAATATAAAAGGTCCCAGATTCAAAAGAAAATATCAAGAATTTGTGCGATTATTTTGAACTTTACCACATCACATATATATATATATATATATATATATATATATTTTATGTAAATAATGATGTTTACCTTATTTTTGTTTTGTTACCTAATTATAATTAACAAAATTCCTATATAGGTACCTACATTTTTGCTAAAAATCAGAGTCGTTCAAGATATTGGATCATATTTTAACCTAAATGGTCAAAGATGCAAATCCTTAAATCCCACTTTGTTAAAAACCTAACACAAGCTCCATTTACTTGAACTAAAAATGGTATATATTGGTAGTAAATATGCCTAATGTTATCTATAATAATCTTAGCGACAAGCATATAACTTTAATAAGTACGTATCTACTTACAATAATAATAATTCATTATAATATATTGTAATATTAAAACTAACGACATAATTTTCGCAACATTGTTGCACATAGATCGAAATCCAATTGACCCGTTACAAGTACATAGTTACTGTGGTTACGCTGAATACGTAATACCTAAAAACCCGAGACCGACCTAGACGAGACACGCTTTTATTACATAATCTGCATTCAATTAATGTAAAGCTCTACTTATTGCAGTCACAATATTATTTTAACGGATTTAAATGAAGAACTAAGCGATGACAAGTAGGTACCTAGTGAGGATGGGCAGAATTCTGAACACCTTAAAAAAATAGAAAGAATCGGCAGATTTTTATAGTAGTAGGTACTTACTATAAAAATCTGCCGATTCTTTCTATTCTTTCTAGTACACCACACCACAGAAAATTATTACAAAACAATTCTGAAAATACAATAGGAGTAAGTTACGAAGAGGTAGAAGGCACAATTTGGTATGAAAATATTTGCATACATTAGACAACAACTGAATAGAGGTACTATTCTTTTGATCAATGAAACATGAGCTTTTGGATGTTGTCGTTGTACAAATCGTCGTTTTATTATGAACCGAATTAGGTAATTACCTAGGTGCTTATTACAATTAGACAAGTATCTTTGAGTTCAATTCCGACATAACTTAAGTTAGAACTTTACATAAGCTCACAGCTCTACAATTAAAGTCAGAGAAAATCCAAAATAAAAACAGTTAAGTATTCTTATTTTAATGAAAAAGCGACAAGCATGACCAAAATAATAAGAAGTTCCGGAACTCGGACAAATAAATACGCGTAGATAGTTTTGTTTGTTTAGTTTCAAAATAATATTAATTAGAAAGTTATTGATATAATAGTAGTGTTAACATTTATGTATTAGTTTTTGAAGCATCAAAAAATCAAGATCTCATTTTAAATCAATCAAAAACTTTAGATAATAATCAAATCCTCTACAAAAAAAGCTGCAGGTCTTTTAGCTTTGACTATAAGTAATAAATAATCTACTGAAGCGCAGTTGCAAAAGCGATTGCATCGTTGAGGTCACTAAACGGCCTGCTACGCAAACAGAATAGCTTTTAGCGTTCTGACTCTAATAATTGAACCTGTTATGGGTACATTATTTGCGTTTCTAATTATATATTTTTTTGTTGCGTTCTAAGTATACGTATGATAATAATTTGCAGTAACATACGACTTTACAGCTATTTGTAGTTTTAGGTACGGGAATTGATTCTCGCATCACGCGTCGACAGTAGACAGATGTACCGAATTAGTATTTGCTCAAATATGTGAATGACAATACGAGTTTATAAACTAGCTGACAATATTTATAAACTAGCTGATGCCCGCGACTTCGTCCGCGTGGATTTAGTTTTTAAAATTCCGCGGGAACTCTTTGATTTTCCGGGATGTCTATGTCACACAGCAGGTTCTCAACTATACCTATCTAAAAAATCACGTCAATCCGTAGCTTTGTTGCAGCGTGATTGACAGACAAACCGACAAACAAACACACTTTCGCATTTATAATAGGTATTAGTATGGAAAAATTAATACTACGATAATAAAGGCGATCTAATTAAATTTTAAAACACAAAAGCTACTATTATGACTTAAATATGATACTTTCATGTATTCCCTCGGCGACTTTTTTGTAGAGAATAATTTAGTCATGTAGTACATATTTTTTAAGTATCAATAGTTTTCAATAGTTTTCTCAGCACACGCCAAATAATGCATTTTATAGGCAAAATTTTGCTACTTTAGGTTACATTATTGCAATTTTCTTAAGGATCTCTAATTTTTTGAAAATAAATTATAGCATATGTTTCTTCCTGATAACTTAGCTTTCTATTGGTGAAAAATGGTTAAAATCGGTCCAGTAGGTACAGAGCCTATTCGGTACAAACAAACAAACAAAAAATCTTTCCTCTGTATAATATTAGTAGATAAACTAGACGACCCGTCCCGGCTTCGCACGGGTAGGCTACAAAACAACCACAATAGTACAAACATCTAGGGCCCCTGGAGGTTAATTATTTAGGCTACCTATGTCTATGGCTAAAACCCTCATATAAATATGGTATGCATGTATTTGATCGTTGTTCTATGTATATGCGAGTAACTTGCTACTATCCGTGAAGAGTTATGTTCTCTATCTCTGATAATATTTATAAGATCTTTATCAAAATTAGACCACTCATGCCTGATAGTATAAAGTGTCAAATAAAAAAGAATTGTTAAAATTAGTTCTTCAACAGAGTTATGGAGTAAAATAAACAAAAACTTTCATCCACTATCCTGGAGAAACCTTATGTTTTATGGGCATAAAAATTATCCTGTGTTGACCCGGAAAATCAGCTACCACTGTGCCAAATTTCATTTAAATCCATTTAGTAGTTTTCACGTGATGCGCGGACACACAGAAAACAGGCAGACAGACAAAAATTAAATAAAAATCTGTTTTGGACTCAGTAACATTAATAAAGCATCCGTTTTTTAAAACTTTCAAATTTTTATAATCAAATTTTTAAATTTTTATAATTATTTTCAAATTTCAAATTTTTTAATCATCATTTAATCATTTTTATATTAAATAGATCTATGGATCTATACTGAACAACATACATAATCAAATACAGATATATATTGATGAAGGAGTTTTCTTTACAATATATTAAATGTTCAGAAATCTTCCAGTTACAGTTTTATTATTATAGGTAAGTATTAGTAGATTATTAACCAAGGGGATAAAGCAGTGTCTTCTGTCGCGGGTGACGATTTAAATCGCGAGCGTAACGAAGGACTCGAGGTTTACTCCCGAGCGTAGCGAGGGTGTTAAAAACTTAAATCACGAGCAAAGCGAGGAATGTAAGACGAGTCCTGAGTGTAGCGAGGGATTTAAGTTCACCCAAGACTAAGACAGCTTTATCACCGAGGAAAATACTCTACTTTTCGTAACATTTGCGAAAAAATTAACACAATAATAATATGAGATAAGCATTTATTAAAAATAATGACAATTAAAAGTAAAAGTTAACATTCGAAACATTGGTCCAATTATTATTGATAGAGAGAGTTACATTTTTGTTTGGTACATTTATTGTTGATGAGTTGATTTGAGTATTTCTCTGTTCTTGCGTCTGAGCATTTGCACTGATGGAATCCGACAATTCACTGTCACTGTCGCTTTGATTTAACATCGTAACGTATTTTTAGAACATTTACTTATTTATAAAAATAAATTAAAATAAACTTAACGTTTATGTATTTGAAGAAAACAAAAACGTGGCAAATTCCTAGACTAATATTTTTTTGTCGGAAAAGCAAAGGCATCAAGCTCATACGGCCTCGTCGGTTTTCGTAATTTTATTTAATAACTTTGAGTAATAAACCTGTTGGTTTATTACTCAAAGTTTAATAATCATAACTGCATAATAAATGCGTATTCCTTTTTCAAAAAGATGTATAATGCTTTATATACAAACTCAATGGTGTAAACACAGATGTAGTTCAGTATAAATTTCGGTAAGTATTCCAAATTTAAATCACATTCTCCCCCTAGAGGATGAATGAAATTCAGTACAATTTTCTTTCCCTGTTTTTAACAGATTAAAAATGACTATTGTTATGTTCGCTTTTTGTGGCAAAGAATGTCACTTTTTTGAGCAAGTGGTACGAAAAGATACTTTATATTTGGGTTGTCCTTTATTCACAGCAACAGATCGACCTGGGGGCTCTCAGTGGCACCTTTATCGTTCAGTTGCTAACTAGAAGAACTGTCAGTTCTCAGTTGCTAACTCTCCATTTTTTTCTAGCACAGAGAGAATGCGGCAGCTTGTGAATGTTTTTTTGCATGGGTATAGAGTTGTACTTGGAGAGTGACCTAGACTAGCTAGACGCTGGATTTTTAAAACGTAACCCACGCGAATGAAGTCGCGGGCAAAAGTAGGTAATGTAATAATCGCGCCGAACGCATCTCCGCACTGCTTCAGTGGCTAGGGGCCCTAAAGAGCTTTACAGCTGTTGCACTCCTCCGTCCGCTAGGACCGCGGTGCGGCGTGGGCGCGGCGCCCGCGGCGATCTATCTCCGTGCAAATTATAATTTCAAAATCCCATCGATTTATGTGGACGCTCATCTGAATAAACGCTGCTCCATTTTATGCGTACCCCTTACCTTTGCAACTCGATCCTGCATTAAAAATACAGGAAAAAATTGTATAAGCTCTAACCTAGTCGGGTTAGAGCTTATACAATTTTTTCCTAGAAAAACTAGATGTACCTAACATTCATCATATTGATTTTGTTAGTACTTATAAAATCTTTAAGTAGAGGCAAAATCGATTCCGTCGAAACTAGCAACCCTAAAGTTCAAATTTGAACGCGACCTGTCAACCATAGACTAAGCTTTACGGTCGTGCTCAAATTAGAGTTTTAGAGTTGCTTGTTTCAACGGAATCGATTGTGTCCACAGGTAAAAGCATCTAAATGACTGAGCTTATTTTGATAAATGAAGTGTCTCAGTATCAGTTAATGTTATTTTTAACTGACTTAAGGGAGGAGGAGGAGGTTATCAATTCATCGGAATCTTTTTTTTTATGTATGTTCACCGATTACTCGAAGACGCCTTAACCGATTTGGGAAATAGGTACTTTTTTGTTTGAAAGGGTATACTCCCCAGGTGGTCCCATATAAATTTTATTGAAATCGGTCGAGCGGTTTTTAAAATATCAACAATAGATAAAGCACTTTTTTAATGAAGGCTATACAATACAAAGCGTAGTACTTAAATATTTACTATTTATTTAAATATTTATATAGCGTAGTACTTTATATAAAATTTTCCTCAGTCGGATTACAGTTTTTAATCTTTTTGCAAGTGCATAATACATAGTATAGTTGAAGACTTGAAGAAGTGACACAAGCTACCTTTTATCCCAATTAAACAGAAGGGTTCCGAGGGATTTTTTAAAAGCTAACTCGTGCACGAAGTCAAGGGCATAGTAATCAATAAAACTACATTCGAACTTCATTTATCAACAAAACTACACAAAGTCCTGAGCGTAATATTATAATAATCAACTTTGTTAACAGTAGTAAAACGTTCTTGAGCTTTTTAAATAAAATTACCGGCCAAAGCGGCGCCAGTCACTTACAAATTTAAAACGCCTTTTTAGATTTAAACCGCAGATATTTATTTATATTGAAGTTGTAACTCAAAAAAAATAATTCGATCTTCGATGTTCAATCAGATTCGTTGTTTTGCGAATAAATCTTAAAAAGCACTCTTCATTTTTCACTTACTCTACAAAAATAGTACAACTTTATATGTCTGCACAAGTTCGCAGTTTTTTCATTAAAAGCTATGAAGTTAAATATGAAGTAGCTTTATTTCTTTCGTTTCACTTTGAGGTGGTTATCAAATAGTTTAAATATTATTTAAATGAACAACTTTAATCATGATACCGCACAATTCATTCCAGTTTGCGATAAAATCGTCTATTGTTTGTTCTAACAGGTACTACAGCTTAGGTCTGGTATGCGGTCGCCCTTATCATAACAACAGGTTTGCCTTCAAAAGCTTCAGATGACCTCCGATATGAGCAAGGAACTTGCTGCACGACCTGCTAAAGATCACAAGGATCTAAAATACCTATTAGACACGCGTAACTACCGATTATATGGTTTTACATACGACTGCATTAGTGAACAAAAACTCTACAAAGACTTAGTAAGTTAAGTAGTTAGGATACTGATTTTCCGGGGTAAAAGGTCACTCTCCTTACCATCAATTAAGTGTAAAAATTCATCTAAATCAATCCATTCTCGCAATATCATTAATAAAGTCGAACAAAATGTATGAGAAAATAAATTTTCTTTATACTTAATTATTGTTTTCGTGAATGTTTCTGAAATCCGAGGTTTTAATAGTTATTCTGCTAGTTAAGGCTGCGACAAATCAAACAAATCAAAGATCGAAAACCCAGCCTTTCTTGAGTTAGGTATATAATACGGTGTAACTAACTAACTTTGTTTTATTTTTTTGTGTTTTACAAAACGTGCTCCATGCGATCGCGCTGATCTAGAGTTGAATCTCGTGATTTTGGTGAACTAAGTCTCCATTTAAGTCACTTCTCATAACAGAGAATAGTCTAGACTCTAGACTAGCGGTTAAGAATTCGGCCTCCTTTATCAGTGTCTGGTATCGAATCAAGCTCTAACTTTTCGAAACTATTGCTATAATGGTAGGAAAACATCGTGAAGAAATTGAGCATGGATTCTTTGTAGAAATAGAGTGTGCGCTTAAGACCGCACCGCAGAAGTGAAAACTTCATTGGCAATCGTAATCAATTTGTAAAAAATAACTATTAAATTAATAATTACAATGATTACGTATTAATTGAATATACTAAACATAACGACACAACAGAAGAGCAGCTGACTGTTTCTTTCTCGCTCGAGTACACTCGGCGTTCCCGAGTTCACCCAATCGAGCCTTTCACCTCAGAGCGTGACGGATCAGCCTAACTTACTACCTATGAAAAAATGTGTGTGTGGTGCGCCAGAAGAAGTTTTCACTTCAAAAAACTAGGCATTTTAAAGAAAAAATACATTACATGCTAGTTCTATGCTGATTTCAAACGATTTTCCCTCACACATTATTTCTGTCAATAGGCAAAATGCGTTATCGCTAAATACCTAGGGCTCAGGAGAAGTTGAACCAAGTCCACAATTCAGTTCCCAGGGCTCCATTAGTGGGTACAAGATACGGCGTGCTCTGAATGGAATCGATCCTTGACACCCTATCAACATGTCTTCTCACGAGATAAAGGGCTGCGCATACATCAGTCAAGACAGTTCTAACACAAAAATAATCAGGAGTTTGCGTGTAGGAGGATTCGAAGACATACGCCATACATCAAATGATTTATTTACGTAACTTATTAGTTAGAATTAGGAGTTTCTGTATAATGCTGCGTAACAAATAGGACATGAAAGAATCCTGAAAAAATTAAGTAGTTTGTCTACTCAAAATAAATAAGCTTATTATTATAATTTATATAAACAGCCAGCGTTCCAAAATATCTTCGTGATATTTTGACTTTTACTTTTTAATGTTTAAGATTTTGTTAACTTTTATAATTAAATAAATAACTTAAATTCTCCCTTTCAGTCAAAAAATATGTTTAAGTAATTAATTTAATTTAATCCAACCGTTACCGCACATAAATCTTGGACCTAGGTTTAACCCAAACGTACCTTAATTTTTAGGAAAAAAATGTACAATAATTATTTAAGACTTAAGACTGTCTTAGGTCTGCACTAAATACTACGGACGTCATCGTTGCAGGACCAAAAGCCTTCGTAAATTGCGTCAAGTTTGACGGCAAATATTTTTATGTGATATAGTAGTGATTTTAATGGAATAACTTGTTCTAACAAGACGAAGTACCTATACAGTTTTTATTTTATTTGGCATAGCACCTACTTCTATTGACTCCATAAAACATTTTATAAAGCTTTTTCGACGTCCTTATCTTAAACACAACAATACTAAACTATAGTTAAATGGAAATCAAACTAATATTATAATAATTGCTTAAGTGTGTTTGTTTTGTTGGTTTGTCCTACAATCACGCCGCAAGAGAGCTACGGATCGACGTGATTTTTTGGATGGGTATAGCTGAGGATCTGGAGAGAGGCATAGGCTATTTATCCCGGAAAACCAAGAGTTCCCGAGGGATTTCAAAAACTAAATCCAGGGGACGAAGTCGCGGGCATTAGTTAGTAATATATACAAATACATACCAATAAGTAAAAGTAACTGACATTTTAAAAACAAAATGTACCCACGTCATGAATCGTATCCCCTCGTTTATCCTATATCTTCGGTCTCCCGGACACAGTCGCTGACGTTTCAGGTGAATGAAGGAAAGAATAAGTACTCACGTCATGAGTCGTATCCCCTCGATGTATCCTCTCTTCGGTCTCGCGGACTCTGTCGGTGACATTTCTGGTGAGGACCCGTCGATCATGGCTCTCGCGCACTTTTCCATCGGGGTTCGCGACCACGCTCGAGGATACCAGGACCTTAGCGCCCGCCGGGGCGATCACACCGTCCGGTGCATCTTGTAACTCTGTGAAGGAACAAAAGCTGTGATAGGGATAGGTAAACTTGGGCATGCAATAAAATTTCCCCGGGGTCTTCACAGCAAACGGAACAAATATGTAACTCTCGATCAGAGAGGCATACTTGCGCCGTTTACAGGATTCAGCAATTTCAGCTGCTGCTCCCGGTCTTGATGCTGTCTCCCTTGGGGCCAATGTTTTGACGCTCATTGCGTCCTATAATAAGGTCCGTCTCTGTTCCCTGGGAAACAGCGTCAATCCATCAAATCTCTTGCCATCTATGAGTTTATTAATGGTTGGCCATTCAATCACGCAGCTACAGGGCAACGTGTCGACGTGATTTTTACATGGGCATATGCCCATGTAAAAATGACTATGTAGTCATTGAGTTGAAGACTGGAAAATGATGTCACTACCTACTTTTCATCCCGGAAAAAAAGGGTGTTTCCGAGGATTTAAGCTAGTATAAAATATTTATTAATCCTATAATATTATGGTCTAAGTAATTATTAAATAATATAAGGTAAAAAATATTAGCATGTTCCAAAGTAATATAATCTCCAAATAAGTATAACCTTGTGTTAGGAGTGTGTACGATAATACTGAACGTTGGATGAGGACTGAGGATTGAACCGACGACGACCGAGCCCAAACACACTTTTCCAAATTTTTGCATGTCTGTTTATACGGTCTGATCTTCGGAACAACTGAAAATCTTGAAGGGATATTCACTGGCACGTACGAATAATGAATAATGCAATAATCGGTAAGTTTAAGTTATGTTATGTTATGTTATGTTATGTTATGTTATGTTATGTTATGTTATGTTATGTTATGTTATGTTATGTTATGTTATGTTATGTTATGTTATGTTATGTTATGTTATGTTATGTTATGTTATGTTATGTTATGTTATGTTATGTTATGTTATGTTATGTTATGTTATGTTATGTTATGTTATGTTATGTTATGTTATGTTATGTTATGTTATGTTATGTTATGTTATGTTATGTTATGTTATGTTATGTTATGTTATGTTATGTTATGTTATGTTATGTTATGTTATGTTATGTTATGTTATGTTATGTTATGTTATGTTATGTTATGTTATGTTATGTTATGTTATGTTATGTTATGTTATGTTATGTTATGTTATGTTATGTTATGCTATGTTATGTTATGTTATGTTATGTTATTCTATGTTAGTGAAAATTCCTTACCTTCTATGTGTACAGCACCCTGACCTTCGATAGGCTCAGGCTCAGCCTTCCCACCTTGATCTTCAGGTACTCTGTGCTGTAAAAGAAAACCAGGTTTAAGTAGGTAACAAATTTAAACGTTTCTATCGTAATCGTAGACGCAACTTTAGTACTAGTTTACTAAAACGCTGTATCGGTATATTTTATGATTATAAAGTTCTAGAATCTAGTACCGGTCGCGGGCATCATTTAGTAACTAGATGATGTCCGCGACTTCATCCGGGTGGATTAAGATTTTTTAATTCCAGCGGGAACTCTGTAATTTGCCGGGATAAAAAGCCTACATGCTTATGTGTTAATCCTGGGTATGAGCTAACACCATTCCAAATTTCAGCCAAATCGGTTCATTCGTTGTGGCGTGAAAGAGTAACAAACATCCATCCATCCAAACATCCATTCATACGTCATCCTCACAAACTTTCGCATTTAAGGTGGAAGACACAGTTCTGCCCGCGAAATTCAAATTTAATTTGGTTTGTCGCAATTTGTAAACTAATACGACAAAGTAGGCTTATGGCATTCTAATTGCGACAATGGCAGTATCATCTTCACAGGTTTATATAAAAATCTTTAAGTACTTGAAAGTGTCCAGTTTAAGAAATTAATCAAAATATCGACTAATTTGTGAGTAACTCACGTCCAACTCAGTATTTTGATTAATTTCTTAAACTGGTCACTTTCAAGTAAAGATTTTTATGTAAACCTGTGAAGATGATAATTCTACTGGCGCAATTAGAATGCCATCAGCCTAGTTTGTCGTATTAGTTTACAAATTGCGAAAAACCAAATTAAATTTGAATTTCGCGGGCAGACTCGTATAATCATAGGACTAGTAGGATAATTTCTAAGGGTCCACCACTCCACCCTGAGAATTGGCACAGTTCGTGAACTTCCATTTAAGCGTTTTCACCTCAGTTTGTTGGTAGTTGGTAGTGTGCGTGTCCTCGTTGACGGAGGTAGATATCTTTGGCCCGGAGTCTTTGAGGATGCGGCCGTCCTCCAGCACAAGCTCGCGCTTGACGTGTGTCGCGATCTGACGCGTCGTCGTCACTTCGCTCGTCTTTTTGGTCACCCATTCCTCTGGAAATGTTAAAAAAAATATAAACAACGCTATTTCTTACCCACGACAGAACTATGGTCTATGAGTATAGCTACATATTATTATATACGTACAAGAAAAATGTTAAAAACTGTACGGACTATAAAATGTAACATCCGGCATTTTGGCAGTGCCGCAGTCGGGTAAAAAGGTAAAAGGTGGCTTGTTTGAATATTTTCGTGTTAACATTTTCTTGAAAAACCGTGAATTATTAGAATTAAATAAAATTAATTACCTACAAATTGTTTATGTTACCTTCTTTGGTTGTAGCTATCGTTTCGCCCGGCTCGGCCTGTGAAAAAAAATTTAATTGTTAATGAAACAATTTAATAACTTGGATTAAAATTGTAAATGAACTAGCCATAAATTATTATTATAAAAATAAAATTATATAAATTTATCAGCGCCATCTCTTACCGAGTAGCTTAAGCTAATAAAACTAGAGTTGGCACGCTCCGGCGATTTAGACGTGTACTGTAATAATATTCGCGGCCGCCGCTTGATGGCGCCATGTTCACTCAAAGTAAAAACCGTCACCATCAAAATACATAAAAACTGAACAATGTTCTTGCACTGTCTTAGCACTCGGTCCGTAGTCTTTTTAAACACATTTTATAACAAAATGAATAAATCTATAAGATATAAAAAATATAGGTACCTACGAGGTATTTATGTTACGTAACTTAACACTAACTTAGTTTTATTGTATCGCGTAGGTGGGCGGGTAGGTTTTTATAGTACCTAATTAAATTTTAATTTATGAATAATAATAATATGGATAAGATTAAACACTATTAGCACGATGATAACGATTCGCGTGTTCTAAAACCGATTATTGACTGACGCGCACTAAAGGTAAACTGCAATACAATCAAAAGGGCACGTGGATTATAATTTTCTTTTGGCAACGTATTGTGCAGGGTTGTCAATCGCGACTTTTCCAAAAAATATTTTCAAGTTACAATTTTACAATTGGCTGAGACGCACTTAAAAAAAATGGCAAGAGCTTAAAGCTTATGAGAGCGCGATCTTTTATTCTGATTGGCTGAAAACGAAATCCGATACGAAAACTTAGATTGTCCGTCGTGCTAACGCAATTAGCCTCACCGATATCGCGCTAACATAGGAGAGTTCATTCACTAATTCCCTTTTATTGAATAACCCTAAACTAGTAAACTAAGTAAACTACATAGTACAATTCACTCATTCTCGGTTTCTGAGCGCTGCCTCTGTCACTCATAAGTTTTGTCAGTTCGATGACTCTCCTAGAAGCTGAAACCAACGAATATGTTTTATATTATGTACTCATCAAACCACATAGCTGTATTGTATATTTGACCGAGTGCAGCGAGGTCTCTGAGTCGCTACTTGAGTGAATTTCCAAATTTTTTTTGGCCGTCCGGCCGTCCGTCCGTCCGTCCGTTCATCCGTCCGCCTGTCAGAGCCTTAACAGAGATAACTTCTGAATTAGTGAACGTAACAACCTACTTCAAATTTAAAAATAATATGTAAACCTTAGCCTTCAGCCGAATATTGCTTAAAAAGTTATTAAAATATTTATTTCAGGGGGCTCAACTCTCATAGAAGCGAATGCGAAGTAAAATATTCTTTATGGCGTTACATAGGCTTTTACATTCTTTTGAAAGATAATTCGGAACAGAGTACAAAAATATTTATTATATTAATATTTTTTCATTTTTCCTTCAAAAATTTACGAAAATGGGGTCTTTCAAAGTGGCGATTGATTTCTAGGCTCTATCTCAAAAACAGCTATACATTAAAAGCTGTAACTTGTGTATAAATTCAGTAATATTCTGTAAAAGCTGTAACTTGTGTATAAATTCAGTAATATTCTGAAGTTGAACAACTAAATTTAAATACTAAAATTAGATAAATATAAAGAAACGAAAATAATTCATTTTTAATGAGCATCAGTATACAAATATTTAGTTCGAAATTCGAAAATAGAACGCGCTGTTTGTTATTGAATCTCGCTATCTGACTGAAGATACATCTACGAACTTACAGGACGCGAGGTCTTAGTTCGAGGCGAACCGCTAGTATTATGCTGTCGAGAAGTTGGATATACATAATATAGGGATGGATAATTTTAAATTTTTCACATCCCTTTTCCACGTTTCGCGTTGAGTATTCCACGTAGCAGCGGTTTCCGGTGGGATCGCACGACCGTATTGGACGAACACCTCGTTTCGTATTAAACACCACACCGCGCAATGTAACTTTGACAGCTCAATGATTTAAGAAGCATTTAATGACTAAATGATGACTGCCGGCATTGCCTTTTTATTAGGACTTAAATGTACTTTTATTTTGAACTAGCCGATACCCGCGACCGTTTTTTTAATTCCCGCGGGAACTATGTAATTTTTCGGGATAAAAAGTAGCCTATTTGCTAATCCTGGGTATGAGCTACAAGTATCTCCATTCCAAATTTCAGCCAAATCGGTTCATTCGTTGAAGCATGAAAGAGTAACAAATATCCATCCATCCATCCTCACAAACTTTCACATATAAAATGATAGCAGGATTGGAAGAAGCCGCCCTCGAGCGCTTCGAGTACACCCCATACAAATAAAGTTAAATTCTTATTTTAATACCTAGGTACTACTAGCTTTGGTCCAATAATTCGTTCGCTTAGAGTTTGGTTTTAAAAATTACGCGGGAATTACATGTTTTTTCGGAACATACGATCGAAATCAATAATCGACGGGTTGTTTCGGGTTATAGTTTTTATTGTTGAACATCTTTAAGAATGCTATAGATAATGATGATAAAATATTTTTAACCGACTTCAAAAAAAGAATTGATATAACCTCCTCGGTTATCAATTCGTCGGAATCTTTTTTTTATGTATTTTAACCGATCTCTCGAAGACGCCTGAACCGATTTGAAAAATTCTTTTTTTGTTTGAAAGGGTATACTTTCCAGGTGGCCCCATATAAATTTCATCGAAATCGGTCGAGCGGCTTTTAAAATATCAACAATAAATTATATGTTTGTAAAGTGGCGCGGTATTTGAAGTCGTTTTTTATTAAATATTTTTTTTATATTTAATTATTATGTAATATTTTAACACTCCATGTTCTCCATTAGACATTTTGACTTCAAGAGCGTGTCCTCAAGCCACGTGCGTTCGGGCGCGCCCTTGCAGTGGTCAGCGCAGCATAACGCGCCGAGGCGCAAGGCCGACACCACAGAGAACAGTTCTCCTCTGTGCCGACACATCGCGATTGTTATTAGCGATGCACCGTGTCAATACGCATTGTTCCCATCAATTGGGTCACGGCTCAGTTTACTGAACACGTCAGTGAAGTTTGTGAGAGCTTGGTCTCTAGCATGGAACACACAAGCCGTTGTGTGTATGTCTGGATTGAACATTGTGTAATTAATTATTATTAACCTGTACTTTATGGTTACAAAGAGCCTTCAACCAAGCATCAATCCCACATCGCTTACGGCCAATATTGGAATCAATATCGGCATGACTTTGAAACAATGAGTTTCAGCCGAGAGATTAATTCAGGTCCACCACATAAAGGCATGTTTAATTTCTAAACGATTATAGCTCTTCTTTTTAAATATGGACGGTATATTTTGGCATGAACCGATTTGAATGTACCTTAAGGCTATGATGGTTGTAAAAGGTAATACATACAGTTCACCTCACACGCATAAATTATAGTATATTTAGCAGTATAGCAACTTATGATCAATTACGTAAGGTTTATATTCGTAACACTTTTCAAACTAATCTTACGTCTGAAAATACGTAGAGATGGTCACTAATTTGGACCGCCCTGTCGAATACAATGCAGTTTATCAAGCTATCTTGTTCTAGGCTATTTACTGGAGAGGCCGTTTAATAGACAATAAATAATAATTAATTATACGCCTTTCATGATAGGTTGCTTAAGAAATTTTTGGTAACAAAGAGCTTTAAATTCACTTCGCAATAGTAACACCTACCTACTACCTATCGGCAGTCTTATGAGTAAGCGTTTTAGTAAGTTGGTAGTTAGGCCTTGGAAATAAGTCCAAGGCTCAAACAATTACATTGCACACTAAAAAGAGATCCAAAACATCTTCTTATTTAGACCAATAATTTAATATAAAAAGCTATTGGAACGAAGTTCCTTATCGCGCGTTGCGAAAGGGGGCTAGACGGATATTAAGACCAAAAGTTGTAACGACACTTTCGACACTTTTTGATGGCCTAAAAAATATCTTATATAATAATTTCAACAAGTTGTGCATCGCTCCCGTGGCGTAATTGGCTCGCGTGCGGCTGTTAACCGAAAGATTGGTGTTTCGAGCCCACCCGGGGGCGCGCAATTTTATTTTCATTTTTTATTGTATAAAATTATTTTAATTTTTTATAAAATCGATATTTAGGCTTCCCTGGGGTCATTTTGATTTTTATCGATAAAAAATCATGATAAAAAATGTATACCCGTATAATTATTTTCTTTATACCTCGAATAGAACTTGAAATTAATATTTTTATAATAATAACTTCGTTCCTATCTGGTGTCCCTGCACGACACCATACGACTTTTAAAAAAAAAAACGACTTCAAACGCCCGCGCCACTACAAATATACATATTTTATTGTTAATTTTTTTTAAACTGCTCGACCGATTTAGATAAAATGTAAATGGGACCACCTGGGAAGTATACCCTTTGAAACAAAAAAAGAATTTTTGAAATCGGTTCAGGCGTATTCGAGTAATCGGTGAACATACATAAAAAAAAACCGACGAATTGAGAACCTCCTCCTTTTTTGAAGTCGGATATAAATCAATGTTCAAAGTTTGTCTTTTAACCTTCTCTTTAATTTTTGAACACGTTAGTAAATTATCTTTGTAAATAACTACTGACGAGATCGCTAATTATCGTGATCTTTACCTGTAGTTGTCATCAGAAGAGACAATTAACCGCGGTGAAATATCTCCCTAGTAATTTTTTTTATAAGCCATTTAGGCTCAGCTCCTGCTCGTTAACTAGTGCTTACGGAAAAGCTGCATCAATCATTACTAACTACAATCTAAATCGTAATGACCAGCCTAATATTTATTTGGCATTCGTGCTGCAGCAATGCATTTTTAAACGACTTCAAAAAAGGAGAAGTTTATGAATTGGTCGGAATTTTTTTTTATGTATGTTTACCGATTACTCGAAGACACCTGAACTGATTTGGAAAATTCTTTTTTTCTTTGAAAGGGTATACTTCCCTGATGGTCCCATTGAACTTTTATCGAAATAGATCGAGCGGTTTTAATATATCAACATATACCTTGAATTGGCACCCGGGGCGTTTAAAGTCGGTTTTTTAAAAATAATTTTTATATTAAATTTTATCCAATAGCGAGAGAGTGTCGACCAATCAGTGGTGATTACTGCTTAGTGCTTACTATCGTCATGCTGTAGATTTCAATAATTTTAGGCAATCCCACAGGGTTTAGACTCTAGATGATATCGTCCGTCTGTAGATACCCGTCCCCGTTTCTCAGACAATCAGCGTCAATCCATCAAGTATTGTAGATTGCAGATCACGAAATACAAAAATAAATAAATAAAAAGTAATAATAATAATAGATATTTGTAGATACAGTTAGCGTTTTTCGCAATGAAATAACTCATTTACAGACACTTGTTTCGAAAGGTCAAGCCAAATAAGGAGCTAGATGATTGCCAAAATTTTAGAGACAAGCAGCTAAATTAGGTATAGGTATAGGTATGACGAGAAAGGTTAATCGAATAATATTTATAATGATAATTATAATATTTATAATGATAATTATAATATTTAAAGCAGAATAATTATTCATTACGAAACAAATAAAAAATAAAAAATTTAATTTTATATGTACTTATTTCAAAAATATACAATCGAATAATGATTAGCTAATAGTTATTATCTAGTCTAATAAAAAAAATTGAAAATTAAGAACGGCAAAGTTATACCTATCTGTGGTTATTTTTTGAGGTTGCATGTTAACGAGCGATTAATCAATAACTACAAAGTAGGTAGTGCCATTTTTACGAAAGAGATATACTTATTATTAAATAGATTATAATATACTACTATTACAGACTCTAGATCTAGCTGGTATTATAAGACTACAGGTATAATAAACATAGCACGAAAATCTTACAATGATTTCATAAAGATTAACTTTACTCTGGCGGCAGAACGCGAAGTTTTTGTCGATTGATGTCGGTACTTTACGTAAGTTATTTATAAAATCAGCTTAAAGTCTCACGAGGTATTGATATCTAAACAAAACCGACCTACATTGCATAACAACGTGGCCCACCTATAACAAGCATTTAAAAGCGAGAGTAATGTAAAGTGGTCCATCGGTCGGCCAATGGCCACCTGACCCTTACCGCAAGGACGTTTGGCGGATGACGAAGTGATATAATAGATTAGTTAACGACTTCATTTATATAATCTATATATATGAAAGAAAGTGGTGTTAGTTACACTATTTATAACTCAAGAACGGATGAACCGATTTGGCTGAAAATTGGTGGAGAGGTAGCTTAGAACCAGGAGACGGACATAGGATACTTTTTATCCCGTTCGACCGCGTTTCCGTCATGTCACTATAAAACGTGGTATAAGAAAAACGCATCTGACATGGAATAACAAAACGCAAATGACAGTGGAATAACAAAACGTAAATGACAGCTAAACGTAATTTTGTAACAATTATAAAAAGTGTTATAATAAAGCAGTATTGATAGTATAAATGCGAAAGTGTGTTTGTTTGTTGGTTTGTCCTTCAATCACGTCGCAACAGAACAGCGGATTGATGCAATTTTTTGCATGGGTATAGTAATGGATGTAGTAGTGGTTGCTCAGACCGGGAGAGCTACTTTTTATCTCGGATAATGAAAGAGTTCCCGCGGGATTTTTTAAAACTAAATCCATGCGGACGAAGTCGCGGGCATCAGCTAGTAGTGGTAATAAAGTATACATGACAAATCATAGGAATGCGGGTCTCAAGAGTTGCGGCGGAAATGGCTGTACCTAGCATGCTTGTGGCACAATTTCACAAATATCTCTCACTAATTAGAAGATACTGGTCCAAGATCCCAGTGCCGCCAGACCTAAGTTATTTTCTCAGCAATTATTTGTGTACGATAGAGTACTGTTCGAATGTTCTTTCAGTATATGCGTACTAGCTAGATTGTGCCGACGGCCAATTTCCAGATACCAGGTGCTAAAGGTAGGTAAAAACTAGAATAACTTATCTTAAATTCTCAGGGCTGATTTTCATATATGTTTTAAAGAATATTGTAAAAATTAATAAATTAATACTGCCAGACGCTTACCGCCGGTGGTTACTTTAGCCAGACGCTTTGAAGCTCCCAAAAATATATATAATTTAAGTTAACTTATATTCTCAGTTCTGATTTTTATACATGATACTCAGGGAACTATTGCGATATTATCTGTAAGCTGCCAGACCTATTGGAAGGGTCAAACATCCCCCCAGACACACATTATGCGTCACCATATGTATGAGCGCTAGAACATGATTCACTTGTTTAAGTGTGTGAGAGATAATATCATCATACTATAATATTATAAATGCGAAAGTGTGTTTGTTGGTTTGTCCTTCAATCACTCTGCAACAGAGCTATGGATCGACGTGATTTTTTGCCTGGGTATAGCTTAGGATCTAGAGAGAGAGAACTATTGCAATATCTTCTGCAAGCTATACCCAGGCAAAAAATCACGTCGATCCATAGCTCTGTTGCAGAGTGATTGAAGGACAAACCAACAAACACACTTTCGCATTTATAATATTATAGTATGATGATATTATCTCTCACACACTTAAACAAGTGAATCATGTTCTAGCGCTCATACATATGGGGACGCATAATGTGTGTCTGGGGGGATGTTTGACACTTCCAATAGGTCTGGCAGCTTACAGATAATATCGCAATAGCTCCCTGAGTATCATGTATAAAAATCAAAACTGAGAATATAAGTTAACTTAAATTATATATATTTTTGGGAGCTTCAAAGCGTCTGGCTAAAGTAACCGCCGGCGGTAAGCGTCTGGCAGTATTAATTTATTAATTTTTACAATATTCTTTAAAACATATATGAAAATCAGCCCTGAGAATTTAAGATAAGTTATTCTAGTTTTTACCTACCTTTAGCACCTGGTATCTGGAAATTGGCCGTCGGCACAATCTAGCTAGTACGCATATACTGAAAGGACATTCGAACAGTACTCTATCGTACACAAATAATTGCTGAGAAAATAACTTAGGTCTGGCGGCACTGGGTCTTGCTTAGGTCTTGCTCTATACATTTTTGGAACGTTCGCAATTGAATACTGGGGCAGAAAGTGCAATGAGATGACGAGATTAGTTAAGACTTGTATCTTTACGTATAGTCAGAAGACAAATAATTGTTTTGAGGGAAATATATTATTTTCCCTATGTATGCAAATAAAAATTAGATACTTTAAACAAGTCGTAGGCCAATAATTATATTATGTACTTACTCGTAAATCGAATAGGAATTTGCTGTGATTAAAATGTTCATGCAATACAATATATGTATACATATTATTTGCTTATGATAATTTTATCTTAATTTTGCTACATTACTACCATGTAGTGTACAGCCTTCGTCAATCTTTTTGAATGCTCTGCACTTTTCCATATAAAAGTTCAAGCTCGTGTATTGTTGGTTGGATCTCACCACGTGTTTGAGCATTCAAAAAAATTGGCGAGGACTGTACTATTAAGTATATTCTGTGATTACAGCTACATTTTCACACAGGAACTAGGTAATTTAGCAAAACAAAAGCATAAAGTGCGCGCGCATTCGTGCCTGTTTTTCGGTTTTCTTATCGCAAACTTGTACCTTCATTACGTAGCTGCGTAGTGGAGATAAAGTTCAGTTTATTTTGCAACGTTTTAGAAAAGCGCTTCGACGGTGCCGCAATGTGCCTTCAGCCTTACTTGGCCTGCATCATCGTATTTTTTTTTAAGTAGGTTCCAGTACCTGTATTGTACCTGCAGTTTTACTGTGAATCCCTCTACAGCCTAGCTTTATGAGTAGGTAATTTGAAAATACTAATTTTCAAATCGCCAAACATGCCTCTTGGTTATACTTAATGTGTATACGGGTCTTCCCGCGAAATACAAATTTAATTTGGTTTTTCGCAATTTGCAAACTAATACGACAAAGTAGGCTTATGGCGTTCTAATTGCGCCAATGGCAGTATCATCCTCACAGGTTTATATAAAAAACCTTTACTTGAAAGTTAGTCAGAATATCGATTAATTTGTAAGTAACTCACGTCAAACTCGATATTCTGACTAATTTTTTAAACTGGACACTATCAGGTAAAGATTTTAATATAAACCTGTGAAGATGATATTGGCGCAATTAGAATTCCATAAGCCTACTTTGTCGTATTAATTCACAAATTGCGAAACACCAAATTAAATTTGAATTTCGCAGGCAGACCCGTATTATCCACCTTAAACCTAATCGTGGTACATTTTCTGAGATACCTACAATATAAATAAGTAAGTGTACAATTTAAATTAATTTTTTATCAGTTGTTACTATTGAAGTACAATATTGTGATGAAAAATACATATTTTGTTTATGTTCTGATTCGGTATTTAAAGAAGTAGGTATGAAAGTTTATGAGGCCTCACGGAAACCGCATAGTTTACACTTGAAGATTCACCCTGACATCGGAATACACTCAGGAAGTAGACAATACACATATGACAGATGACCGCAAAGTCACCATGCGGTCATCCTTGCATGTATCTAATCTTTCATAAATACAGGTAGCAAGGTACAAAGGAAAGTCAAGGCAGTGGCGTAACTATACCGTTCGAGGCCCGTGCAAATGAATCGTATGGGGCCCTCTCCCACCCATCTAAAGAAGCTCAACTAAAGTTAAATTTTTATTAACCGACTCCAAAAAAGGAGGAGGTCCTCAATTCGTCGGAATTTTTATTTTTTATTCTTATGTATGTTCACCTATTACTCGAAGACGCCTGAACAGATTTGGAAAATTCTTTTTTTTTTGTTTTAAAGGGTATACTTCCCAACGGTTCCATTGAAATTTTATCGGAATCGGTCGAGTGGTTTTTAAAATATCAAAAATAAATTATATACTTTGTACTGGCGCGGGCGTCTGAAGTCGGTTCTTTAAAAATAATTTTTATATATATTTTTTTTTTATTTTACAACTAGACGACTTCGTCAGCGTGGATTAAAGTTTTTTGATTCTCACGGGAAATCCATTTCTGTGATAAAATGTAACCTATGCGCTAATCCTGGGTATGAGCTATCTCCTTTCCAAATTTCAGCCAAATCGGTTTATTCACTGTGGTGTTAAAGAGTAGCAAACATCCATCCATCCATACATCCATCCTCACAAATTTTCGCATTTATAATAATAGTAGGATGTGCTCACGGCCCTCTCGGGCTGGGGCCCGTGGCATTTTGCCTAAATGCAACCCTGTAGTTACGCCACTGGACAAAAGTGTAGTAAAAATTGCTAGTTAAGCAAATGACCACACGAATAGAATACCACCAGCTTACATTCTAGCATAAATAGCTCGTTACGTGACCAATATCGTGTTAAGCGATTGATTGGTTTAATAGATAACCTGTCCAGGTGAATTTACATATCATTATATCACAGTATAAGGGGGAGTTATAATATATTGTGCAGGTAATTATTATTACTTCACAGTCACACGAATGCCTAAAACTTAGGTGTAGGGTTTTGCGTTATCAGGTTGCTTATTAAAGTTAGCTTTTTTATGTAAGCCATAATATTATATTTAAGGAAAACAAAAAGCGCTATTATGAAAACTCCGTAGCCATTCTCAGAATGATGCGTAGGTATGGTTTTCTACGCTCCTTAGTTATGTTGCCAGCATGGACCTTAGAGCATTTAATCAACTAAAATGTATCTAAGGCATGGAAGGACCAAGGCTTTGAGTTTTAAACCAACGACCAAAGGCATCATTTTGACATCTTCATACGCCGGATGAAGGTAACTCGACACCTACTTCTGTGAGTGTCACGGGTATTCATGGGCATTACATGTATGATAGTTCAAATTAGCAAACGTGACATCTGCTTTGAGTTAAATCCAGAGGTTCTTAATATGAACGAATAAACTTCTTGATTAACATTTAAATATGGCAGATTAACGTAACTCTACTTACAACCCTCGCTTTGATTAATAAGTTGACGAACTAATGCCATAACTAATGAAGAGTTTTATTCTATCAAAAAATTTTCCGACTCCGGGTCCGACTTAACAAATGTTAGTGAAATCTTAGTGAATTATCTTTGGGAAATTGAAAGAATCAACAAGTAACAGATTGAGATTTTGTCTTCATTGTGACTGAATCTAGAAGCCTAGATATAGGGATACTAGAGTATACCTATATCTAGGCTTCTGGATTAACTGTTCTAAATGGTAGCTATTAAATAAAACCATCTGTTTAGTTATTCTAAGTATGTAAAGTAATATTAATGTATGCTTATTTCTTATTCAGCTCGATTGTTTTGATGGCATCGTCAGCATGCCAAGCCAATTAGCCTTCGCTTATAATATGTGGGTATAATCTCTATCTGTGAATCACACTAATGAAGTATATTACAGAAAGTCAGTGAGTAGTCACTTCTCTTCTCAGTTATAGATAGAGCATAAAAGCAGGTTCCTACCGAATCCGTCTGTTGGTGCGTTTGTTCTTCTATACTACGCGTCGGATTTTTACACGGTTTTCACTATCATTTAGAGAATTCCTGCCAAAATATTTATAAAATTTAAGTTATAAATAATCAACACGTGTGTAAATTGAAAATTTAAAACACCCCCGACATGTGAACCTGTGGCCGGACTATGTACGATATACCTGACATGGTGTTACCCAGTTTTCTGCTCCATCATCAGATCCTCCTCTTCAGCCATCTTACATCATCTAGATCTAACACCTCTCATTGAGATCATTCTAATTAGCCCAAACACTATGTCTGCTGTAAGTTGCTGAGGAGTTTGGATGTCCCGTAGCCTACTTGATGCTGGCAGCATTAGCTCAAGGTTACCATGCCTTGGAAATAATCTGAAGTAACGGTACACCTTTCAAATCAATCGCACCTGTTAAAATTTGTAAGACCCTTGAAATGAGTTGATGATTTTCAAACACCTGAGTAGATCTTCATAAGTTAAAGCCAAGATCCACCTCGATAACGTTATCTTTCAAATAGAAGAACCGCATCAATATCGGTCCATTTGTCAGGAAGCTATGAGGGAATAGACAGACACACAGATACACAGATACACACGATAGTAGACACGTCAAAAAAGAGAGAAGACAATCATGTGCCCGTGGTGATGGGTTAAGTCACAGTTGAGATTATTGTTTATTAGTAGATATACTAAAATATATGAATGTCAATATGAAAATAAAATATATATGTAGATATGTAAAATATATGTTGTTTACATTTTTGATAGCTGCGCATGATTGAGCTCAACTCACATGTGTGTGCACCAGTAATTGAAAAGCGATCTCAGTTTCAAGGCAATGCGTGACTGCTGTATAACCGTAGATAACTTTTATGCAAATATTTAAACGCGTACGGTAATCCTGATTGATTAGGTAACGTACGCAATACGCATGTCTACTAATGCATAAAAAATAACTGACAATCAAAACTTTGATAAAAATATAATCAGGGAAATTTAATTATATACCGTTAATTAGATATTAATTTTATAATATACCTGCAATAGAAAAAATTTAGCTTCGATAACAGCTGCTGCAGTTTTATTATTAAGTGAAATACAATGAGATTCCCCTTATTTGTCTTTAAACCTAAGATGTAATATTTCAAGTACTTACCTTGTTTCAAAAAGTATACTGTAGGTATAGGTACTTCCAAATTTCGTGAACATTTAATTACTCGTATTTATGTACTTATTAACGTTCTTGGAACTAATGTTCCAAGAACGTTAATTTTACATTTTCCATTTTTAAATAATTTTACATTTTCATTTTTCTAATACCTACATTGTATGCAGAAATTGAATACCTACATTGCGAATTTCGATACCATGTATTATGTTCAAAAATCAAATTATTTAATATTTGACTGTCTGTCAGTTTTTATAAAGTTAAATCCGATCGATTACATTAGAGGCTCATGTTACGTGTTAACAAAAAATATTTTGAAAATAAATAATTGAGATGCATGTCAGTATTAAATTACGACCTCGGACATTAAAAAGACATTGACTCAGATGAAAATGCTGGAAGAATTTCATTTCTAATTTTAAAGTTCTGTTATTAATTATTATTTTAATTTGAGTATTTATAGGTAGGGCAATAAATAAAGAATTATTTCTATGAAAAATATTAGCCATGCTGAAAATTACTAATATTATCCCTTAACTTCCTAAATATCCCTCATGCAAATAAAACCTCTGCCTCGCTACGGTCTCATCTCGTCTACATATTTTTTGTTTTAAAAGGACTTTACTCAAAAAAGAGGAAGAAACAGTAAAAATCCCGTAAACCCTTTTACTAGTAATTAGTTTCAAAGGGCCATTGAAGAGTGAGCTTTAAAGTAACAGTAACGTGCTAAATGTCTGTACACAATTTAGAAATGCGGTAGTTAACGTAGATTGTGGAATTTACATAAAATAGTGCTCCCACGGAGTAACAAGGTGAACGGGCTATTCTTAAATATTGTTAGAGTTCGTTTACATTGTAAGACCTCGGTATTTTTAATCTTGCAAAATATCAGCTATGATACGTCCTTAATAGGCCTTTTATGGCCAGTTCTACATATTTGTATATCTACCAGGCAATTAGTCTAATCCATATTTGACAGGATAGTATATATTTTATTATATTCTTATTATTACGTCTCAAACTCATATTTCCGGAGTCAAACCAGGGCCTGTTTAGTATTCTAATCCAAAGATTGAGGCTACGACTTCCGAAACCTGTTAATCCTATCATTTTCATATTGCAGATATATCTATAAAAGAATAGACTATTACATATAAAAGAAGATATTATGTTTAAGGATGTTTAAAGTATTGGACACAATATTTTAGTTGAAAGTTGGGGTGAAAAACTTCTATTGTTGTAGTAAAAAACCTAAATTTACTCTAAAATTAAAACTAAAATAAAAACTAATTAAAATCTAAAACCCCATCCAAGCCACCGCAGTGTGGCATAGTACCCAAGATGCTGGCAGCATTACCTCTTTGGATGGCCAAGCTAATCCTTTGGCCAAGGTGTTGTAGTTATTTATAATTTTCATTGAATGAGAATACCTATTACGAGTAGTTAATTATGTTATTAAGTCATAAAATCGACCTATTACGTAGGATTTCCACGAGATTTGTAAGACCCAAGCCAACGATTGTACCTAAAATAATTATGTTTGCTTCCTGAAGCCAGCATGTCATAGTAACCGTATTGTGGAAATAGAATGGAAACACGTGTTTCTCTTTAACCGTACTCGTTGATTGTGTACATAATATTATACTATGCTGTTCTTAAATAGTCGTTGTGTCGCGATTTTCCCTAATTATAGGGCAATTTAAACTTTAGAGAAGTTTTGTTTCGATGTTAGGAGTTAAATAGGTTAAATGTCATGTAACTCGACCCGCGTCGCATAAAATACACTTTGTATAATTTTACTGTCGTAACAAAGTAATAAACATATATTATGGCAAAAAAATCGGCCTTTGGCATATTATTGCTAAAGTCATCAAACCTATTTGCTTGGGTTTTTTATATTGCTTACGATTTTGTTGCAATAAATTATTTTGGTACTTCTGGGGTGATGAGTGATGACATATTGGTAACCTGATGCAATTTTCTATGGATTTTTTACAAATTTTTTTATGGAACATAATAGTTTTTATGAAATTTTTTTATTCAAAGTTTTACAAAGTGCTTTCGAATCGTAAAGTAAATCTACACTACACTCTGGTTAGTGGTTCGGAATGCGGTTCCAAGTTCCAACCGAAAAGAACCAGCAAGAAATTAGCTAGATACCCGGCCGTTGTTCTTTAATAAAAAAAATAAGTTGTGTACAATCTACAGTTACTAGTGGTTCGCCCCGAACTGAGACCTCGCGGTATCCCATAATTCCCATAAGGTAGTTTTAACTATATATCGTAATTAAAACGCGCCGAATCTGATGACGTCAATCGTCCTCTGCTTTCGTGGATGGGATGCGTATGCCTACAGTATTTTATTAAAATTCAGCTGGTTCGCCGAACGGGTGTTACGTAGTATACGATTTCATAAATCATAATAAAAAAAATATATAAAATGCCATGACTGCGCGCTTGCGGCTTCTGCGGCGAGCATGTCTAGATGCGCGCTCATTACATTCATAGACACAGTATTACCATCATACGGTAGTAAGTAGGTGCTAACGTCTAATTATTGTAAATAGAAACGGATTTACTTTTTAAAAAACAACGTGATACTTTTATTGATAATAATTTGCTAATTGAATAACATAATTAGTAATAGACAAAATAAGAATAGCTGACGCAAAACTGTATTTACAATATTAAAGACAGCGCCATCTATTAACAGTATAGTGAAGTTTTGTTAAAAACATTGATGTCCATTAAAACTTAAATAATTTCGTTTCTTTTTAATATTTATCTAATCTTAGTATTTGTTGTTCAAGTACAGAAATTAAGTAACTCAAATTATGTGTAAGTTTCAAGTTTTAAAATAAAGTGGTTTTAGAGATCTAGCCTCGAATTCAATCTCCACTTTGAAAGCCCCCCATTTCGTCAATTTTAGGAAAAAAAATAAAAAAAAATACTTTTGTACTCTGTTCCAAATTATCTTTAAAATGAGGTACTGCAACCCTATGAAATGCAAAAAAATATATTTTACTTCGCATTCGCTTCTATGAGAGCCCCCCTGAAATAAAGATTTTTATAACTTTTTAAGCCATTTTCGGCTGGAGGCCATCGGTTTACAAATCATATCTAAAATTGAAGTAATTACGTTCAGTGATTCAGAAATTATAAGGCTCTGACAGACGGACGGACGGACGGACGGACAAGTGCAAATTCACTCAAGTAAACTCAGAGACCTTCGCTTCACTCGGTCGATTACCTACATGCTCATGAATTGGTGGGAAAATTTTATTTTATTAGTGGTATTTTATATTTTATACAGTGGTATTTTATCGGTTTCTGTCTCTACTTGGCCCATTTTGCCCCTGTCCGTCAATATCTCTCTCTGTCAAAGACTTATAACTCCTGAATGAATCACATACTTAATTACTTCAAATACACAAAAATATGTAAAAAAATCATAAAAGTTACGACAACCTCATTGCGGCCGCCGCGGCCGGCGTATCGTTTTTGATAGCCCTACCCAGGAGGTACCACAGTAACTTACTATGAATGGAATTGCTCAATAGAAGTACTTACGTGAGATCAATGCGCAGTAACACCTTAACGAATTGTATTGATAATGATTTCATCAGACACAATCAATTGATTTGTTTCTTATTGATTTTATGTTGCAATAGTTAAGTATGTTGTTTGAGCAAAAATGACGTCTGTTTCAATA
The DNA here is from genome assembly GCA_029955525.1 of Oeneis ivallda. Classification (NCBI taxonomy): domain Eukaryota; kingdom Metazoa; phylum Arthropoda; class Insecta; order Lepidoptera; family Nymphalidae; genus Oeneis; species Oeneis ivallda. Next base: position 13,685,059 of record JARPMR010000016.1, on the reverse strand, counting down.
GAAGCTTGTTTTGAACTACACATCGAAATCTTTTTTTTTTTTGAGTTAATATATTTAGCCAGTGGAGGGTTGTTGTGGGCTACTCTTCTGAGCAGGGCGCGGTTGAAGCCTCATAGCTTTGGTTTCAAGTTGATAAAAATACTTATCACCATCATTTGACTTAATTTAATTAAAAATAATAGTTTTGACCTACCAAAAGTCGTCCGAAAAGTGTTTAAGTTTTCTATGCTCCAGTTGTGATGTCAACAATTCATCACTCAGCGGACAAAAGGTTAACAAACAGCTGTCAAAATAAGTTACAGAATATAACTGCTCACATTAAAATTAACTAGATAAAGTCCCATTGTATTGCAGTTTACAAGCGTATTAATTTGATACTCCTGTTTATTGTTTTAATTTTATTTTTTAACTATCATTTAAAATTTCGGAGTTCTTCATAATTACCATCTTATACTTATAAATCTAACGAAACAATGCCCCGACACACATTAATATTGTTGTCCAATTAAACTCAACAAAACGGAGGACCATTAATATGCGCGGTTGACTAATTTCGTGACTGATAACGATTAGCGGACGTATATGCGACGTAGACGTATCGTGAGAATTCTGTAGCGTAACACTGGACTAGGTACTTGATAACAAACAATATAATAGTCAAGGCCCTATCTATATAACTATACCATATACAAATAAAACTGAAGTTTCTGTCTTTGATTTTGAAATAGCTGCCTCTGATTATCTAGCACCGGTTTTTTTGACTTCATAATTATGTGACTGTTTTATTAGATGATATTACTGTTTTATTAGATGTTAGATTAGGCCCACGTCCAGTCGGACGTGGGCCTAATCTTCAGATATGGTCGGAACGATTTTAACGGCAATTACAGAGGCAGGTAGGGGTCTTTATGGAGGGTAGAGTTCCCCTACTTTTTACCTCGGAAGTATTTGTGATAGGAACAATACATTTTCACGACCTACCCACTGAACCAATTTTGACCAAATCTAGTATAGTGATACCTTGCATCCCGGAAAAGGATATGTAGGCTACTTTTTGCCGCGGCAAATCGAAGAGTTCCCAGGAGATTTTTAAAAACCTTAATCTCAAAGCTAGCCAATAATACAGGCTAATCGTTATCTTCCAACACGCAAATCCTCAATTGGTAAACGCAATAATCGTTAAACAAAACAAATATTATGATCGTAAAACAAATTGATTTGATTGGCATATAAATACAAAAATACTTGGTGCGCTTATTATTTCGACACTAACACAAACAGTCTTAGTTCACACTAGCACCTATGTCACACGAATTTCGCACGTAAACTCAAATCGATGTTGAGTTTGATGGAAATTGTTTAATTTTATAATAAACCGCGAGACCGCGCGTCAGAAGCTGAGAACTGCACTAAACTACTAGCTATTGTATGCAGTTGGACTGTACTACACGTCCGCTTGCCTTGTTATGGACATTTTCCATTCACACAATGGGGCAATCCGTTCGCTTACTTTGATCCGTGGAAAGGCTGCCTCGGGAATTGTGAAAATTTCGACTGTTCTACAATTACTTTCTTACTTTACCAACTTTCGTTTGAACACTTTGCTCGCTTGCTTTGAGAACTTCAATCGATTGGAAGATATTATGGTTTCGGTCATCAAGAGTCCTTTAGAGGGCGCATAAAGCTAGCAAATAAATCAGATTTCAGCCCGGGCCTCACACGTCACGACGAAAAAAAAATGCCTAGAATTCGTGTGAGGTGCAACACAAGATAGCGTTATTGTGTGAAAAAGTAACAAAGTAAGCGCCAATTTTTTAGTTTAATAACACGTGAAATATAGTTTATACTACACCTGCTCGGAAAGTACCTTCTGATTTGTGTCATATCGAAAGAAAATACGTCTAGCGTTGCAGTTTCATAGTTCTATTGAGGCCCGCCCGACTTCAACATACATGTACAAACTGAAATTATTTTTCTCACCTCCGGGCGGAAAGCGTCCATTTTCCTCCCGCTGCGCTAAACGAAAATTTCGCTTTCCGCCTCCGTCGAGGAGAAAAATAGTATACACACCACGGGCAGTAAATAAGAAAGCCTCAGATCACATGTTTATTGACCTCGGCTTCGCCTCGGACAACAATTACATGTGATCTGAGACATTTCTTATTTTACTGCCCTAGATGTGTAATATACTATTATACTTTTCAGTGGCGTTTGAAGTCGGTTTTTTTTTAAGAATTTTTATATATTATTATTTTAAGCTTTTTAGTGTAGCTTCATAGGATAAATCTACACATTCTCTGATCGCGAGCGATTTGTTTCTATTAATTGAGGAGTTCCGTCCTCTATCACCAAAGATATTCATCATACCTTCACCAAATTTAAATGGGACCTACCAGCAGATACGCCCTTTCAAATAAAAAAAATAATATTGAAATCGGATAAGATTTGATGGAGATATGGAGTAACATCGGCAAAAAAACGCGTAGAATTGAGAACCTCCTCTTTTTATTTTTTTGAAGTCGGTTATAAAATTAAAATTGTTAATTCTGTATTGGAATCACCACTTATTATTTACTTTTGATAGATGTCGGGAGCAAAGCCACGGGTAAAAGTTAAAAATCAGACATGTTCGTGATTCTTTTTTAACGAGTAAATTTTATTCTTTTGTATTTTTACCCAATCTAGTCACTTGTTATTTATTATGAAGTAAAGTATATAGACACTATTTTATTCATGTAGTTAAAACTACTACTGCATAAATTAAATATAAAACCGGCGATTTCACTTTATACCGATCCTTGCCAATAAATAAAATATGTACCTAAAAGTTTTTGTTGTTAGTTTGTCTTTCGATCACGCAGCAACGGAGTAATTGCATGGCTTTAGTTGTGGACGAGTGACATGTGACGTCATAATATCCTTTATAAACAGAGGGTTCCCGTGAGATCTTAAAACCAGTTCGACGTGGACGAAGTCGCGAGCAAAAGTTAGTTATCCTACTAATATTATAAATGTGAAAGTTTGTGAGGATGGATGTATGGATGTTTGGATGGATGGCTGGATGGATGGATGGATGGATGTTTGTTACTCTTTAACGCGACAACGAATGAACCGATTTTGCTGAAATTTGGCACAGACATAGATTATAGTCTGGAATAGCACATAGGCTACTTTTTATCCCGGAAAAGCAAACAGTTCCTGCGGGATAGCATCGCTATTTTTTACGCATTTGTCCTTCAAAATACGCGCAATGGAGTTTTAGATTGACGTGATTTTTTTGCACAGGTGAAGTTAAGGGCCTGAAAAATGACAGGCTACTTTTTATCCCGGGAAAACAAACGGTTCCTGCGGTATATTAGTATGCTACTTTTCACATATTTATCTTTTAATTACGCGGCATTTATGTATGTATGTATGTATGTATGTATGTATGTATGTATGTATGTATGTATGTATGTATGTATGTATGTAGGTATGTGTGTATGTATGTATGTATGTATGTATGTATGTATGTATGTATGTATGTATGTATGTATGTTCCTACTACCTATCCTACTATTCTTCTTCCTCCTACTTCCTATTAATATTAATTAATTAAATTATTAATTAATTAATTTAATTAATTATAATTATAATTATTATAAATGCGAAAGTTTGTGAGGATGGATGTTTGGATGTTTGGATGGATGGATGGATGGATGGATGTTTGTTACTCTTTAACGCGACAACGAATGAACCGATTTTGCTGAAATTTGGCACAGACATAGATTATAGTCTGGAAAAGCACATAGGCTACTTTTTAACCCGGAAAAGCAAACAGTTCCTGCGGGATAGCATCGCTATTTTTTACGCATTTGTCCTTCAAAATACGCGCTATGGAGTTTTAGATTGACGTGATTTTTTTGCACAGGTAAAGTTAAGGGCCTGAAAAATGACACAGGCTACTTTTTATCCCGGGAAAACAAACAGTTCCTGCGGGATATTAGTATACTACTTTTCACACATTTATCTTTCAATTATGCGCCAACGGAGTTACAGATTGACGTTGTTTTTTGGATAGGCATAGTTGATGACTTGAAAAGTGACAAAGGCTACTTTTTATCCTGGGAAAGCAAACAGTTCCCGCGGGATATTAGTGTACTACTTTTCACATATTTATCCTTAAATTTGGCGCCAACGGAGTTGCAGATTGACGTGGTTTATTGGATAGGCATAGTTGAGGACTTGAAAAGTGACAAAGGCTACTTTGCTACTTTTAATTCCGGGAAAACAAACAGTTCCCGCAGGATATTCGTATGCTACTTTTCACATATTAATCCTTCAATTATGCGCCACCGAAGTTATAGAATGAAGTCGTTTTTTTGATAGGCATAGTTGAGGACCTGAAAAGTGAAAAGGCTACTTTTATCCCGGGAAAACAAACAGTTCCCGCGGGATATTCGTATGTTACTTTTCACATACTTATCCTTCAATTATGCGCCAACGGAGTTTTAGATTGTTTTTTTAGCACAGGTAAAGTTAAGGGCCTGAAAAGTGGCAAAGGCTACTTTTGGAAAACAAACGGTTCCTGCGAGATATTAGTATGCTACTTTTCACATATTTATTCTTCAATTATGTGCCAAGGGAGTTACATATTGAAGTGGTTTTATGGATAAGCATAGTTGAGGACTTGAAAAGGAACAACAGCTACTTTTTATTCCGGGAAAACAAACAGTTCCCGCGGGATATTCGTATGCTACTTTCACATATTTATCCTTAAATTATGCGCCAATATGCATGCATGCATACATGTATGTATGTATTTATGTATGTATGTATGTGTGTGTGTGTGTGTGTGTGTGTGTGTGTGTATGTATGTATGTATGTATGTATGTATGTATGTATGTATGTATGTATGTATGTATGTATGTATGTATGTATGTATGTATGTACTTATTCTATCCTATCCTATCCTATCCTATTAATATTATAAATGCGAAAGTTTGTGAGGATGGATATTTGGATGGATACTTCCCAGGTGGTCCCATTTAAATTTTATCGAAATCAGTCGAGCGTTTTAAAAAAAATCTACAGTAAATTATATACTTTGTAGTGGCGCGGGCGTTTAAATGTATGCTCCCGGGACAAAAGTAGCCTGTGTTATTTTCCAGGTCTTCAACTTTACCTGTGTAAAAAACCACGTCGACTATATGCACTTGCACTTTATATGGTGAAATATTATAACTGCGAAAGTGCGTCGGTTTGTCCTTCAATCACGCCCCAAAAGAGCTACGGATAGACGTGATTTTTTGCAGGGGTTGCTATAGTTGAGGACCTGGAGAGTGACAGGCTACTTTTTATCCCGCAAAGTCAAAGAGTTCCCGACGCATTTTAAAGGCTAAGTTCACGCAGACGAAGTCGCGGGCATCAGCTAGTCTATTGAATTAAAAAAAAACCGACAAGTGCGAGTCGGACTTGCGCACCGAGGGTTCTACTCCAGAAGTAAAAGTATTCAAGTAAAACGATAATATTATATTAATTTGATTTTTAGGGTTCCGTACCCAAAGGGTGCCAACGGGACCCTATTACTAAGCCTCCGCTGTCCGTCCGTCTGTCAGCGGCCTGTACCTATCCGTAAACCGTAATAGATAGACAGTTGAAATTTTCACATATTTTGTATTTCTATTGCCGCTATAACAACAAATAATAAAAATTAAATTAAAAAAATTAAATTAAAATATTTCCATGGGTACATGGAAATATTTTAATTTAATTTTTTTTTAACGGAATCCTAAAAGAGCGAGGCCCGACTCGCACTTGGCCGATTTTTGAGAATATTACAATATTATTTTGTTTTGGAGGTTTATTCTTAATCAAAATAAATATTTTTCTCACCTCCGGGCGGAAAGCGTCAATTTTCCTCCCGCTGCGCTAAACGAAAATGTCGCTTTCCGCCTCCGTCGAGGAGAAAAATAGTATACACACCACGGGCAGTAAATAAGAAAGCCTCAGATCACATGTTTATTGACCTCGGCTTCGCCTCGGACAACAATTACATGTGATCTGAGACATTTCTTATTTTACTGCCCTAGATGTGTAATATACTATTCTTTTATTTTATTTCACACAATAGCACAATTTTATTTATTTACGTTATCTGAGGTTGGTGCCACTTAACTAGACCTCTAAATTGTATGAGCGCCCATACAACTCAGAGGACTACAACTATGTATGTATGTAGGGGGACACCCTTTAATTTTCAACTTTTTTAGTTTTTGGAATTTTTCCTTTATTTTTACTGAAAGACCTTGCTTTTTGCCAAATTTCGTGATTCTAGGTCAACGGGAACTACCATATAGGTTTTCGACCCAAAACCTATAGGGTACTTCCGGTTGACCTAGAATTGTCAATTTTGGTTAAAAGCAAGGTCTTGGAGCACAAGTAAAGGGAAAATTCCGAAAAATAAAAAAGTTGAAAATTAAGGTAAATTTGGTACTTACAAGTTTTCGCGAAAATCTATATTTGCCCATATATTTTTATTGTGTTAATGGACCTTGATTTTTATACACCAGATAGAGACTATAGACCTCAGTATCTGGGATAAATTTCAACTTACTAGGTCCACCCGTTCCTGAGAAAATCGGTGGTGACACACGGACAGACGGACAGACGGACAAGAGAGTGATATTATAAGGGTTCCTTTTTTACCTTTTGAGGTACGGAACCTTGAAAATTACATTTTGTATTATCTGGAACGTGTCTGGAACTCTACTGCAAAGATTAGTTGTAAAACGGACGTAAAAGTTGTTTACACTTTATTAAAAGTGTACGACTATTATTTCATATTGCACAACTTTAATAAAAATCCCACGACTATTGGTAGGTACCGACTCAATAACGGAAATCTTTCGTAAATCCTGAAATTTATTGCGAATCGTCTGTGTTTGCGTGCAAAATTAATGCAATTATAAATCAATTATCAGATATTACCTATTATGTCTATTTCTTAACTTCTGACACTGTTTACTTAACACTAAAACGAAACTTTTTGTATAATTGCCTTGACTATTAATGTACTGCGTGTGTATACGGTTCACTATACGTACTCATACTTTGCAAGTAGTTAAGATAAATAATTATTTTCTTCTCTTCTGTGTCGGGAATTATTAATAAGAGATTAGATAAACGAATGTTTACTAGGCATAATTTTAATATACTATCGTAAATGCAAATAACTAACATTATAATTATTATTTTGATTGCCTCACAGAAAATATAAAAAGTTTAGCTATGTGCCCCGCCCCGTCCATTGCATCTTCAGCTTTGCGACTTAATAAAAAAAATTGGTTGTCTGCAAAGTCGGTTTACGGACGATAGTTGAGACGTGATAACGTCATAAAGAAACATTGATGAAATATTGCATACTTTATGAATTGAATTGAATTATTATCACTGAATTATCATTATTTTGTATAATACAAAGAAGGAGTTAATTGAAAATTACAATTTTCTCTAGTCACAAGCCAACGCTTGGGCCGATCGTGCCTCTCTATCGCTTGTTCCGCGCTCTCGCTTGCACGCACAGGCTCAGGCGGAACGTGACACTTTTTTGTGCGTGCAGCCGGTGTTCATCGATTTATTAGACGTTATCACGTCAAAAATAGCTAGAAGCTTAGACTAATAAGCTAAAAGATTTTTGTTCTAAACATTTTTGGTGTTGTAAGTTTTTAAGAATGCATATTAAGGCTCTGTGTTCAGTCACGATCTTCGTTCGTGGAGCCGAATTACAAGCCGAATGAATATCGTCTTATTTAAAATCTATGGGGCATAATATTATGAAAAAAAAAGTAGTAATAATTGATCGTATTTCTGGCCTGGCTGTTTCCTAAAAACGATGACGCAAACTTTTCTCGATAGAAAAAAATTGCAAAGTTGACTGCAAATACATAAACTCCCATCGTTCTCTGTTATGCATACATTTATTTTGTTAAAATTAAGTACAATTGTTTTTCATATTTTACTACAACAAATGGCTGTTTTAGGCTGTTTTAGATTTTATTTATTGCGACTGTTATAATTTTAATATTTTCCATTATAACCCATAGATTTTAAATAAGACGATCTTCATTCGGCTTGTGATTTGGCTCGCGAATGAAGATCGTGACTGAACACAGCGCCTTAAATTGCACAAAAAGTATCTCCGCGGTAGGTCCACGTTACGCTCGATCAATTTCGATGGAAGGTAGCTACCGCAAATGTATCGCAATAAAATAAACCGCACGTTTTTGTGGAGCCATGCGATATTTTACAACCAATCGACATCGGCTGTCTATCGCGTCAATAAATATTAATTGAATCTAAAAATAAATTCGGTCTCCTCTTTTTGTTCGTTTGATCTGCAGTAACCTTTATAACCACTGACCTCGTATCATTATTGTCTATGTAGTTATTTTTTATGAGTTTTGACTGCATCACAAATATCCAGAAATTATTACACTGTCCAAATTAAACTTAACTTCTGCATTTAAATCAACGGTTACATTCAATAAACAACGGATCCAAAACAAAGAACTGAGGAATATTGTTAAATCTCCATGGACCATGGTACATCAGAAATGTGGTACATCAGAAATGATGAAACATTCAGAACATTCATCGGGATCTGAAAATTGAATTCAGTAATTGAATTGAAGTCAAATAAAATACAGTCCTGGCAGTAGGTAATGTAGCGACATAACTGCCTCTCCTAATTAATACTCTTTATTTTTTGATAATATTATAATAATATTACTCATAAGTCTTAATTGTAACGTTAAAGTTAAAAATATACCTACTCGTATAAACCACATAAGTTATACTTAACTAGATAACAAAATTATTTTATCGATACCATTAAAATAAGTTAACCTAGTCTGTATAAATTATGTAAATATAATAGTATCTCTTAGTGCGAGTGGATATATGTATATTAGGCACGAGATAATTTCATGGTTCAATGGATCTCTACAACGCATCCTGTAGTTCTTAATCGACACTGACCAATGAGGTCGTATATTGGAAATGTGACCTTGCAATTCTGTGGTGACATAATACGAACATAACTGATTTATAAAAGGCCGTTCATCTGTGGTACCACTTCAGTTACATATCTTGCCTACTAAGATAGCAAGGGCTGAATAAAAAAAAATACAAAACTGCGATCTCGCTGATGGTGACTTTGCAGCCTAACATGGTAGCGGGCTGTCTTGGAATTGGGGCATAGAAGTTGTAATTAAACCCATACCCATTGTGATATTATGCAATAAAATATAATGCTCACCTCAAGACCTGCAAGACCTTATCAATGGATATCACACCCATAATCGGTTTCAACACGCCATTCGTGCCGAAACGCTAAATCGCTTGGCGGCACATCTTTGACGGTAGGATGCTAGCCACGGTCAAAGCCTCTCATCAGACAATTTAAGTTATAATACTTATAATACAAATTACGTGGTGATTACATCTTGAACATGGAACTGGAAAAATGCACGCTTACAGCTATAAACATCATCCATATCTTTAAGAGTATACCAACAAAGCTCATCGAGTCGCGAAGCTGACGTGGAATTGGGTTGGGCACTTAGCGCGAAAAAGCTTATTATAACAAAATAATAGATGTTGGAGAGATAAGAAATATCAAATAGCTTAACAAATTAATCCGGATATCAAAACTGCAGCGTCCAAATCCTTGTCAAGATTTTTTTTAATATTTATTTTAATGTACTATAGCTCCGGTCTCCGAATATTTTATTATAAGTCGCTGCCGCTGTTAAAATCAATTATTATGTTTATATTTAATAATTTCCTTATCTTTGTATCCTTCAAATATGTAATAGTATACACAAACTAAAAAAAATTATATTTATTACATAAATACAAAATCTACGAAACGAACTTAACTTTGCGGAAGCATTTTAAATAATCGTTTATCCATACGATTACATCAATAATTGTTATTAGTGTTTAAAATAGATGAACTGACTGGACATTTCATTTCGTCTATTTTAAACAACATTTGTCAAACAATAATTCCTAAAAAGCAGGTAAAATAAGTACACGTACCGTAGCCAACGCCTCTTCATACGAAGTAGGGCCAGTAGGAGTCAAGGACTTCGTGTCCTGATAGATCGCTGTACTGGGCATTTCAACACATCACGGGATATCTGCAAGAGATAATGATAAAAAGTTCAAATTCAATTTCATTAAGTAGTACAACATTTTCCAATATAATATAATCTTTAATCTCTTTTAAATAATTAAACTTATAATACACCTGAAAATACTGTCTCGTTTGCTTGTCGAACACAAAAATCGGCCAAGTGCGAGTCGGGACTCCCTCTTTTAGGGTTCCGTTAAAAAAAATTAATTAAAAATATTTCCATGTACCCATGCAAATATTTTAATTTAATTTAATTTTTATTATTTGTTGTTATAGCGGCAATAGAAATACATAATATGTGAAAATTTCATCTGTCTATCTATTACGGTTTACGAGATACAGCCCGCTGACAGACGGACGGACGGACGGACGGACGGACGGACGGACGGACAGCGTAGGCTTAGTAATAGGGTCCCGTTGGTACCCTTTGGGTACGGAACCCTAAAAATCGTGTGCAGTTAAGTACTGACTGTGGCAGACAATATTCCTGAATTTGATCATGCCAACATCTAACATTGCAATAGAACTAGAAGGTACCTAAGCTATGAAACTATCAGCAAACCCCATCTTCTCAGAGAGAGAGACATCCATAGCTGGGCATAGGGCTCTTGTATAGACTTCCACATGCCTCGCTCTTGCGCCGCCCGCTGAGTGACCTCAGGCCTTCTTATGAGGTCCATAGTTAGCGACTATGTTTCGGATCCTAAGTCATCAGTGGCAAAACGCAGTGTTAGAGAACTTTGGTGTTCAGGCAAAACCTAAGTATGACGTGAGGGATTGTGTAGTGCACTGTACATATTACGTCTAAAACAAGTAAGACTACTTGAGTTCAACAGTTTCTCTCAAACAAATAACTACTAACTTGAACAGTGAAATATAAACAGATTTCGCTTCGTGTAACGTGTTATGATGTACATGTGACCTTGTCCTGAGTCGTGGAGTCGCGTAACGACTGTGTAAATATGTAAGACATACCTACCTACTCAAAGACGTTTAAGAATATCTACGGCTCATGCTGTGACTCAATAAGTATATGGTTTGACTTTGGTGACAGTACGTATGCTTCTAAAAAATTACGTTATAACTTGCTAAAATGCTCAAGTGCTATGAATCTTCATCCACTCTACGTAGTAAGTACATTATATAGACATTGCATCGGTGATCAGTGGTAAAATCCAGAAGCACAAAAAAGAAAAATTAATGAATCAAGAAATGTGGACAATAATCAATATAATTGGAAAAAGTCAAACACTAATAAAGGAAAAGGTAAAGAGTATGGAGATAGAAAAAGAAGAGCAACTGAGTCAGATATATCTATATATATAAAAGAAAGTGGTGTTAGTTACACTATATTTTATAACTCAAGAACGGATGAACCGATTTGGCTGAAAATTGGTGGAGAGGTAGCTTAGAACCAGAAGACGGACATAGGATACTTTTTATCCCGTTCGACCGCGTTTCCGTCAAGTCACTATAAAACGTGGTATAACAAAAACGCATCTGACATGGAATAACAAAACGCAAATGACAGTGGAATAACAAAACGTAAATGACAGCTAAACGTAATTTTGTCTTTGGTTAAGTATGGTATTTTGACAATTATAAAAAGTGTTATAATAAAGCATTACTGATATTATAAATGCGAAAGTGTGTTTGTTTGTTGGTTTGTCCTTTAATCACGTCGCAACAGAACAGCGGATTGATGCGATTTTTTGCATGGGTATAGTAATGGATGTAGTAGTGGTTCCTCAGACCGGGAGAGCTACTTTTTATCTCGGATAATGAGAGAGTTCCCGCGGGATTTTTAAAAACTAAATCCATGCGGACGAAGTCGCAGGCATCAGCTAGTTTGAGATAAAGTTTACATCAAAACGATGGAAAAATCGAAATATTTGACTGCGGATGACGAAGGTTCCCGAGGCCAAAAACAATTTGGTTTTTCTGTCAAGAAATTTTCAGTCTACAAGCCCCGAGCACAGAATATATAATAGCGAGCTAGAAAGTTGGCGGGCTTAGAGAGTAAGTAAAACGGTCATTATATATTTTTTTTGAAGTTTAAAGCTTGCATATCTAGTCTACAATTCCCACAGCTATTACAAAATTAAGCATCAACAAATCATTTAAATAGCATCTACTATTTAAATGATTTGTTGATCTATCACTCTTTAGCGTGGCAGATGCCATGCCAGTTATGAACCGAACCTTTCTTCTTTAGACGGCAACATAACTTATCCTTATCAACAGGTGAAATCGTTAGCAAACACAAACCTAGTTATATAAATAACAACGTTATTATTTGTTCATAGGAACTCTTATATAAATTCTATTTAATTATATTTTCAAAAATAATATAATATGAAAACTGACACTGACGCTCGATCTCCACGCAACACCTACCCAGTACAAAAAATTCATTTGTACCTATGAATATCATCAGATATCGAACAAAGGCGCTAATTTTTCAATTACTTATATTATTTTGTATGGCAATGATGACTCATATTGATTTTAATAAATTCTTTACACACCAACACATACCGTTTTTGAGGCGTCAAAATACAATGATTAGAATATTAAACAACCTCACGCCAAACTTAATTATTATACCCACCAAGTAGCTGAATGCGTAGGTGGATGAAATGTTTACGTTTTTGGCAACAATCAATCGAAGATGTTTAAACTTTTTTAACTGCCTCCTTTACTTTTTATGATTTTCCAAATTCAGAAGCGTCGTTTATCTTTAAAGCTTTCTCAATAGTTACCTACATACAAGGTTTTATAATTACTGCCTTTCCCTCAATGATTGGCAATGCTGCGAAGTAAGGGATGTGAAAGAGTGAAAATGAGGAAATTCCACTTTGGTGGAAAGAAGTTACATTGCACCCTTTATCAGTAAATGGTATGTTATTTTCATAATTTAGCTCAACAGCTAAGTTAAAAGTAATAAGGAAAAGCATAGACATACTCGTAAATAATATTTCCTTAGATTAAAATGGGTCATATAATTATGTCACTTATCATTGCTCTCATTGGCTGAATTTTTGGCGTTTTACTGCATCAATGCATATTAACTAATAGTGAGAGTAACGACCAATCAAAGAAGATTAGGATTGTCACACTTGCATCATTTGTAGCAAACTTTTAAGATACAGTATCTCAAGGAAAACATCGATAATAAATCAATACTAACTCTACACTCTCTATACCTATAAGGACTGACTCTCCCGATTTACTATACCACGGCTATACAAAACACGACATAGGAGTCAACGACTTCTAGCGAGGATTTCTTCCAAAAAAAAGTCGCCATTCAGGCATTGGGAGTTGGGACACCAAAATCTATCGGTTCTCCGAGCTATGTGCCCTACATGATATTATCGTCGCTTCAGTTTCACGACGTAGTTTTGACGGTAACACTGGTTTTCTAACAGTTGGTTTTGATTTAGCCACGCTTGCAACGGTCTTGAATTCACATGGAATTAACTATTCGACAAGACAGCCGCAGACCGCAGTAGAATGTCGTCATAACAACTGCAGGGAAAAGCTGCCCTTTGACATCAGTGCTATGTCGTCGCTTCCTCATTACAACGTGTATGATGCATGTGCACTTCTAAGTAATAAAGCGACTTAGCTTGAGCAGTAATAACCAATAATTATGGTGTATGACTTAAGACAAATTGCTTGTTGACCTAACATCTAATTCCTGGTAGACTAACGTTCAAAGTTTATTGCAAAAATATCCGTTTCCTAGCCAAATCATTTTTTAATATTTAAGGCCTGGTATCTTGGCTCATAAACCTTCGCCAGTGGTCTAACATGTACCTACTCCAGGGTACATGACCGCAATGAATAAACGTCCACCTAGCCTTAATGGTTGCCAACCTCCACTAGGCGATAAGAGTTAAAAGAAGAAGATCTAGGGCGAACTAGGACAAGAAAGTTTAGCAAATTGTATATTGTAGTAGAAAAAATCGGCCAAGAGCGAGTCGGGCCTCGCTCTTTTAGGGTTCCGTACATATGACCAAATAATTTTTTTAAAACTAGATACATATTTAGATATCTTAGTTCTTAGAAAGTAATAAATTAGCGGGGAAAAATGCTCGTTTGTTTGGTCACAACTCACAACTTACAAACCGCATTTCTTTGTTTTCAATATTTTTTGTTTAAACGCACTTCAATTCTCTCTCTTCTAAATAGGTACCTACATAAAAGGAAAAGGTGACTGACTGACTGACTGATCTATCAGCGCATAGCTCAAACCACTGGAGGGGTCGGTATGAAATTTGGCTTCTAGATAGCTATTATGACGCTATTAGGCATCCGCTAAGAAAGGATTTTTGAAAATTCAACCCCTAAGGGGGTAAAATTGGGGGTTGAAAAATCGAACTTAACGTGAGCGAAGCCGCGGGCAAAAGCTCGTTAGGATATGAAATTACTTAATTTTTTTTAGGTAAGTAGGTCTACGCCTACAAGAAAAATTGGTACTAGGTACTTTCCATAAGAATTAAACGATACCAAATTTTCTCAAGCAACTGCCATTCTGCTACAGAACATAACAGGTGTTGCCATATACGAGTGAGCTTTCGGAAGCGATGAGTCAACCTGGCCTCCGCGCTTACTAGAAAGGAAACTTGCAATACGCACACTTTCTTGGCATCCAATAGAGCCTTGTTTTGCTGGCCTACATGTTATTATTTTAATTCCTTCAATTAAATTATCTATCTCAATACAGATAAGCTTTCTAAATCGTATAAAGTATCAATGCAGCAAGATCATCCTGGGTTATTATAAAATCAAAATATATATATTTAAAACTAAAAAAAATGTTTAACATGACGAATATTCCTTCCCAATCCAACTAAGCATAAATCATGTGCAGGATCTTCCTGGATCCCTTTATTTTTTCCCCCGGAATTTATTAATTAATTACACCAGGGAATCGTGTCGGTATAGCTACTATCACTATGTACTATCTCCATTTGATTTTAATTGAAAAGACAACAAATGACTATATTTAACACAAAACAGCAATGTAATATGCGTGTGACCAAGAATGAAAGCACCCGGTCTAAGTAAGTACCTACCTTCAAACCATTGCTTGCGAAGCGCAATACTACTGCGCGTCAGAGTATTGGCATTGGCTTTCCACGACACATGACGTGCTCAAAAATTACAATATTGATAATCCACCATTTCCGAGATAAGTACCTAGCATTAATTGTAAAATCTTTAGTTATAGGCATTAAGTTTTTCTCATGTCTCTTACACACTGTACATCTAAGTTTTTACAATTTCAGTTACAGACCCAATAATATCTTCACGTAAAGTGCGAGATTTCACACGAAGATAAATCGAAACACGCCCATAATTACGTATGCTCTCCGAACCTGTAAGTGCTCAATCTGTTTACGAAATCTTGCCAAACCAAACTCGTCCATATCAGATTTTGGGCCATAAATAATTCATGAGCCTTCGACCGCACAATGGGGTTGGCGGAATCAATATTTATGGAGTTTATTAAGACAAATATATATCTTAATATACATATAAATAAAAGAGACATTGTGATTGACATGACAATGTCCGCAGTTCTCACGTAGAAGACTGATAATAATACATATTATCAATATTCACTACCCTTGATCAGTTGGTCAACCCAATAACCCACCAGGTTTTCCTTTATTGAACGCGCTAATATAAAAAAAAATGTTTTCAGCTTTTCACCAATAAAGACCATAATATGGGCCTCCCGCAGAAACCAAGACGGTTCAGCGAAATCTACTTACGAACTCTTACGAACAATTAATGTATTGAAAAATCTTTTTTTCAATGCATTTGCTCGTAAAATTGATCGTAATACGTCCCTGTCAAAACTGTAAAATAAACCAGACCAATAGTGGATGTAGATCACAGTGAATAACTGATCCACCATCGGTGCTATTGGATCCACTGATGGATCCAATCAATTTAGCCTAATGGATTGAGCTGTTTTACCGCACGCGTTCTATTTAAGTAGGCCATATAAAAATGCCATGTGGTAAAAAGCACGCGTGCGCTAAAGTAACTTTTTACACAATAAGTATATTATATAATAAAAAAAAATACGTGTGGCACCCGGGGACTGCCGCGGTAAATCTATTGCATAGAATTTTCTAGTCGCACGCACACAAACACCGTGCCGAAGTCTGCCGAACTGAAACGACGGTGTTAGGTTTATTTTCGTTACGGAATTTCTTGATTCGGTCGCCGCGCTCGAAGCCCGCGATAAAAGCTATGCAAAAGCTTAATTACGTTAACATCGAACATGCTGCTTGCAATTAATATAGGTTTCTGCGCTAAAAAATAAAATCTTTTCGTTTTTATTATACGACTGCCTGAAAAAAGGAGTATATTGTTTTCAGGGTTCATGTATGTATGTATGTGAGTTTGTATATTCCACCATAACTTCTATACGCCTCAACCGATTTTGATGAATGAGGTATCGTTAGAATCCTTAGCTTATTTCGGGTGACATAGGCTAGTAAAATTTAAAAAAAAATTGATAGGGTGACCATAGTCCCAAAATAAAGCCTAAAGTTGATAAAAAATTTTTCGAAAACAAGCTTAAGTATCTAATCATCATCTAGAAAATGATGAGTAGATTCCAAAAATGTATAATACTGTAGTTCAATATCCATCCATTCACACAAAATATCGTTTTAAAGTGTTAATAAGATTCCAATTGTCCAGTCGATAGGTACTTTGAGATTTAAATGAAATTTAGTAGCTGATACTCCGGGTCAAAATATAAGATAGTATTTATCCCGATAAAACATAAGATTTCTCAAGGATAGGGGCTGAAATTTTTTATAAGTATTTTGTTGGGATAATTGTTTATTGGCTTTGCTAATTTAATAGATAAGTATCCGTCACTAAAAGGTGTTAAATAAAAAATAAATAATTAAAAAAATTAAAAAATGCGACGCTCTGTGGAACACATTTTAAATTTTGAAGTCCCCCGACTGCAATGACAATTTTTTTTATTTGTTTAGTTAACGCGTAAATAAGTGACTTTCGCTTCTATATATACAGACTAACTAATAAACTTGTTTTTAACTTTTTAGTTCGTTTGTTGGCAGGGCAGTCGTATTTTTTAATTTTTTTAATTATTTATTTTTTATTTATTACCATTTTTACTTACAAACCTATTGAAAAACGTTTTATGATACACGTGGGCATTGAAAATATACTCTCGGCGCTATTTAAAACCCTTGCGTGCTGCTCTGGTATTTAAATTGGCGCCTTGACTATAATATTATTCAACTTTTGTCTAATAAATGCAGTGTTCATTTATCAGGGCAAAAATTAAAAAAATATACTGAGGCAACAACATTGACCTCTTCGAAGATTTTCACTTTCTACTCGTTATGTATTAAAAATAAAAAATGATGACCTGAAAACTTATGATTAATGATAATGTTATGAACAAAACCAATTGATCCCTTTGTTTGTTTTATTAAGATTTCGTAGTAATTAATACAATCTTGTGCTCTATATTATGAATGATGATTGCATTCGTAATTAAATATTCAGGTCAATGATCCGATTCCAAAGTTGTAATCGATCAAAATCGTAAATTAATGAGGCTACCAATACACCTACTAATCTATTGATCTTTATTGATGAGAACTCAATACCTCAACACCTTCTCAATACCGAATAACTTTGCATAATCGTGAGCATTATATGTATTTTAAAGATAAGAACCATTACCAGTAAATAATAATGTCACTATATTTTGCCCCGGCTTCGCACGGGTGCAATTTATTAATAAAGAAATAGAGTTTTCCAAACAAAAATATTTTGCTGTTCCATGAAAATGCATGCAATCATTCATTTTAGACGTAATAATATATCATATATTATTATTAGTAGATTATTAACCAAGGGGATAAAGCAGTGTCTTCTGTCGCGGGTGACGATTTAAATCGCGAGCGTAACGAAGGACTAGAGTTTTACTCCCGAGCGTAGCGAGGGTGTTAAAAACTTAAATCACGAGCGAAGCGAGGGATTTAAGACGAGTCCTGAGTGTAGCGAGGGATTTAAGTTCACCCAAGACTAAGACAGCTTTATCACCGAGGAAAATACTCTACTTTTCGTACCATTTGCGAAAAAATTAACACAATAATAATATGAGATACCTAAGCATTTATTAAAAATAATGACAATTAAATGTAAAAGTTAACATTCGAAACATTGGTCCAATTATTGATAGAGAGAGAGAGTTACATTTTTAGGGTTCCGTACCCAAAGGGTACCAACGCGCAACGGGACCCTATTACTAAGCCTACGCTGTCCGTCCGTCCGTCCGTCCGTCCGTCTGTCAGCGGGCTGTATCTCGTAAACCGTAATACATAGACAGATGAAATTTTCACATATTATGTATTTCTATTGCCGCTATAACAACAAATAATAAAAATTTAATTAAATTAAAAAAATTAACTCGGCTGGGCAGCGTTCGGGAAGCTCCGAGATGTCTTCTCGTCCAAAATACCTCAGTGCCTGAAGACTAAAGTCTTCGAACAGTGCGTGTTGCCAGTGATGACTTACGGATCCGAGACATGGTCGCTAACTATGGGCCTCATAAGAAGGCTCAGGGTCACCCAGCGAGCGATGGAGAGAGCTATGCTTGGAGTATCCCTGCGAGATCAAATCAGAAATGAGGAGATTCGTAGGAGAACCAAAGTCACCGACATAGCTCAGCGTGTCGCGAAACTGAAGTGGAAATGGGCGGGGCACATAGTTCGAAGAGCTGATGGTCGTTGGGGTCCCAAGGTGTTGGAGTGGCGACCCCGCACCGGAAAACGCAGTGTTGGCAGGCCCCCCACCAGGTGGACCGACGACATCAAACGAGTCGCAGGGAGCCGCTGGATTCAAGCGGCGCAAGACCGAAGCCTGTGGAAGTCCATGCAGGAGACCTTTGTCCAGCAGTGGACGTCTATAGGTTGATAAAGAAGAAGGAAGAAGAAAAAAATTAAATTAAAATATTTAATTAAAATATATTTCTCTGTTCTTGCGTCTGAGCATTTGCACTGATGGAATCCGACAATTCACTGTCACTGTCGCTTTGATTTAACATCGTAACGTATTTTTAAAACATTAACTTATTTATAAAAATAAATTAAAATAAACTTAACGTTTGTGTATTAGAAGAAAATAAAAACGCGAAAAATTCCTAGACTAATATTTTTTGTCGGAAAAGCAAAGGCATCAAGCTCATACGGCCTCTTCTAATAATCATAACTGCATAATAAATGCGTATTCCTTTTTCAAAAAGATGTATAATGCTTTATATACAAACTCAATGGTGTAAACACAGATGTAGTTCAGTATAAATTTCAGTAAGTATTCCAAATTTAAATCACATTCTCCCCCTAGAGGATGAAAGAAATTCAGTACAATTTTCTTTCCCTGTTTTTAACAGATTAAAAATGACTATTGTTATGTTCGCTTTTTGTGGCACAGAATGTCACTTTTTTGAGCAAGTCGTACGAAAAATATCATAAGCTCAACTTACGAGTAACTCTAAACAGGTAGGTACCAACTCGTACTCTTTAAAAATTAAAGAAATCTCTAAAACCCACCAGGATAGATTACAAGACAGTTACGTAAACATTTTGACAAATTGTTAGTCGTGTCGTTTCTATTCATGCGTCTATTTAGAACAGTTATAAAAGTCTATCTACGGTACTCTATTATCTTGCTTTTAATAACAAGATACAAGGTCGATATTTGCACAGAGGTCGTATTAATTTGGTTATTATTCATGCTGAGAAAAACTTAGCTTCATAAGAAACTTATTACATGATAATACTTGTTACACATTATGTAACTTAGACCTAGGCATTTACATTTATTACAAGTATTTTCTCTATAATATTTAAAAAGTCATCAGTCACACATAATGGTAAAACAGAGTAGGGCAAGGGCATGCCCTCTATTAAACATTATTATTTAAATAAATACGTGTAGATCATTGCAACACACTGATTATTTAATTATTCACTTATTTAAAGTTAATTATGAACTAATTAATTTAGTTGCAGATTTTTTCGTTTTCAGACCATAAAGACCTCTTTACACATTTGAAAATACAGAAGGTATATCCTTAAGATTAAGAAAAATAAGATTTTTAGGAAATTATGAGTTACATTTACATAGATAGAAACTGCATCAGGCCGCATATGAGGTCCGATAGGCTTAAAAATTATGGCCCACGTTGGGTGTACCCTTTGTGGGTGAGGCGTATTTTGGATAATTATCCTATTGGTAAAAGTTGAATTTAATTTATTTACCTATCACGGGCGAAGACGACGTTATAGTCAATATTAATTTCCCCTACTATATCCTACTTCCTAATTTTTGTAAGGATGTATGTATGGATGGATGGATGGGTGGATGGATGTTTGTTACTCTTTCGCGCCACAACGAATGAACCGACTTGGCTGTTTGGAATGGAGATAGCTCATACCCAGGATTAACACGGCTACTTTTATCCTGGAAAATTACAGAGTTCCCGCGGGAATTAAAAACCTTAACCCATGCGGACGAAGTCGCGGGCATCATCTAGTATCAATATAATTTTAATTCCTAATACTTAGGTACGTGTGGTCAAACTTGGTCAAACCTCGTGCTAGGAATGGGCAGGATTCCTAGCATAGGACGCGGATGTATGCAGATCGATAAAAGGAACATACTTAGATACAAGAGATACGGTGAGTAAAGTTATAAGGATGCCCAAAAAAAGACAAAGTAATGTTTGAGGAAACGTCTTTATGCACACAGACGTCGTATCTAATTCACACGTCCTTAACTGTCATTTGTTTATGCGTTGGATGCCACTAACCTATGTCCTCACATCTCGGTCAAGAGCTAAGTTTCGCACGGGTGATTTATTTTCCTCATTTTTAGGGTTCCGTACCCAAAGGGTACCAACGGGACCCTATTACTAAGCCTACGCTGTCCGTCCGTCCGTCCGTCTGTCAGCGGGCTGTATCTCGTAAACCGTAATAGATAGACAGATGAAATTTTCACATATTATGTATTTCTATTGCCGCTATAACAACAAATAATAAAAATTAAATTAAATTAAAAAAATTAAATTAAAATACTTCCATGGGTACATGGAAATATTTTTATTTAATTTTTTTTAACGGAACCCTAAAAGAGCGAGGCCCGACTCGCACTTGGCCGATTTTTTTTGTGACGTCGCCTATCCAGCAATGACCTTTGAAACACCTATTTTGCAGTGTACTGTTTCATGTAAGTAGGAACGAAGTGTATGGTGAATTGATAGACTAGGTACTGAGGGACCGCAGCGATTATAATCGCTATCAAATAATTAAGTATTTGTTTTTATGCTTCGGGTCGTAACCCGCATAGAACTTTGTCATCGTAGAATAAGCGGTGGTATTCTTAAAGCTATTATTAGATTATCTGCTTCTTGTGCGATTATTTATTATTGTAAGGTACCTAAACATGTTGATCCTTCTTTCTAATAGACGTGTTATATTCTAGGATTATACCTAAAGACATTTCAATACATTAAATAAAAGCCGGCCAAGTGCGAGTCGGAGTCGCGCACCGAGGGTTCCATACTCCAAAAGTAAAAGTAAAACGATACATATTATTGAACGATACGAGATGAGATGAACGATAATATTAATTTGCTTATTTATCGTTAACTTTGTTTGTAGAGGTTTATTGTTAATATAAAAAAAACTATGCTAGTTAGAGCGTTGGTTTTATTTTTCCTGTAAAATATACATAAACCTCTATTGAACATAATTATTTCAGATTTTTAGATTGGTAAACTTCGGAGATAAGGGGGGGGGGAACGGTATTTTTTTCGACATTTTGGCCGATTACTCAAAAACTATTATATCTAGAAATAAATCAAAAACTGTTTTAGAATGCACAAGTAAAGGCCTTTCATATGATACCCCACTTGGTATATCTTACTTTGAAATTTCAAACCCCCGATTTTCCCCCTTTTTTAATCAAACTAAAATAATTTTCTCGTTGCTTTTATTTTTCCTGTAAAATATACATAAACCTCTATTGACCATAATTATTTCAGATTTTTTGATTGGTAAACTTCGGAGATAAGGGGGGGGGGGGGGGGGGGAACGGTATTTTTTTCGACATTTTGGCCGATTAATCAAAAACTATTATATATAGAAATAAATAAAAAACTGTTTTGTAATGCACAAGTAAAGGCCTTTCATATGATACCCCACTCGATATAGTTATTTTACTTTGAAATTTCAAACCCCCGATTTTCCCCCTTTTTTTAATAAAACTAAAAATAATTTTCGATTTTTCTTTATTCCAATGATGTTGGGCCACTATTATACACAACTATGCCAAATTTCATGTCGATAGCTTTAATAGTTACTGAAATAATCGACTGTGACAGACGGACGGACAGACGGACGGAGAAAGTCTCACCATAAGGGTTCCATTTTTACCATTTTGGTATGGAACCCTAAAAATTACTACTAGGTATTACAAAAAATACACGCCGTCCAAGTGATCGCTAATGGGCAAGGTGCCCAAAACACTGGCCCTATTGCCTCTTTGAATAGCGAGGCTAAGCCTTTGGGCTAAATAAGCGCCAGCTCTTTGGTCACCAGAGGCGTGGATCAGTTTTTGGGACACGAGTTTATAATTTCAATACATAGGTAATTAGATTTTACAGTTTTTCAGTTTAGTTTATGCAATATACCTAATAGGTATTTAAAAGTAAAAAAATATTACAGCAGTTAAAGTGATGTTTATGATTTCATTACATTATCGTTATTTTTAGCGTTTACCTTCAACAAAAACTATCGCCATGTCAATCAACTGAACGCCTATGCTCGCCTAAAAATAAGGACAGCAAAAAAACACACCTAACATCCTCTGTCAAAGAAAAGAAATATGATAAATGTGTTGGCGGTAAAGTCTGATACGCCTGCTACTGAGTCACTGCTTAACAAGTCCGCCTACTGGACGTGTGAGTATGACTGGATCTTGTTACCTAGGTAGATATCAGGTAGAGTAAAAAATATTCATTGACATAAACAAAAACTATTCGGCAGCCAAAGCCAAGCCTCGTCATCGTCAACCAATAGACGTTCAAAACAACCTATGTCCAATCCAGCAATTACCTACCCACACGCCGCGCCCTTGCGTCACTTAGATCCAGGGTTACCTGCGACCCGTCTGATTTCGTGGGCAATAGTGGTGATCCGCTGGCAATGAGCGTTCCAGTGTGAATGAATGTTTTGAAATCACAATTTTGTAAATAGTTTATTGTTTACACAAATGCAAAAATCCAAACATAGGTATTTAAGCCGAACTTAATTTAAAACTAGTAATTACTTATTACGTATACACATACAGGGAAGATATCAAATAGGTGCATGCAGGAGGGCATGTGCAATGTGCATGCAGCATGGACCCAGGCCCTTGGTTGACTGTAAAATTAAACTGCGTGCTCTCGGTATAGCCAATTGGTAAAAAGAACTACGATGAATTATATTTAGTTTATTTCTATTGCAGCAATGTTACCAAACCAAAGAGTAACTCTGGTTTTTTAACAGATGGCGTTAGTAGTACAATAACATTTTATCTAATTTATACAAAAAAAAATTAGGGAAAAATTCCACATGTAGGAATTATTTAAAATAAAATTGAAAATAGAAAATTCAGTCTGTCGAGCTGGGATTCGAACTTCACACACATCGACTTGTAACTGTTAAGCGACTGCCGAGGCCACTAGGCTACGGAGACCCAATGTTGTACCGCGAAAATACCGAATACAATGCAAAATTCACATTCAACAAAAAAGTGTCGGTTTCAAAAATGTGTCGAGTGTCGGTTCCTTAATTTTTTCCGTCTAGCCCCCTTCCGCACCGCGCGATAAGGAACTTACGTTCCAAAAACTCGATAGTACAAGTCCGACATAAGTTGCAGCAGCTTCTGGTATCGGAGGCCAAGATCCTCTTTGGGTCACTGACCCAGCATTTATTTTATTCGACCACCAAACACATTTTGTATCGTAATGAGTTGAACAAACCCATAACGATACAAAATTATCTTAAATGAAGTTCCGCCTCTATACCGTAAATCTCCAAGTTAAATCAATTAAAGGAATTGAATGGAAAAAATTGCCGAGCAAAAATTAATGCACGCACATTGTATAAGTCATTAATCAAATAATCGCATATTTTCACAAAGGCTGCAATTTTAATGATGTTGACGATTAAAAGTAAATGAGCCAACGACGTGTCTACCTCGTTTTTACCATAAATAACCAAGTCCATGTTGGTCATCAATGACAAACATTGCTTCCGAATTCCAAGCGACGTGAGGCCGTATTCGCAAAATACGAGACCATTCGTAGGGTCAAGCCGTAACCTCGTCTACCTGCGTACGTGCTGGATTCATATGCCAGACCCGCGCGACTGAATTACTGATCGTACCTGAATAAAGGTTTAATAGTTATGACGTCAACGCTATCCCAATTGAATTATTTATCTTTACATACCTAATCCTAAATCCTTAATGCTGCATTACAGGATACTCCATGGAAAATTACACTATTAACCAATACTAATACATAATATCGTCATTATCATCATCAGCGACCCATCAACGGTTCACTACTGACACAGGTCTCCTCTACCTCCTCCTCCTCATCACGCTTGGCCAATAGGTACAAAGCAGACTTCATACATCTTTGTGAAGATTATGGAGAACTCTCAGGCAAGCAGGTTTCTTCAAAAAAAATTTCTTTCACAGTTGAAGCATGCGTCTAATAAACTCCGAGAAGTCAGAGCCCAGGATCGTTACCGCAACCCTACGAATAGGAGATCGCAGTCCTAACCAGTAGGCTCACTGCTCCTGTACTAATTAATATTATTACCTTGTTATTTTTCTTTTTTAATTTTTTTTTAATTATTATTTTAACGTATTCAAAGTTTTCCGCAGAACGTTCTCAGGCTTGCCTTAGATTCGGCATATCTGTCGCCCGATTGGAGCATGGCATGGGTTGATTTTAGTGTTACTTTTGTAAATAATTCATGTTTGCTCCCAAGCTTCATCCGGGCGCAAATGAATTGCAATTGCAATAAGCACGGCTATGTGTAAACAAAATCAGACCTTATTCATTCAGAGTGTAATTCAGAGTCAGCGCAGACTATTTTTCTACTTATTCTTATTACCAATTTTGGACTATGAGCAATGGGTACATGAATATATCAAATACTACTTACTGTAACTTACTTTATTTAACTAATAACAATATGCATCAGGTAACATAGATACCTTTAAATCAATAGTAAATAGGCATCTACTAGGCAAGCGTGATTCATCAGCATTTTACTTACCATCAGGTGTAATCGTAGTCGAGCGATGCAATCTGTCAAAATATTCTATAAAATAGTAGTAATTCTCGCTTGAGTAGTGTTATTACAAAAACGGAGGCAAGGTTAGTAGTCAATCAACAGGCATGATCAATTGACCATATAAAAAGTAAAGTAAATAATAAAAAAGTCTGAATAAGTACAAATAAATTATACTAAGGAAAATACAGAAGCGCCTTATTTAATCAAATCTATTCAAAAATATCAATGCGTATATTTTAAGTTTTAATAAATTGGCCTCCTTTTCGAAGCATCCGGCTTTTATTCGATTCAAAAATCCAGACAAGTACTAGTATCACTGATTTTTCGAAGTTATGTGCGTTATATGCTAAGGTTATATGCAATTAAATATCACTTGCTTTAACGGAAAACATACTTACGGTCCCTGCTTGAAATGCAAGGAAAATGTTCAGACAAATCATACTTATATTATAAATGCGAAAAAATATGTTTGTTTGTTCGTTTGTCCTTCAATCACGCCGCAACAGAGCTACAGATCGTGATTTTTTGCATGGGTATAGTTGAGGACCTGGAAAGTGACAGGCTACTTTTTATCCCGGAAAATCAAAGAGTTGCCGAGGGATTTTAAAATTTAAATACAAGCAGACGAAGTCGCGGGCATCAGCTAGTAAATAATAAATAAATTAACAAATAGTTAATTTTACCTATTAATAATATCTGTAGCCATTCTGCATCCCAATATTTTTCAAGGAACCGCTATAGATTGCACCGTTTTGTATTGAAAATGACGTCAATGAGTCATGTATTTTTTTTTAATTTTCTCGCTGAAATAAGTACATAATATAATATACCTATCTCTAACCAAAACATGCGGAGCATTCTTCTGAATTTCCTCAGCGTAGCTGGAACGTGTTAAGAGATCAATGCTCTGTATCTACGCAGTAAACAATAACGTTAAACTTGAAACCAATCACTGCGTGGGCGCTAGCCGCTACAACAGCTGTCATTATTTTACAATCTAATATAATAACGCCCCTGCATCATACTTCTTGTCTCGTTTTTTCTGTCGAAGCGAGACGTTTTGAAGTGATAAAGGATTCAGTCTGACAAACTGTCATTTACAGTTTTTACTCTATAATTTAGTAAGTAAACACTCTACGTTTTATTAGGTATGCTGTTGATTGCGGGCTTGGACGGAATCGATTTTTTATCAAGACATTTTGACAATGAATTGTCAGATTTATAAAATTATATAGTATCTATCTCATAAACATAGGAAAACGCAACGTTAGGAAACGCCTTCTATATGAACAGATGAGTTTAAATCAGGCCCAGGGAACCACTGCACTGGACACAAGTCAAGTACATAGTGTCTGGCAACCCACGACGATATTATCCCAAGAAAACCTAATTTCTTTATTAATTTCTATTCAATCAATGAAAGTTATCACGACCACCAGCACAGCAACTCAAGGAAGAGGTACGATACCATACCTAGAGTATATTAACCCTTGAACACAACCAATCGTCCTAATCATAATTATTAGTAATAACTTAGGGACCATTGCACGTAAATCGGTTACAGTTATCGGTTAAATAAATAAACTTGCGCACCCAAAAATAAGCAAAGTGGTTTGCACAGGAACTTTGATTCCAGCAACTCAAAGCTCCTTTCTTAATGGTATTTAAATGGTTTAAGTAATCTTACTTTAAACACCGATATGCAACTGGTAGGTAATAATTATGACTAGCAATGATTAAATGTCCGGAATAAAAAACTACTACAAATATGGAAAAATGATGCTAGGAATGGGTCCTTGCATTAGACATTATTAAGGAAAACTCGCGTTTGCTATTTAAGGAAGTTCATGTTTTTCTAAGGACATCATTAATTGCTTCAAATGTTTACAGTCTCACTACAGAATAAACAATTGAGACAGTAGGTCAACACGACCCTATCCTCGATCTTATTATCGATCTCGGGGGATCTTATGGTAAATCCCGACAACGTCTTCGATTGTCAGTTCAGTTGTCACCAGTAAAAAATATCTATATCTAATACTTTTACTGTAATTAGAAGGTTTCTGTAGGTATATATTTTGAAACTGAGTCCTAAACAGATTTTTATTTACTGTTTGTCTGTCTGTCCGTCCGTCTGTCTGTATGTCTGCATATCACGTGAAAACCACTGAACGTGTTTAAATGAAATTGGTTTTCCGAGTCAACATATACGATAATTTTTATCCCGATAAAACATAAGGTTTCTCCAGGATAGAGGATGAAAATTTTTGTTTATTTTACTCCATAACTCCGTCAAATTTAAACCTTGGTACCTCAAATAATTTAAACCTTGAGCTGGTGCTGCAGCGGGCTGCGGGATAAAGTATATATCAAGTAGGTAATCTGTGGGATAACCAACTCCTCAGCAACTAAGCAGATATAGTGTATTTAGGCTCATTAGAATGGTCTCAATGAGAAGGTGTAAGATAGATGATGATCAAGGAGGATCTGATGATGGAGCAGAAAACTGGATAACAGGATGTCAGGTATATCGTAGGTACATAGTCCAGCCATAGATTCACATGTCAGTGGTGTATTTTAATTTATGCTATAAAATAATAAAACTTTAAAGGTTTTACGATAAAGGATCTATTATTTTAGAATATTGACTTAAAATTCGAACTCAGTCGTGCGTCAATGAATAAACATTGACATTGCGTATTTGCATACTGCTATGCTGTGTTTGTACTTCGTACCTTCGTACCACATCGACGCTTTATGTCATCTCTAATCTTAACAAGTTACTGTACGGAAAAGACCATAAAAGGACATTCTGCTTATCAATGATACAATACAGGATTGCCTATAGTGTGGTTCCATCTATAGTATATTATACCTATACCTATGTAGGTAGATAAAATGCCTTTGGTTAATAAATTTAATATTTTCATTAAAAAAAAATTACGAAAAGTTTTGGATTTTTTCTGCATGGCTCTCGTCCAACCTGCTCATTTGAATTTTTTTAGAATAATTCAATATATTCTTCTTAAAAAACCGAGTTCAAACGCACCACTACAAAGTACTAGTGGTTCGCCCCGAACTGAGACCTCGCGGTATCCCATAATTCCCATAAGGTAGTTTTAACTATATTATATTGTAATTAAAACGCGCCGAATCTGATGACGTCAATCGTCATCTGCTTTCGTGGATGGGATGCGTATTTACAATATTAAAGACAGGGCCATCTAGTAACAGTATAGTGAAGTTTTGTTATAAACATTGATGCCCATTAAAACTCAAATAATTTCGTTTCTTTATAATATTTATCTAATCTTAGTATTTGTTGTTCAAGCACAGAATATAACTCAAATTATGTGTAAGTTTCAAGTTTTAAAACAAAGTGGTTTTAGAGATCTAGCCTCGAATACAATCTCCACTTTGAAAGCCCCCCATTTCGTATGGGAGCCCCCTTGAAATAAAGATTTTTATAACTTTTTAAGCCATTTTCGGCTGGAGGCCATCGGTTTACATATCATATCTAAAATTGAAGTAATTACGTTCAGTAATTCAGAAGTTATAAGGCTCTGACAGACGGACGGACGGACAAGTGCAAATCGCTCTAGTAAACTCAGAGACCTTCGCTTCGCTCGGTCGATAATTTATCTAGCTGGCCCAGCGAACTTCGTACCGCCAACTTATCTATTTAAATAAAATAAATAAACTAACCCAATCCAAAAAAAAACTATCCTATCTTTTAAGTTGGACCAAATTACAGATAGTTACGAAATTTGATTAAAATCGGTTAAGTAGTTTAGGAGTCCATCGCGGACAAACAACGTGACACGTAATTTATATATATTAAAGATTTACTGTGGTTTTTTTTAAACAAAAAAAGATTCCGACGAATTGATAACCTCCTCCTTTTTTGAAGACGGTTAAAAAAGATTTCTAGTTTTACCTAAATTACTTGAAAACTTTAATTAATAAAATCTTTATTGAATACATTCGTCATTCATTTGTGTGTAGCATCATAGCATGGTAGGTACTAGGTACTATAAACTTATAATGTATACCTAGCTTTATAAATAAAAATTAGTTAGGTATGCTAGGCTGCGAAAATTTTGCGCAACTGCCAGAATTTCTTAAAATAAAACATTCTACATTTCTAATATATTCATATTTATTAAGCAACATAACGCCTGTTGATTTTAATATTCATAACCAAATTGACAACCAATGCTTAGCGAAATTTTAAAGCTGCAAATGAATATATGAGAAAACTATAATGTGAAGATGTAGAGATCGTTAAAACCATCACTTAATGTAATAGTCTACACGTACCTGTTGTAAATAAAAAGCCGGCACGTGCACACTCAATGCACTGAGATAATTTACACTTGTTTACAAAACAGCCACTGAAACGTAGACCTGCATTTTATACAAAACGTTGTTTAAGTTGCAATAAACTTGTTTATGTTTCCTACAACACTGCACTTGAACACTGGGGGCTTTTAATCGGACACTTAACTTCGACTTTTCATTCAGAAAAGTCGATAAATCGATTCGGAAAATTATGGCAAGTGATCGATGGAAGACGCGCGTTCGCGACAGAGCGATACGACATGACAAGCGCGGGACCTGCGCGCGCGCCGGAGTGGGGGCTCGAGGATCAGCGCGCGCGTGGACGCAACCTTTAACAGGCTCTATATACAAACATAACTAATACACATAACACCTACGCATTAACACAATACCAGAGTTTAAAATTTAAATTAATATGAAAAGCGTTATTATTTTATTTGCGAATAAAACGCATTGATCGGCAAACTATCAGAATGCGTGCTCTAAGTTGGCTTCGAGAAATTAGTCGGGAATGGGTCTTGTTTTCGTAGTCATTTCTCAAGCTCATTTTAAATTATTTTTCTACACTGCTTTCTACATAGATTAAGACATAACATAACTGGAAAGCTTACTTACCTATTTTTGGAAAACAATAAAAATTACTGCCCACTGTTTTAAAGCGTCTGGCGGGCAGCACGAGAACCGCAGCCTTTTTCTGCATCTGCTGTTTATCCACTAATGTTTATGTGGAAACGTAATCCTAGTACGAATGAACTCTTGACTAAATTTCAGCTGAATTCAAAACTAACAAAGCCTAACAAAGCTAAATATGTATTTGTGGGCCTAACAAAGCTAAATATGTATAAACATTTTTTTCTAAGTATGTAAATATTTTATACTTTATTTTGAAATCACGAAATTCATGAATATTCAAAATATTTTAGTGATCGATGCATAATTCTGTCGATTTTTTTTAGATGACTCTTGAACAGTGAAGCGTAAAATTTTATTCCTATTCCTATATCGTCGTTGAACACGTTTATTTTACTTTTAATCCAGCTTAACTAAAAGTTAATTCCTAAATTCTAAATGATATCATCGCTTAAAATTCACTTTTCAACCAAACTCCAATCTTGTTTTGCTGGTTTCCAATACTGGTTTCATACTTACTTTATGTCGTTTTTATTCGTTAATATTCTAAACCTTGCTTAGGAATGTGTTTGTCATATTCATTCTCAACTTCGCAGCGCTAAAACATGGCAAATACCCATAGCTTTTATACAGGATAAAGGTATCATCAAGTTGCAAAGTATGAAAAAGTTACACAACCGCGCCTGAATCTAATGTGTCACTATTCTCAAAAAGTCCTATAATGGAACTAGTAACAACGACTATACTTCCTCCAACGGCAACGTAAATTAAGTACATCCAGTTACAATCTTCTGATATGCGCTAACGCAATTAGGCGTCCCCATTATGGAACTGATTTCCTTTAATACCGAAATACACCAGTAACAAAAATTCCAGAAGTTTTTCGCTTCAAAGTTCCCAATTTAACCACACAATAAAAGCTCTGAAAATGGTTGGTTTACTGGAAAATGTTTAAATCCAAACTCGTAGTAACTATTTGAGGTGGACTCAAGAACCCTTCTGTATTAAACTTAGATGACAAAGGGCCACCGAGTTTGCTCACATTGGGATGCGTTTGTAGTTTAAAAACTGTAACCCGACTAAATTAAATTGGATGTAACATCTGACGTATTATTGATTTTGTTCGCATAAAATAAAGCCTATGTCGGACCATAATAATAACGAATCTATTGTTACCTCAATCAACAAAATCGGCTCATTAGTTTAAGCACTAAGGTGGAACACACGTAAATGAAAAATATATACATATACATACATGGACTGCTACAATCATATTAACCCGTCTTACTAGACTGGTATATTTATAATGCACTTATCATTGGAACGCCATCACCAGCTCGTCCAAGATATGAAAAAGATGTGCAAATTCAATTTTATAAAGTCCGTAAAGTACCTAAGTAAACTGAGTAAGTTAGGTGGGAGGACAGGCTTCCTGGCAATTCACTTCACAGGCCCAGATGCATACAAATAAGGCGTAGGCGCCGCTCTACATGAATATTATCGTCTATTTCATAACACTTAGGTACTTCAATTACGCTTAAAAGGTTCGCTATCTATGAATAATCTAAATAAGGACACGCCATTATTTTCGTTATTATACTTAGGTAGCTTTTGCCCGAGAATTATCCGCGTAGAGTAAAGGTTTTTTAAAAACTCCGTGGCCTGTGGCCTAGCCTACTCGTATATTACTCTGCAGGTCCTCAACTATACCTTATTACCTACCCATGCAAAAAATTACGTAGATCCATAGCTGTGCTACGATGTTACTGAAGGACAAACCACAAAAAAAACATTTTCTCATTATTAAAATATTGTTTTTTCTTTTTTTTAAATATCAATAATATCAATATAAAATATTGTACCATTAAAATTAATAATTAATTTTAGTTATCCTTTTATCTATCTATCTATATATAAATAACTAGTGGTTCGCCCCGAACTGAGACCTCGCGATAACGGTATCCCATGATTATTCACTCAATCGATACATGATAACCAAAACTGACATTATTATTATGCCCGTTTTCACCAAACATACCTAAATCATCCCCTAAGTAGGAGTCTCTTAACGTAGGTAGCTCCTAAATACAATCCTAAGTCCTAACATCCGTCTCAATATCCTTTTAGGTGTCCCGTACAGGATCGTGATAAATAAGTTGACAGAAAACATCACCTAACTTATAGGTAGCCCGTAAAGGTTAGGGAACGTTAGTGAAAACATTGAATTATTATGTAGGTACTAACGAGTGAAACCGGGTTACGGGCATCTGTACAAATCGTCATCTATCGACGCGAATAGAAAATATACAATATTTAACTTAAATTTAACTAAAAAATAATTTTAATTGAATAATATGGTACAAAAAAAAATTATAATACAATTATTGTATTATATTATGTAACTAAATAATAATGGTCGACGCAAAACTGTTTTTGGGATAGGTCGTAGTCGTAACTCGTAGTTCCATGGGAATAGTTACTGACTGCGCCATCTATTAGCATTATTGTGAAGCTATGTTGATGCTATATGAATTACTGATGCCCATTAAAAATTAAATAATCTCGTTTCTTTATAATATTCATATAATTTTAGTATTTGTTGTTCAAGTACAGGATATAAGTGACCTAAAAAAATAAAATCAGTTTGAAAATCCATAGCGGATTTTCCTAGAGAGCGTCTTCAAGCGAGCGTATAAAATCGCCACTTTGAAAGCCCCCCGTTTCGTCAATTTTAAGGGAAAGATTAAAAAAAAAAATATTTTTGTACTTGGTTCAAAATTATCTTTAAAATGATATGTAACAATTTTATGTAAAGCGATAAAATTTTTTTTACTTCGCATTCACTTCTATGAGAGCCCCCCTGAAATAAAGGTTTTTATAATTTTTTATCCAATATTCGGCTGAAGGCCATCAGTTTACATATTATATCTAAATTTGAAGTAATTACGTTCAGTAATTCAAAAGTTATAAGGCTCTGACAGACGGACGGACGGACGGACGGACGGACGGACGGACGGACGGACAAGTGCAAATTCACTCTAGTAGACTCAGAGACCTCGCTTCGCTCGGTCAAAAATGAATGTTGGTAAGCGCATAACTCAAGAATGGATGGACCAAATCGGTTAATTTATTTTTTTGTATGTTCCTTAAGTTCCACGGAA
This sequence comes from Oeneis ivallda, assembly GCA_029955525.1. Classification (NCBI taxonomy): domain Eukaryota; kingdom Metazoa; phylum Arthropoda; class Insecta; order Lepidoptera; family Nymphalidae; genus Oeneis; species Oeneis ivallda. The sequence continues at coordinate 13,651,316 of JARPMR010000016.1, read as the reverse complement.
GGTTTTTATAAAAAAAAAACAAAAAAAAAAATTAATTTTTACTTTAAACTTTTGACAGAACGAAGTCTGTCCGGGCAGCTAGTTTAGAATAAATATAACTCCGTCACTATTTTTCTTTTTTTCAGATACGCCACAGGAAAATGCCGTTGTTGATGTAGAATCATTACCATAAAAGGCTGCGCTTCTTAGAACAAAAATCAAAATAAAACATGAGGTCAAAACTGAGACATTGGTGTCTTGACAATTTTTACCCAGATAGATATAATTCAGATATATCCTAAATTATTTTAGGTTTCCTGCTACATTATGTACAGTATTCATTAAGTCCTTTAGGAAGTTTTTTTGCAGGAGGTGTTCTCGTGAATCGCCAAAATCTCTAGAGAAAGAGACAGTAAGTAATTTATCGTCAAATCACTGCGTTAGTTAGAATAGGCGGAGTCGCACAAGTCAAGTCGAAGTTGTTATACTTATTTCGCGGTATCCTTGCACTTATTTGCTCAATAACACAAAACAAAACACATAAATATGAGTTTGACACTAAGGTCCGCTTGCAGAAACGCCGAGTTATCCTTTTAACCCAGAGTTAGCTGCTGCTATGACAGATTTCGTATAAAGCTTCTGTCAAAATTACAAATTTATTCCTAACTTAACCTAACCCGGCATCTCTGCCTCAGGGTTAAAAATTCTTCTAAGCAAAGAGTAAAACATCGCAGTTGATGTAACGCTATTGATGTGAGATAGTAAATATAAAACTTGAACAAAATATTATTTAAATTTTCACGACAATAAGTCTGTCACATTCATAAATAGCACAGATAAAGTTCTGTGTGTTCACCCGAAATAATGGCTACCCTATTCTTAGATTGCTGTTTTACAGGAGTGGTCTTACATTATATGGCTTTGGATTAGGAAAAATAACTTCGATCTAAGTTGATCAATCGGCTTCTGGACGTGTAATTTTATGTCGAAAGACTCTCGTATGTATCTGCTAAAGTAAGTTTAAGATTTTATTTTAAAATACGTCGGATCGTGCAATATTTATTGTAATATCTGGATGATTATTAAATTTAATTTAAGTCAACATATATATATTTTTTTATAATAATGGTTTGATAGTGCCCAATGTGATGCTGCAGTATTGAATATGAAACGCGGAATAATAATTACTATACTATTTATGTAAACAAATATTATAATGAAAGTATAAATTAAAATTGTGCCTATCTACGTAATCAGTATGATTTTGTGTTGTGTTGTGTGATTAGTGCTAATTCGGTTAGGTATAGGAGAAAGAGAAAACAAAATAATGATATTGAAAATAAACAAAATTGATTAACTTATGTGGATAAAGTAAGATGCAACATTATATTTTACCTACCTAAATAAGTATTAATTTATTTAGCTGCTATTTAATATTGTGTTAGGTATGTGTACAAAAATTTGGAAATAAATGGGCTTATATTATTAGTCTAGAATTTAGTACGGATTAAAAATGTTTATTTTATATGCTGCGCATGTTAAAGTCAACAAACAATTCACGCATATATGCAATAAAACCTGAACGATCATCAAGTATTTAGGTTTTTTCTGGTAATATACGTAATTGATCGTAATAACCATGCATAATCACTGTTTTCCTGTTCTTCATACGAGGTTCACGTAATGGTCTAAAATAATGCAACAATTATGACAATAATAATAATGCCAGAGTCATCAGATACGCCTAATTGCGAACGCACGTTCTGTAATCGCTCCATTGAACTTTACGATTATAACTTAGAAATGACAAAGTAAACCGACAAGTATACAGTTTACCTAGAAATCTTTCACTAGCAATATTAATTGTATCTATTCTATTCAGAATGTAATGTGTGTTATGATGTACTGAGATGTACTGACTGTCATACAACGCACATCATAATATGTTAGTGGCCCTAGGCTAGGCTGATAAATCTATAGAGCGTTATTGGCGATAAAATATTTTTTTCGTACCACTTGCTCAAAAAAGTGACATTCTGTGCCACAAAAAGCGAACATAACAATAGTCATTTTTAATCTGTTAAAAACAGGGAAAGAAAATTGTACTGAATTTCATTCATCCTCTAGGGGGAGAATGTGATTTAAATTTGGAATACTTACCGATACTGAACTAAAAATCTGTGTTTACACCATTGAGTTTGTATATAAAGCATTATACATCTTTTTGAAAAAGGAATACGCATTTATTATGCAGTTATGATAATTATTAAATAAAATTACGAAAACCGACGAGGCCGTATGAACTTGATGCCTTTGCTTTTCCGACAAAAAAATATTAGTCTAGGAATTTGCCGCGTTTTTGTTTTCTTCAAATACATAAACGTTAAGTTTATTTTAATTTATTTTTATAAATAAGAAAATGTTCTAAAAATACGTTACGATGTTAAATCAAAGCGACAGTGACAGTGAATTGTCGGATTCCACCAGTGCAAATGCTCAGACGCAAGAACAGAGAAATACTCAAATCAACTCATCAACAATAAATGTACCAAACAAAAATGTAACTCTCTCTATCAATAATAATTGGACCAATGTTTCGAATGTTAACTTTTACTTTTAATTGTCATTATTTTTAATAAATGCTTATCTCATATTATTATTGTGTTAATTTTTTCGCAAATGGTACGAAAAGTAGAGTATTTTCCTCGGTGATAAACCTGTCTTAGTCTTGGGTGAACTTAAATCCCTCGCTACACTCACTTCGTTACGCTCGCGATTTAAATCGTCACCCGCGACAGAAGACACTGCTTTATCCCCTTGGTTAATAATCTACTATTACAATAGGGTATTTTACTCTTTTTTGAAAAGTGCCTAAATTTGATTCTAAGGTGATAATAAACTACTAAACTAAAATTTTATTCAATTGAGTACCAAAAAAATGCATTTAAAGTTTGCCTTTTAAATTTCCGCGCGTAAACGCTAGACGCCTCACGTCTAGAAGGTCATTGCTCACGTCAGACGATGTGGTGTTGTCGTAAGGACAGTAAATTCGTTCTGCTACACCCTGGCTCTGAAGTCGATGCATGCTGCATCAGCGTGATCGCGCTTGACCGTCTGCTGCGGGTTGGAGTCAGTCGAGTCGAGATATCCGAAGCCGTTACATGGCTAGTCGTAAAAATCCTGTTAATTATATTTAATTGATTAAACTAAATGTTTAATAATATATTATATTCCAGTGAACTTGTATTTCCTTTTTTTAAAATCCAAATCGGGATTCCCCGTGTAACATTTGGTGGCAGCGTAAAGGGATCCAAAATCGGGTCCTCGGTGTTCCTTAGTGCCCGTAAAGTGTGTGTGCAGTTAAACTACAATTTTCAACATATCAGATGAACCAATATCTTTAAATTCGAACCTCAATCTCACTCTCGTACTTTTTTGTCCTTCTCAAACTGTTCCTGTGAACAAAATAGAACAAACAAACATTCACAGCAATACACATGCCTACCTCAGAACTCAGGAAATTACGTATATCTCATCTAAACACAGAAGAGAAAGAGGCTCTCTGTGACATAAATGTTCTGAATATTCCGATATCTTCCATCTTCCGGATGACCAATTAACACACACTAATGCAATACACACGAAATTAAGACAAATTCATCAATTCCAATTTTTACAAAGTCCTACAGATTTCCCGAGTGCCATAAAGGTGAGGTCAGCAGTCAAATTGACAAAATGCTAAACCAAGGTATTATCAAGCCATCCGCTTCTCCATGGTCATCACCTATCTGGGTCGTCCCAAAAAAATTAGATGCATCAGGTCAGCAAAAATGGAGAGTTGTAATTGATTACAGGAAATTAAATGACATCACAATAGGTGACGTATATCCTATTCCACAGATAACGGAAATTCTAGACCTTGCTTCTGGTTTCCATCAAATCCCAATGAGCGAAAATAACGCACAAAAAACTGCATTTAATGTGCCTCAGGGACATTTCGAATTCACCCGAATGCCCTTCGGACTGAAAAATGCCCCTTCAACATTCCAACGTTTAATGAATACTGCTTTAACTGGTCTCCAGGGTATTCGATGTTTCGTCTACCTGGACGACATAGTTATTTATTCCCACGATCTTAATTCTCATATAAAAAACCTTGCTTCTGTTTTTCAAAGACTTCGAGAATTTAATCTCAAACTTCAACCAGATAAGTGCGAGTTCTTGAGAAGAGAAGTCGCTTACCTTGGACATCTTATCACCAAAGAAGGTGTTAAACCAAATCCCGAAAAGATAAAGGCTGTAATTCACTTCCCTTCGCCAAAAACTCCTAAAGAAATTAAGTCATTCCTTGGCCTTGTGTCGTATTACCGCCGTTTTATTCCTGATTTCTCCAAAATCGCAAAGTCTCTCACAACTCTTTTAAGAAAAGATATTCCCTTTGTGTGGGACAATAAGCAACAACTTGCTTTTGACACTTTAAAGCATAAGCTTACTACAGCTCCAATTCTTTCCTATCCAGATTTCACCCAACCTTTCATACTCACCTGTGATGCGTCCAACCATGCAATCGGTGCTGTTTTATCACAAGGACCGATTGGCAGGGATAAACCTATTGCTTACGCCTCACGCACCTTGAACAAGAGTGAATCGAATTATAGTACAACTGAAAAGGAATTATTAGCAATACTTTTTGGTTGTAAAACCTTTCGTCCCTACCTGTTCGGTAGGAGATTCCAAATTATTACTGATCATAGACCCCTTAAATGGTTATTCAATCATAAAGATCCCAGTAGTAAATTACAGCGCTGGCGATTAAAACTTGAAGAGTTTGATTATGAAATCACTTATCGAAAGGGAAAATTTAATTCTGTAGCTGATGCTCTTTCTCGATTCCCAGTAAATCCTATACAACCAGAAGTTCCCACGGATACGAATGAAGATCCACCAACTTGCGATGAGAATCCTATCCTCGAAGATCCTTTAAATGATTTCGGTCTACTAGATTTAAGCCCACGAAGTGGCGACCTTAACCTCGACTTCAGCAACTTAGAAATTCCATCTCTGGAAGACCCTTTCCCACAAATGGATCCTTTAGAAATTCCTTTGCAGGAACCAATCCCTGAAACAATAAATCCTAACGTTGAGAGCAATATTTCTAATCCCACTGATGAACCACTAAATCCCAATCCTGGGAGACAACAAACACCTTCTAATGAAGAATACTCTAAATTCCTGAAAGAGATCTCCAATACTAATAACCAGTTTAATACTAAAATAATAGAACACAATGAATCACTAACAAAGGCCCACTGTAAAATTCTTATTATACCTTCCCCTATTGATCTAGATGATTCCAATGCATATGTTGAGGCAGTGTTAAGTAACCTTACAAATCCTAATGAAACAATTCATTCTGAAAAACAACTATACTCATATGAAAGAGTAGAATCCGGCAATAAAATTATCTATTTCATTTACACAAAAGTTCACCATTTCGACGAAAGCACATATCCAGAAATTTTCCATACCTTAAAAGGTTTGAAGGAACATTTATTAGAAATTGGAGGGATAAATGAAATTGCCACCCCTGACTTCAAGAATCCATTTCAAAATCTGTCATTTGTCAAAATTTATAATATGATGACATACCTTTTCCATGATACTAATATAATCATTAACATATACCATAATAATATAATATATCCCACTCTTAGTGAAATAAAAAAGATCTTACATGATAACCATGACATTCCAATCGCTGGTCATCTAGGTTCAGTCAGAATGTTTAAAAGAATCCAAGAGAAGTACTATTGGAAAAACATGAGATCCGATATTGAGAGGTATGTGAGTAATTGCTCTCTCTGTCAAGCGAATAAAGCCCTAAGAAGAACTAATAGGGCCCCTATGCAAATCACCACTTCCTCCAATACCCCTTTTCAAAGAATCGCTCTTGATATTGTTGGTCCCCTGCCTGAATCTGGAACCGCAAAACTTAAATATATCCTGACGTTACAGGATGACCTTACCAAATTCTCTGCAGCATATCCTCTACGCTCTGTTACTGCGGAGGAAACAACTGAAAGCCTTGTTCATTTTATTTCTTTGTTCGGAATTCCAAAAATTATTTTGACGGATCAAGGTACAAATTTTACCGCTGAATTATTTAAAAGCACTTGCGCTTTCCTAAAAATCAAGCAATTATGGTCTTCTCCATACCATCCTCAAACTCAAGGAGCTTTAGAACGGAGTCATTCTACACTTAAAGAATACCTTAAATCTTATGTCAATGAAAATCAGGATAATTGGCCAAAATATGTGTATACAGCAATATTGGCTTACAACACAGCAGTTCATTGTACTACAAATTATACACCCTACGAACTCCTATTTGGTCATAAACCATATATCCCTGATTCTATTTTTGATGAAAGCCCTAGTGACACTTATCCTGACTATGTTAGAATGCTGCAACATAGACTTAAATTCTCTCGAGCACAAGCTCTCGAAAATATTCAAAAGTCTAAATTAAAATCAAAAAATTACTATGATCAAAGATCGCGTCCAATCCGATACAAGGTTGGTGACTTTGTTTACGTCAAAAATCACTTAAGACTCCGAAAGGCACTTTCACCTATTTGGAAGGGACCTTATAAGGTCATCAAGGTCCACGGCAATAATATACCCTTTCCTTGCTAATTAATAGAAGGCATGTTAAGCATCATTTTGATGAAGTCAAGTTGGCGGAAGTTACGGAAGGTCCTTCTTCTTCTTCTTCTTCTTCGCAGTAATTAAATATCAAATCATATAAATTATTTTATATGACTGATTATTTTGTCATTTTAATTTTTTTGTGTGTCATAGATTAAGCTGTAGTTTTAAGTTTTAGATTGTACTTAGTTAAGTTATTTGCTATTTTAGTGCATATGCATTTGTCACACCAAGTGTTGTTCATCCAATCTCATCCGGCTCTGGAATCTATTTTGACTACATGGGTAAACTTAAAATTATTAATGGACACTTAAGCATATTAATGCCAATTGACATTTCTCATATTCAATCTCATATTCAAAATATAAATTCTATATTTGTGAATATAAGATATCTTTGTAAAGAGACGAATGTTACAGATGACCTGGAATGCAATAGTATGTTCGAACCTTTATTTGTGCGGTATCAAAATGTTTATAAACAGTACCTTTCCATATCTCACCTTCTGGAAAGAAGATTGAAACGCGGAGCATGGATTGGAGGAGTAGGATCTATTTTAAAACAAATATTTGGCACCCTAGATGAAAATGATGCAATTAAGTATGACGAAGCAATAAATCATCAATCATCAAAAATTTTCATATTTCTAAGTTAATATGTTATTATTTGAATAATAGGATTATGTTTGTGCTACAAATACCATTAGTAATTCCCCAGGAATTCTATGTGTATCATAATATCCCATTACCAATTCCACATAATTCTGTAAAGCCAGACTCATTCAGCCTCATCATGCCAGACAACAAGTATATAGCGATTACTAAGGACAAAGCGTACTATAGTGGCCTTGAATCACTTTCTTCTTGCAAGGCAATAGATTCGGCGAACTTCATTTGTAATATCATGAACATATTTTCATCAAACACGAATCCATCATGTGAAAGTGAACTATTGACTAAAGTAATAACTGAAATACCAGTGCAGTGTAAAACTAAATTCCTATCTGGCGTTATCGATATTTGGAAACCCATAACTAATAACAGATGGATATTCATACAAACTATACCCGCAAAATTATCAGTAGAATGCACCAATTTAGACCTAAGTGAAATCAGCGTTTTTGGAACAGGTATACTAAATATACCCAAACAATGCACAGCCTATTGTAAAACAACAAGATTATATTCTAATAATAATGTATTAAATATCACTTCACCTTCAATTGTCACTTCAGAATTTAATATAATAAATGATTCATGCTGTAATATTGTTAAATTTAAACAGACATTAGACAATAAGAATACAACCCCTTTTAAACTGCAAAATGTTGATTTAGAAAATATTAATTTTAACCGCGATATAAATAAAGAACTTGACAAAATAATAAATGAACCGCATATAGTAAAATACGGATCCCATTACTCTTTAGCATTTAATTTTGTAATATTGTCCATTGTCTGTGTCATTATCTTAAAATTTATTAAATTCAATTTCTGTAGTAAGATTGGCGACCAGCATGAAATTCCTGAGATTCTTATGGAAAACATCCAGCCAGCAGCAGAAACTGTGAATGCGGGGACAGAAATAGTTCCTCCAAGAACTAGAAGAGGTGTTTAAATCTTGTTAAACATAAACTTCGAAACTATCTTCGAAGTTTATTTTTGATGAGGGGAGGTGTTACACCCTGGCTCTGAAGCCGTTTATGCCGATACATGCTGCATCAGCGTGATCGCGCTTGACCGTCTGCTGCGGGTTGGAGTCAGTCGAGTCGAGATATCCGAAGCCGTTACATGGCTAGTCGTAAAAATCCTGTTAATTATATTTAATTGATTAAACTAAATGTTTAATAATATATTATATTCCAGTGAACTTGTATTTCCTTTTTTTAAAATCCAAATCGGGATTCCCCGTGTAACAGTTCGCTCAAATGGTTGGCGCCCTTTGTAAAGCCGACACATAGCGACCGCCCGCGCCGGTACATACAGAAGGCGGTGCAACTTATGTGACTCACTGTGTACTTTAGTGCGTCACGCTAATTGTTTGTGTGTTGTATTATGATGATAGTATATGAATATAAAGTGATGATTCAGATCTGATACTACCAGTATTTTGATTTTGTATTTTTCATTAATCTAAAAAAAATTAAATAAATGATGGTACTAAATGTTTAAAATAATGTATTTATTTATTGTCACATAGTTTCCAAAATACCGTGTATTTGTACTACAAACTATTTGAGCGGATGAACTATATAGACCTGCCATTACACTACGTCAAATGTACATTTGACGTAGTGTAATGGCGGGTACTGTTTGACGTTTCGATGCGTTTCGCTTATTTGTAGCATAGACAAAAAAGTGAAAACTTTGAAATTAAATAATATAAAATTTATTTTATAACTTTGTGAACTGAAACTTCCACTTCCCGATTCCTTCTTGCCTAATCTATCTTATTTTTATATTTACACTAGGAGTAAAATACCCTATTTACTTATGTATGTTGGTATTTTTTACTTTATTAGCATATTATTTTTATTCTTTATTATATAAATTAATCAACTGTTAATAATAATCGTAGTAATAAAATTTGGCTAAAAGTTTTAATTTTAAGGTCACCGACTACCACAAAAGGTGGTCCGGTTTGCAACTGACTTCGCCCACATACTTACAAATTCGATAATAACTTGCCTCTACCTAAAATGTATCAAATAGATAGGTACTGATCAAACCTGAGTGAAAACGTTTTTAACCGACTTCCAAAAAGGAGGAGGTTCTCAATTCGGCCGGTATCTTTTTTTTTTTTCTATGTATGTCCACCGATTTCTCCGGGATTACTGGACCGATTCGCGTGATTTTTTTTTAATCGACAGAGGATGTTTGCGAAATGGTCCCATAAAAATGTTCACCTTCAACTCCTCAAGCCTGATGCTGCAGGGATATTGCTCACCTAAAATAAAGAGATTTAGGAAATGTCGATTACGAATTATTATTGTAGGTAACAAGTATGGACTACATCATGGAGCTCCAGTTCCTAGCTCCTCAATCATAGGAGACTACACTTAAAAGCTTAAAATAAAAAATTCTTTTCAAAAAACCGACTCCTAACGCCACTACAAAGTATAAAAATAATTTTAGTTTGTCCACGTTTGTTGAAGTCGGGCGGGCCTAAAATACAAACTATGAAACCGACTCGCGATGCTCGCTCGACTTCTACAAACGAGTCTCTCATATTGTGTAGCGTCGCGCATCGGTTTCATAGTTTGTATTTAGGCCCGCCCGACTTCAACAAACGTGGACAAACTAAAATTATTTTTATACTTTGTAGTGGCGTTAGAAGTCGGTTTTTTGAAAAGAATTTTTTTATATATTGGTCTGATAAATTAAAGATATGCATTTTACTAGCTATTTCATACGAATAAAAGCAAAGTTCGGCCGTTCAGAGAATGCGTTCCTGACAGATTTAGAAAAATATTGTTTACCAAGTTATTTGACACTCAGTTTGGCACAAAATTATAACATTAATTGATTATTGATATAATAATGTTGTTTTAATGCTCATCAATTGTTAAAACGGTAAACAACCAGTAATAATATTTTTATCGTAACTGCAACGCCATTACAAAGTTACGTCGTCAGTTCAATCGCGACGTGTCAGGAACGCATTCTCTGAACGGCCGTAGTTTAGGTATATCTTGTGTTAATAAACTTCAAGCTGAACGGACATCCTTTTTGTCTTTGAGAAGCCAAAATCGATATTTTTAGAAGAAACCAATAATTCGCTGTATATTCCACCTAACCTTTTTGTTATTCCAAACTTTATAACCTTTGACAAATAGTAAATATCATTCGTCTATGTTTATAACACTTGCATTCCTTACTTATTTTAGGGTCCATTAATTAAGCAATCAATTCCGAATGTGTCGTAGTAAGCACGAACAACAATGAACGTGTAAATCTTGATTACACCTATTAAGTTGTTAGTAAGGACGTTGGCAGTAAGGCAATAGGCGTAGCTCCATAAAAGGAGCCTAATGTAGGCAAAACATGGCTCATAATATTATTATAATAAACTAGGCATCAAATCGTGGTGGGTGCTTGAATGCTATTTTAGAAATATAAAAAGCTACTAAAATTGCATAAGCCTGACTCATTTCCACTTATAACGAAAACTATGCGGTTTTTGGCATTGATAAATATTTTTAATACATTCATTTTAACATTTTATCTGATGTAAAAAAGGTTTCAGATTTGCATTAGTCGGCTAAATAAAAAAAAATTCGTCTTTTTACTACAGCATGGTAATTTTATTGGGTAAGAAAGTTGTCTCTGATATTGAGCCTTCTTTAGAAAAAGGTCAGTATCGGGTTCACAAAACCTTGTGCAATTTAAAATCCATCCATCTAAAACACTAGTTTGGGCGTTTACCACCAAAAGCCCTTCACCACACCTCTTCTCTTTCAGAACGCTTCCCTCACCCCTTCCAATAGCATTGGGATTAGTAGTGTTTGCATTTCGAACGAAGTACAGTTCCGGGTTCACTTGGAAGGAAAAGCTATATTAGCCTGTAAAAAGCTTGGAGTGCTCAACAGAGGAAAGCGTTACTTTGCACCAGAGCACAGGCTCCTACTCTCTAAACGCAAGTCAGCCACACATGGAGTACTGCTCTCACCTTTGGGCTGGAGCACCTCAGTATCAACTCCTTCCATTTGACCGGATTCAAAAGAGGGCAGTTCGGCTTGTGGACAATCCCAAATTAACTTGCTCACTGGAAAGCCTAGAGCACCGTAGAGAAGTAAGCTCTCTCTGCGTATCGGCTATATATAACGGGGAGTGTTTTGAAGAGCTATTTAACCTTATGACACCCTCTCTCTTCTATATAACAGCACCGCACGCCACCGAATGCAATTTCAACCTCACCACCTGGGTGCCTGGAGCACTTCGACCATCCGCTGTTCCAGATCTTTCTTTCCAGTTCCACTCACTACCAAACTGTGGGACCAACTCCCTTCGACGGTGATCCCACTTAATTACAACATGGGGTTATTCAAGGGGCGGACCAACAAATTCCTGAAAAGCCGGTAACGCCTTGGTGATGCCTCTGGTGCTACAAATGTTCATGGGCGGCGGTAATCACTTAACAGCAGATAACCCGCTTGCTCCTTTGTTCACTATTCATATTTAAAAAAAACTTTCAAGTTTTGTTTTATATAGATTAATCTTCATTCATTGACCGAGCGAAGCGAGGTCTCTGAGTCTACTAGAGTGGATTTGCACTTGTCCGTCCGTCCGTCTGTCAGAGCCTTATAACTTTTGAATTACTGAACGTAATTACTTCAAATTTAGATATAATATGTAAATTGATGGCTTTCAGCCGAATATTGCATAAAACATTATAAAAACCTTTATTTCAGGGGGGCTCTCATAGAAGTGAATGCGAAGTAAAAAAAATTTTATCGCGTTACATAAAATTGTTACATATCATTTTAAAGATAATTTTGAACCGAGTACAAAAAAAATTTTTTTTTTAATTTTCCCTTAAAATTGACGAAATGGGGGGCTTTCAAAGTGGCGATTTTATACACTCGCTTGAAGACGCTCTCTAGCAAAATCCGCTATGTATTTTCAAGCTGGTTTTATTTTTCTATTTCACTTATATCCTGTACTTGAACAACAAATACTAAAATTGTATGAATATTATAAAGAAACGAGATTATTTAATTTTTAATGGGCATCAGTAATTCATATAGCATCAACATAGCTTCACAATAATGCTAATAGATGGCGCAGTCATTAACTATTCCATGGAACTAGGAGTTACGACTACGACCTATCCCAAAAACAGTTTTGCGTCGACCATTATTATTTAGTTACATAATAGTTATAATACCATATTATTCAATTAAAATTATTTTTAGTTAACAAACTTCAATAAACTATTAATTACTACATTTTGTATATTTTCTATTCGCGTCGATAGATGACGATTTGTACAGATGCCCATATGCCCGGTTTCACTCGTTAGTACCTACATAATAATTCAATGTTTTCACTAACGTTCCCTAACCTTTACGGGCTACCTGTGATAAGTTAGGTGATGATTTCTGTCAACTTATTTATCACGATCCTGTACGGGACACCTAAAAGGACATTGGGACGGATGTTAGGACTTAGGATTGTATTTAGGAGCTACCTACGTAAAGAGACTCCTACTTAGGGGATGATTTAGGTATGTTTGGTGAAAACGGGCGTAATAATAATGTCAGTTTTGGTTATCATGTATCGATTGAATGAATAATCATGGGATACCGTTACCGCGAGGTCTCAGTTCGGGGCGAACCACTAGTAAATTATAATTTATTAAAAGGACAAAAAGTAAAAAAATAAGAAATAAAATAGGAAAAAAAAGATAAAAAAATAAGAAAAGTTGAGGAGTTGGAACTAAGCAATAAGAGGAGAATAAGCTTTCAGTACAAGAACAGAATTTTTTCCTAACGCTTCTAGAGCCAATTTCATGCGAATAATAATAATATGTTGGTGACGGTTGATTGCAAGATGGCAACCAAAAGGTATGGGGAACCTAAATCAGCGCGGCTCTTGCGGCATGCACATTCGACTCGTCTTATTATAGGAGAGGACCGTCATGTGAACAGAACATAATTATTGGGATCGCTCAATAGCAAAACCACAAACGCTCTATAATACGCGCTCTTTATGGTATTGCTGAATTGACAAAGGGTGAAGAGATCGAGACCTCTGAAGACCCGATTGGCTCCGGATAGGCATGAGTCTTCTAGTATGAAGAGCAAGATCCTCTTTGAGTCACTAAGGGCCAGTTTTACCAAAGTAAAATAAGTCTTATCCTAGCGCAAATTTGATATTTTGGCAGATTTTCATTACAAAAACTGTCAGAAGGCTCAATTTATTCCTCAGTTAAACGTCACTTGACATTGATGAATTCAGCACTAAAGCAGCATTTTTACTAAATGTTACTAAGTTAGAATATATCATTCCCTAATCCGTGGTAATATCAGAGCAGGTAGGTTCTCGGTTTACATTTATGGCCGATTTCACCAACGTCGAGTGACGTTTTACCGAGGAATTAATTGACAGTTTTTGTATTGAACGTACTGAGTGTCCAAATATCAAATTTACGCTCGGATAAGACTTATTTTACGGTGGTGGCCCTTAGAAACATTATTATAAACTGACATAATACTGAAGTTTCAAATTAATTTTTGTTAAGTATTGAGTCCATGGGAGTACTTCAATAAGCATTTCTGGAAGTTATCCATTGTAGTCAACCCTTTGAGTATTAAACCAACACTTAATACTCAAAGAGTCAACCGCAATGAGTAAGCTATATCTATGGAATAAGCCCTAAGTTCTTTAACTAAAGTTAGCCATTCCACGTTTCCTCAATATTCTCACTCTACATATTATCTGTTTTGAGATCGCACGTCTAAACACTTTTAACCGCAAAAACACATTGTGCGACTCTCTCACACCTCAAGTTTAAGTTTATGACCGAAAGTTGTAGCTTTACTTCGTAGTAAAAATGTTCCCACTTGTGGGAAACTACGTCATAATGTATAATTAGATATTCCACTGCGAAGTTGATTCCGTTAGTGACCCATTTCATTTTCTTTTTTTTTTTAAAAGAATCAGTCTTTGAGTATTATTAGGAGTGGATACAACAATAGTGCAACAGGTGGGGATCGAACCTGCGACGTTTAAGTTTTTCAGTCCACAACTTTAACCTCTGGCCTATTGAGGTATTATCGGATTTATGGTGTGGAGTATATACCCTTATTTTTCTACCTCTTTGACCTCTTTCAGACCCCGTTTTATAGAAAGCATTGTAACAAATTATTGTGCACACGTCATAATCGCTACCTAATCAAAGAAGGATCGGCGCGTCGGCGTCCGCGCACCGATATGGCGAACACGTTCGCAACCTCATAAACCTTTACAAGGAAACCTGTGTGTCACTGTTATAGGGATAATAGCCGCCGTTTTTGTATATCACTACAGTCACTGATTAAGCCAAATTGATAAGACAAAGGAAATACCAAAGGATTAAATAGGTAGGTTAGAGGTATAGCTCGTAAACCTATTTCCGTTAACAAAAGTTTTCCTGTTTTATTATACTTACCAATTTTTTTTAAAGCTTGTGGCTGTAAAAATTAAAAAGCCACTCGTCCATGGTATTATATTATTACAGATGATTACAGAAGTTTTAATGGTATTAAAAAAAATAGAATAAAAAAAAATAGATTTATACGCAAGTATTTTTTATTACTTTTTTTTAATTCCTTTTCTATAGAAATATACTTTAAATAATATAACTCAAAAATAAAAATAATGAAAAACAACATTGCTAAACTGGTTTAAGTATGTAATTTAAAATTTTCAGCGAAAAATCTTCGAAAGCTCCTTGATGTCTCATAAAAACAAAACTTATTTTCAACGCCATCTTTTGGTAAACTCGTAAAACATAAAAGTTTTCTATTCGACACTAGATGTCACTTAACAAATAATTTAGACATCAGTCAACAGATGGCAGAGTGATTCATAATTGTACATACACGATTACAATCGTGTACATACACGATTGAGCATAGATATTAAATTATTCAATTTATCTTTAGCTTTAAATATTTTTGAGACTCGATATTTTAAAAATTGTTTATTTGTTTTTTACAGCTAAGAGGGAATGTTTTTTCTTTAACATTAATGTATTTGCCATATTAAGAACATAGGTAGTGACGCAAACTAGACAAAAGTCTCGCAGCACGAATATGAGCAGGTACGCCAAGTAGACACAGATCAGAAGAGATGCTGCAGAAATTCCGAGTTGTAGTCGAACCACTTGTACATTGTCGAATGTAGCTGGAACAAAAAATATAAGTAAGAACCTTCATAATATTTAGAACGGAGACGGTGAAATATGTCAGTTTATGAGCTGTTTTAATTTAAAAAAAAGTCTAACATGTTCTTTGAGTCTTGAAACTAAAACAATGATAGAAAATAGGCATGATTTCAAACGCGATTTAAACTTAATCTATCCAACAAATTAATATAATATATAGATAAGTACCTAATAATTAATTCGAACGTTTATTATCAACGAATAACTGTATGGTTAATCACAATATTCAGGTAATTATGTACGTAGCAAACAATGCTATCGAATTTCAGTCGGTTCATTTGGATTACCGACAAAACTGAAATACAATGGCCTATACAAAATAATCCAACCATTTACGACCATGTTCCGCGGTATTAACAATTTAGCGAAGCAATAAATGCTCACGCAAACCCTCCATAATGATCTGCGGGTCCTTTGCCAACTTTCTCAGTTTGCCTACCTTTCGAAAAGTTAGTACAATCATTTCCATTTTGGGTAATTTTTCATATATTCATACTAGTAGTTACCATGTCGCCAACTTTGACATATTTTTCTAGTATCATTAATTTTTTGCCCACTTCTTATAAACAACGCATCAAACTTCTCACTTTGCCAACTAAGGGACATTAACAAACAAAAGTGAAATAAAAATTCAGAATATCATTTACCGAAAAAAATAACATGAATGTGAACTACCTATATTTTATGCTGAATAAAGAAATGTAATTAAAAAAAATTGTGAGCCGTCGTGGGACGCCTGGCAGATGTGAAACATCGACATTATTTTGTAAAAGTAATATGCAGAAAAGAACAGATTGTGATAGGAACTAAATATGTCACTGAGTATACATATAATAATACTACTACTACCCCTACCCCTACCCCTACCCCGACCCCGACCCCGACCCCTACCCCGACCCCTACCCCGACCCCTACCCCGACACCTACCCCGACCCCTACCCCGACCCCTACCCCTACCCCGACCCCCACCCCGACCCCTACCCCGACCCCGACCCCTATCCCGACCCCTACTCCAACCCCTACCCCTACCCCTACTCCTACCCCTACCCCTACCCCTGGGTAGGGGTTTAGTAGGGGTAGGGGTTTATACAACCATTTATCTGGCAGAGGGGGGGGGGAACATGACTAATAAAATTTAGCACTTTAAAATATCATATTTCACAAACGGATCCCTGAATTGAAAAATGGTGGTCATATTTTTGAAAGACCTATTCAACGACCCCACAGTATGGGATAGACGAGAAAAAAAAATTCATCCCCACTTTACATGTAGGGCAGGTACCCTAAAAAAAATATTTTTCACAATTTTATTTCACCACTTTGTCGCCGTGATTGATACTTATACCCTTGTCAAATTACAGATTTCTAGTACCAATAGTCTCTGAGCTAAGCCGCGGACGGACAGACAGACAGACAAACAGACAGACAGACGGACGGACGGACATGGCGAAACTATAAGGGTTCCTTGGTTACTACGGAACCCTAAAAAGGGGATACCAGCACTACCGTAATGAACCGAAAGGTGGCGGTTCTATCCTTTCTATACATAATCATTAATCTGTGATCCTTTACACCAACAAAAGCATTTCCAAAGAGGGTTGACGTCAGGCAGGCGGCCGGTCGAATATCATGCCGAATCACTTACAACATGGCTTACAAGACATGAGGAAAGAAAAATAGAAAATGAAATACAGATTTTAGAATAAAACAAAATCAAGTCAGTCAACAGAGACATCGAATAAATTATGAAAAAATTATCAGTTAATAGAGGTCACATGTCATGATTATAAAAACAGATCTTATATCAAAGTGAAACCACTTTTGTTATCGATTGTGGAAAAGGATGGCGATGTGAGACACTTTTTAGCAATAAATATATTTGTTGGCAAAATGAAGGTATTAACATGAAAAAGTAAAAAAGTTGGCAAACTGAGAAAGTTGGCGACATGGTAACTACTAGTATGAATATATGAAAAATTACCCAAAATGGGAATGATTGTACTAACTTTTCGAAAGGTAGGCAAACTGAGAAAGTTGGCAAAGGTTCCGCAGATCCCATAATTAGGGTAACCAAATGTAAAATTGAAAAGTCCTAACAAAACGTCTGTTCTTTACATAAAAGTCCTGTACTCTAGTACAAGATTTGATAGTTAACTATGAATAGTAAACTATGACATTACCATAAAGTAAAATAAACCATAACAATGTTGGGTTGGTATTCTTATACGTTTACGTTTCCTGACCTACGATATGTATGTGATATTTCGGCCATGGCAGTCACTCTCAACTAGAAATAGTCATATTATCATGCAAAAGTGTAAGCGCAAACACAGGTGCATCCTCTGTTTCCTCACTCTCATAATCAAAAGGGACAGTAGTCTGATACGACTGGAGAGGGATCAGGCGCAGATCCGTTGTCTTTACTTTAACCTGCTCTCAGAGGCACCGGGGCATTGAAACCTTCAACTTGCCAACGACGCTGTAATGCTACTGAGAATTTCCTGCGTACAAACCCAATAATCTATGTTTTTCCGACCCAACCCGGGACGCAAATCTGGGACCCCGTCATCCGCAGCCGAAGAAGCTAGCCGAGATCTAACGAGAGTTGATACAGTTATTTATATATCCTGACATTCTCTGGCTGAAATCCAGATAAACGCCTAAAAATCCTTATAGGTATATCGGGAAAAATCCTGGTCTGGTAACCCTACCCTTATAATACATGCAAATACGTTTTATTGGTTTAAAATCGTGCCGCGGTTTCGACTTTCGGGAAACGAAATGCAAACTGCATTAATTGACAATTTATATTAGAATAATCTGATAATGTTACTCATGGAAATTTACGTAATATTAAAACGGAATTGGAAAAACAATTTGCGCCGTGGTTATGTTGGCGCTGTAATTTGTGCAAAAATTTTAGTCCTATATTTTATTTAAATGTGTTTAAGTTAGACGTAGGTATAGGTACGTATTTAGATAGGTACCAATATCAATTTAAACTTGTAGGTATACGTTGATCAGATCACGCGAATTTTCATGAGAGTTCCAGTAGGGTTATTAATAATTTATTAAATTCGACAACATTGATTTTAATGTTATATCCATACGCTATCACATAAAAGTAGATACTTAATATGCTATCGATTATAGTAAATTTTGGTCTTGCTTTAATGCTCAAGTTGGCCCATATACTTATCTATAGCTAACGCTAACGATGTTAATATCTATCTTCTTAGGTTTCAATGGGTTTCAACTTATTCACTTGGCAGAGTATAACGTAATGCATGTTTCAGTAAGTACCTACCTACCTACTTATTGAAATACACACATCAAAAGTGTCTAGGGATCAAGCATTTTTATGCGGATTTCTTGAGATATGAGATGTGGCTATGTAATAAATTTATGATTTTATAAATTTATATGGATCCTTTTTGGTGCATTTCATAATTTGAATCAGGAACTGTCAATCAAATTCGAGTAAAAGATGAAAATCAGCTGTCAATATTTTCCCTATAAAAACATACAACGCATTGAAGACATTATTAGTGCTACTGTTTCCCTACTACTGATTAAAACCAACGTTATTATGGAGCGGCGACGTCATTTAAGCAGGGAAGAAATGCTCAGAGCCGTGGGAATGATAGAAGCTGGTTCCCGGCAACGTACTGTGGCTTTAGCTCTGAATACAAGTCAGAGTGTTATCAGTCGACTTTGGACACGTTACCGAAGCACTGGTACCGTGGCTGAGCGCCATGGAGGACGGTATCGCTGCACCACACGGAGACAAGACCGATACATTCAAATCTTAACTCGAAGAGCTCCAACAATAACCGCCATGATGTTAGCCGTGAGGCTTCATCACTCTTCAGGGAACTTAATTAGCGACCAAACAGTCAGAAACCGCTTGCATGAAGTGAACCTTCATTCCCGAAGACCGCTACGGGTACCACCTATAGCAATGCACAATCGTAGGATTCGATATCAATGGGCTCTTGAACACAGAAATTGGGCAGAAGAACAATGGCGTTTCGTGTGCTTTTCTGATGAGTCTCGTTTTGGTATGAGACCGGATACAAGACGTATACGACACTGGAGAACCCCTGGACGCCAACAGCGATTAAAATCCTGTCAGGAAGTCCATCCTTATAGTGGTGGAACCATCATGGTATGGGCGGGTATTTGGATCGGCGGAAGAACTGAGTCGATTTGGATCAGAGGCAACCTCAACGCTCAAATTTATGCTGAGACGATTGTATCAGACGTCATCGTTCCTCTACAAGTGCAAATCGGTCCCTTATTTCAGTTAATGCATGATAATGCACGACCGCACACCGCAAGAGTTGTAAGACAGACTCTCGCCGCAGCTAACATCAATGTCCTGCCCTGGCCTGCTCAGTCGCCAGACTTGAACCCGATTGAGCATGCATGGGATATGCTACAGAGAAGAGCTCTGCCGAATATGGAGGGTATCCAGTGGCAAGAAGACCTTTTTTTGTTGTTGCAACGAACATGGGCGGCCATTCCACAGCGTGATTTGGATGAACTCATTTTGAGTATGCTAAACCGATGTTCTTGTGTTGTTAGTGTTCGCGGTAGAAACACGGATTATTAATTGTGTAAGTTACCCAATAAAATTTTAAAGAAAACTGTTATTTCAGTCTTTTTTTCGAACTTTAATGTTAGTGGTTCAAATGTCAAAAATCCCTTTATTAGGAAAATGGCAAATTTCTTTATTAATGCAAAGGTGACTTGGTTTATCGTTACTGTGACAAACGAAAACACTTTATTTGATGAATCCTTAAAGAAAATTTTAATTTATATCAATCAGGAGAAAAGTTATTGCAAAAATATATGTTGATCCCTAGACACTTTTGATGTGTGTAGTTCGCGCGTCGAAAGCACGCATCAATTGCATTGGGCAAACCAAACACATGACGGTAATAATATCAGCAGTAGAAAACTAGAAACACGATTGAAACAGCACATCTGCCCTCGATTGACTAAAAGTTGCCGATCAAAATCTTATTCATTTCATGGCATTAGCGTCAAAGTAAACTAAACCATAACAGCATTAAATTAGAGCTCAATTTCGTGTATGCATTATCATACGTTTAGGTATGTACGATACGCTCCATGTTAGAATCAATTCTACTGAATTTATGACTAAATCAATACAGTCAAGGAATATTTTATTTTGACGCTAATACCATGAAATGAATAAGATTTTGATCGGCAATTTTATACAATCGCACCTTGGTCGTTCGCTTAGTAATTTCAGCACATCCGGCACTTGCTGTAATCTGCGATCATCTTTGATCTAACTTTTAGGGTCGGAAAGAAGTCGGGTTTTCGCAGAGGAACGCATAAGTGAAATGCCAAATACGACTCACACATGTATCCATTCTTACCGCGACCCAGTAATGAAACCTAGAAAATGAAATAATTAATTTAAATAGAAGTGATAATCCGAACTTTAGAATGTATAGCGCCGAGAAAACTTTCTCCGATAAGCTTCCAAGCCTTCTGCGATTTGTATACTTTTAAGTAATCTGAGGAAAAAAACTTCAAACTATAACGCTTAGAAGCGCAATAGCTTGTCAACGCGTTGATATTATGCTATTTTTAGTAAACTTTTAAAAGCCGACCAACGAAGAAACTGCGTTTTGGTAATACGCAGTTTCTTCGCCTTAATGACGAGCTCGTAAAAAATTGTTAAATAATGATGTAGATACTGTGCTGTGAAAGTGTGTCTTAATTCATCACAATAACCATCAAAAACGTAATTATCAGTAGCGGTATAGTTCTTGCAATTCACGAGGGCGTCTGACTTATGGTTGTGTGTGTGTCGTTTCTGTATAAGTGTGAGCGAGCGCAATGCTCGTGGCTGCCCGCTCCCACCTAGGCTTTGACAGGCACGCACAGTTATGCAATGTGCATGTATACGAAGTAACCACGAGTAAAGCTCACTCGCCTTCGTGAATTGCAAAACTGTACCAGAAAATAATTACATAGCACACACATATTCATTGTTTGTTATTACATATTCATGGATTGTTTTGAGCCTACGCTTGGAGCGGAACTTTGTTAGAAACTTCTGTTCTAAGCGTTATAGTTTGATGGAAAAAATATTCTAAGCCTAGGGCCGGTTGTAATTGATAGCCACCATGCCCTCAACGTGTAAAAAATATCACGCGACATAGCACCTCGTTTAATTGCCTCTACGGGTGAGATAAGTGGCAACGATCAGTTTTTACACAAGGAATCAACTTAGCGATTCAGCGCGGAAATGCAGCTAACATTCTTGGCACCGTTCCACGCAGACTTATTTATCACTTACAATTATTTTATTATTAGCTTGAATTTTAACTATTTAAAACACCTTAAAGATGTCGTAAAGGGATCGTAATTATGTTTGATTTGGGCACTCCTATTTTTATTCCAATATGCACTACGTATGAATTTTATTTTTATTAGTTTTAGATAATATTTTGTTTGGTAAGGGCCTTTATTTTTGAATTTATAATGCCTTTTTTTATATACCTAATTAAAAAGATATTTAAGCAGACGTACAACATTTTATATTTTTCACTCATTGTATCATCGGGAGTGTTAAAACAATGGAAGTAAGTTTAAACTATAGGAATATAATAAAATAAAAATGTAAGATATAATTAGGTGGCCAAGAGGGTGCCCATCGGTAATACGTCACGAATCATGATCCCGTTGACAGGCTGTAGGGGAAGTCAACTATGCTATGACCCCTACCTTCGGGTGAAAATGAACCGCTTTTTCAAGAAACACGCAATTTTTTCAACAAAAACTTCCATTAATTGACATATTGGAAGTTTTTCTGGAAAAGTTAAAACTACAACACACTTACAAGAAAGAACTTTTTAAAGTTTCAAGTAAGTTTATATGACGTCTCTATCGTATACTCGTACTGTAAGTTCAACTAACTTTCTATTGTCTTTATTATGTTATGTCTAGTAATAAATTTTCACAAAACCAACATGAATTTTCTTTATTAAAAAGGCAGATATTTTGGCCTAGAAAATTAATGTTAACAAAAAATTTAATTTCTAAATTCAAAAACACTTCCCATCATCTATTCGATATTAATCCTCATATGGCAATGACCATCATTCGATTCTGCTTATTTGTTCCAAAATTTACTTATTACCTTAGATGACCATCTTGAGACAACAAAGCCGCACCTACTCTTTCTCACGGAGACCCAAATTCAGAGCCCAGCAGATACAGCGTACCTGCAGTACCCCGGGTATTCGCTTGAGCATAATTTTAAAGCTCGCGCAGGGGTTTGTTTGTACGCTCGTGATAATATCTGCTGCCAACGTCTCCATAATTTGGAGGTACCTAAGTTCTCAGTTCTGTGGTGCTTGGTTGATACAGGTTGTGAGCAAACAGTGCGTTGCGTGCGTTTATCGTTCGCATAGTGGTGACCAGGAGACGACTCAGTTGTTCAACTACCTCAGCGAAAAGGCTGACATCGTCCAACATCGATATCCTGCCGCACAGCTGGTATTTCTGGGAGACTTTAATGCCCACCACCAGGAGTGGCTCTTCCCATACTTGAAAACTGACCATGCCGGGAGAGAGGCGCGCAAATTTGCACTATCGCTAGATCTCTCTCAGCTAGTCCAGGAGGCCACTCGGATACCAGATGTTGATGGACACACACCCAATTGCTTGGACCTTCTGCTGACAACTGATCCAGACAGGTTTTCGGTCTCAGTTTCTTCCCCCTTGGGGACCTCAGACCACTGTGTTGTGAAAACTGTATCCAATTTTTATCCTCCGTCCTCAGACTCTTCAGTTAAAAGACGGGTGTGGCGATACAGGTCAGCAGATTGGGATGAGATGCGGCACTTTTTTGCATCTTATCCTTGGCGGCAGGCTTGTTTCTCTACCAACGATCCGTCGAGCTGTGAGAGTGCTATATCGGATGTGATACGCCAGGCAATGGAATACTTTATACCATTTTCAGACGTATCGCCCGATGGTAAGACACCCCCGTGGTACAACGCTGAATGCGCTGTTGCAGAGGCTCGTAAGCATTCAGCGTTTGTATCATGGGCGGACGCTCGCGCTCTCAAAGCTCCGGATGTCAAAATCAAGAAAAGAGAATTCAATATTGCCGCCAAATCCTACAAGACGGTTTTGGAAAGAGCTCGCTTCAGTCGAACTAACCGCATCGGGCGTAAGCTAGCCTCTCACCCCAGTGGTAGCAAAGCTTTCTGGTCCCTCGCGAAGTCGGTTGAAGCGAGCTTTTGCCGTCCTTCGCTGCCGCCTCTGCAGAAACCAGATGGATCACTGGCTGTTTCTGCAACAGACAAGGCTAATCTTCTAGCATCTCTGTTTGCTGAAAACTCACGTCTTATTGCTGGAAACAAATGCACGCCCACCCTTCCAACTTGTGACTCCGTTATGCCGGAGATACGCATACACCAGCAAGAGGTTCTAAAAACTCTTCGTAACCTCGACGTGAGCAAGGCCAGTGGCCCTGATGGTATACCTGCAGTTGTCCTGAGGAGTTGCGCCCCTGAGTTGTCTCCTGTATTAACACGCTTGTTTCGTCTCTCTCTTGAAACTGCTCATGTCCCCAAGTCGTGGAAAGTTGCAAACGTGCAAGCAGTACCGAAAAAGGGGAGTCGTGCTGACCCGGCCAATTATAGACCGATAGCAATCACGTCCATCCTTTGTAAAGCTATGGAACGTGTGCTTAACAATAAGCTCCTGGCATACCTGGAAGAAAACGATCTTCTGTCTGACCACCAGTACGGCTTTCGGAAAAACCGGTCCACGGGTGATCTTCTAGTGTATGCCACACATACTTGGGGCGAAGCCATTGAGAAACAGGGTGAGGCACTCGCCGTGTCTCTTGATATTTCAAAGGCTTTTGACCGGGTTTGGCATGACAGTCTTCTCAGTAAGCTTCCGTCATACGGGTTACCCACTGGCTTATGTAGCTGGATATCTGATTTCCTGAGTGAGAGGTCATTTAGAGTTGTCGTTAACGGCTGCTCATCTGACCTAATGGCTGTCAACGCCGGTGTTCCTCAGGGATCTGTTCTGTCCGCAACACTTTTCCTGCTGCACATCAACGATCTTCTAAAGCCCGGTATCTTTGGGTACGCTGATGACAGCACTGTTACGGACAGATACATGTCCAGCTCTCGAGCCAGTGCTACTGAGATCCATGAGTATAGAGAGGCCATGGTGAATCGCATTAACTTAACTCTGAAGGAGGTGTCCGATTGGGGCGACGCCAATTTAGTTAAGTTTAATGCCACCAAAACTCAAGCGTGTTTATTCACTGCCAAAAGGAGTCCCTTTACCTTGACTCCAACTTTCCAAAGTGTGTCCATACCGATTAGTGACCATATTGAGCTCCTGGGCATAGACATCTCGCCCAACCTCAATTTCGGGAAATGCATCGAGTCAAAGGCAAAAACAGCAGCCAAAAAACTTGGTATCCTGAACAAGGTGAAGCGGTGCTTCACGCCTGAGCAGCGCCTGACTCTCTATCAGGCTCAGGTGCGCTCGGCCATGGAGTACTGCTGCCACCTATGGGATGGCTCTGCCAAGTACCAACTCGATGCATTAGACTCGGTAGATCGCCGTGCCCGCCGAATTATAGGTGATCAGTCACTAACGCAGGCAAAAATGCTCAGTCTGCAGCACCGTCGCAATGTTGCCTGTCTATCGGTCTTCTATCGGATATACTTTGGAGAGTGCGCTCAAGAACTTCACAACCTTGTGCCCCCTTTACCGTTTTACCACAGAACTTCGAGAAATCGTGAGCGTTGGCATCCTTACGTGGTTGAAATCCAACCTGCTCGCACGAAACGCTTCTGTTCAACGTTTCTGAATCGAACCGCTAAGGTGTGGAACGCACTTCCAACTTCTGTGTTTCCGGCCACGTTTAACCTCAGTACCTTCAAGGCAAGAGTGAATAGGCATTTTCTAGGCAAGCGCGCTCCAACCTAGACCTCATCAGTGCTGTCCAGCATTGATTGTCGTCAAGCGCATGCCTATCCTGCAATAAAAAAAAAAAAAAAAAATGTTCACCTCTTTGGAAATTTAATAATTTATTGGAAAATTTGGATAATTTTATACAAAATATTCTATCTGACATCTTAAATTGTCCGATAGATGATCAAGTATGGGCCCAGGCTTCTCTTCCGATCAGGTATGGAGGTCTGGGATTCCGCAAAATTTCTAGTGTCTCTCTGCCAGCTTTTCTTTCCTCTGCTTATAGTACACACACTCTCTTTGAAAAAATTATATCCCAGTCTTTAGGATCAATTGAGGTGTCGTACTTGGCAGAGGCAAGAAATGGATGGTCAGCGATTAGCCCAAATCAATTGCCGGTTTCTCTTCCTTCCCAGAGACAGTGGGATGACATTATTTGTAAAAAAACAGCAAATTCTAAAGACCGTGCTCGTCTTCTCGCTGTCTCTGCGAAAGAATCCGGACACTGGCTCCATGCTTTCCCTTCTGCTAATTTGGGCACTCTTTTAAACCACGCCACTCTTGCAGTGGTAGTTGGTCTTAGGCTTGGCGCCAAAATAACCCAGCCTCACCGTTGCCACTGCGTTGACCACGTCGACGCTTACGGTCATCACGGGCTCTCCTGTTCGAAGAGCGCTGGTCGTTTCTCCCGCCACAATGCCCTCAACGACATCATCCGCAGGTCTCTTGCTACTGCTCAAGTGCCAGCTGTATTAGAACCTATTGGTTTGGCACGTAGTGATGGCAAGAGACCTGATGGTATGACGCTTGTTCCTTGGAGGACAGGGAGGTCGCTTGTGTGGGATGCCACCTGTGTAGATACTCTAGCTGCTTCCCACATCCATGCGACCTCCTCTGTGGCGGGTGCAGCGGCTACTAGCGCCGAACAGGCTAAGAGGCGCAAATATGAAAAACTTAACAGTGGTTTCATATTTGCGCCTTTTGGTGTAGAGACCCTGGGGCCGTGGGGCCCGGAGGCTCGCGCACTTTTTTTTAGAGATATCGAAAAGAGTGATCGAGTCTACCGGGGATCCAAGAGCTGGCAGCTACCTTGGCCAAAGGATTAGCTTGGCTATCCAAAGGGGTAATGCTGCCAGCATCTTGGGTACTATGCCACACTGCGGTGGCTTGGATGGGGTTTTAGATTTTAATTAGTTTTTATTTTAGTTTTAATTTTATTAGTTTTTATGTTAGTTTTAATTTTAGAGTAAATTTAGGTTTTTAATTGTATATATGTATTTAGTCATTTACACAATAAACACTTAATTCCATTTGAGGAATATCAATAAAAACTTTAGTTCTATAGGACAGGTAGTTATGCAAGTTAGACTTAAAATGTAATAGATACTTATTATAACTTTTACACAATCCCGCTGAAGCTAAGCACGATTCGCGATGATGAGAAAATTATATTTTTCACTACACTTGATAGCTTTCCCACTTTAGGTAGCGTTGATATAAATACATCTTAATATATATAAATTACGTGTCACGTTGTTTGTCCGCGATGGACTCCTAAACTACTTAACCGATTTTGATCAAACTTCATAACTATCTGTAATTTGGTCCAACTTGAAAGATAGGATAGTTTTTTTTTGGATTTGGATAGTTTATTTGTTTTATTTATATAGATAATTTGGCGGTACGAAGTTCGCCGGGTCAGCTAGTACATTATATTTATTCATCGTTTTATATCCGCTTGAACGCCTCGCATATTATATGGTATCTTTTAAATACCTACCTATCAGAATTCAGAAATCAGGTAGGTAGTAATATATACGTATACGTATAGTACGATAGTCCAATTTCATTTTTTGTGACGAGAAAGAATTTAATTTATTAAAAGATTGATTGTGTTGTAAAAACTATGAAATTTATTTATCCATTCAAGTAAATTAATACAATAGTACAACAAATGTATTGGAGAGTTTTATTGGTGGAAATACATTCGTTATAAAACTCTACACATGAGAACTCGACGTGGAATCAAATACCTAGGTGCGAAACTGCGTTATTTTCCCACGGTCACGAATTACGACGCGCGATCATGAGCGAATTACGCGCGAAATGGATTTTACTGCACTAGATACAGATAGGTATACCTACTCTAGATAGGTAGGTAGCACCTACCTAAATAATAATATACCTGTTCCAAAACGAAAAGTAATATTTATCGCATACTTAAAATTCTCTTCTGTATCCTATGTGCATGCATATTATTTCCCCAGTTAGAAACTACTCTTACTTACAAACTAGATTGCATAAATAATCGAATAGAAAACTGATAGCTATCTATTTCAAAAATTAAATCGTACACTTTTAAAAACTTAAGTAATACGGAACAGCTGACAGAA
The DNA here is from genome assembly GCA_029955525.1 of Oeneis ivallda. NCBI lineage: Eukaryota > Metazoa > Arthropoda > Insecta > Lepidoptera > Nymphalidae > Oeneis > Oeneis ivallda. The sequence goes on along the minus strand of JARPMR010000016.1, from coordinate 13,623,312 downwards.
CTTCAAGATATTTACGGAAAATTACGCTAGCTTACAGCTTAAAAGCTACTTCAAGTTGTCCGAACAACTGTATTAATATTTAATAGTATCCAATTATTTATTATTAATAACCAAACGAGTATCTACAATTCCCGGCGTACAAGGAAAAGATGACGATGGCGATGGATGCACAAGTGGAGTTTCAATGGCAATGGGATTCTATCGGTAGAAAGATAGGAGACGTAGTAAGTACCTAGAGTCTAGGTCTAGGTCCTAGACCAACAAACACCCGGAGAACTTAAAAGAGTAAGATTCTCATGAATTGTCAAGACCAACAAATTCCTGAAAAGCCGGCAACACATTGGTGGTGCGTCTGGTGCTACACTACAAATGTTCATGGGCGGCGCGGCGGTAATCACTTAATATCAGGTGACCCGCCGCGGGCTCGTTCGCTCGCAATTCATTTTAAAAAAAGACAGTAACCAAAGGCAGGAGGAAGTCAGAGAGACATGAAAAATTACTACAGCTCTATTTTCCCCGGAGGATAATAGTCTCAGTCTATCAAACTCTTAATAAACCAGTCTATACACCCAAAAATGATTGACATACAACTTTTAGTTGAACAACTATTTAGTTGTGTTTCATAAGTTTATGGGAATGTACTGCGATCATAGGTAATGATCATAGGGGGGTAAGGGGGAGAACGATAATTACATCTGATCGGCCCCAACTGTCAACCTCGCCTGCCCGCGGTGCCCCCTGCTGGAAACGGACGAGGCTCTGGCGACCGACCAATGGCGGTATATCCATAAACCCGGCTGGGCAACCAGCTGGATGAGGCTTCAGTGACCTTGGGTCTAATAAACCCTAAAAAATCTGGTGCAGAAGGCAAGGGGAAACCACTGCACTAATTTCCCAAGAAATCCGTATGAAAGAGAACAATATAAAGAGAGTGAATAAATGCGACCCGGCAACCCGGCGCCATGTCGATACCAGGTCGCATGGTGTGAAATGTGCTACTGGACACACTGTTGCGACTCACCAGGCGCAGTGTGAACAGAATGCTACTGGTGACACATTATCTAACCAGCGTGCACATCTTCGGAAGAAGTTGAAGATAGGAACCTGGAACGTCCGAGGCATGATACAGCCCGTGAAAAAGGAGATAATAGATAAAGAGCAACAACGCTACGGTCTGAAAATATTAGGGCTTACTGAGACTCATATGAGAGGCTCCGGATTCTATACAACACCAACTGGATATACTGTCTATTTCTCTGGTCCCGAAGACGAAAGTAAGAATGGAGTTGCCGTGTCTGTAGCGCCCGACATTAACAAATCGGTGCTAGGATACAACCCAGTGAGTGACCGCATTATAACCCTAAGAATCAACACAAGGCCATGTCGCGTCAATCTGGTAGTCGTTTACGCATCCACATCAGCGTCAACTGAGGATGTCATTGAGGCATTCTACAACCAAGTCGACGACACTCTAAAAAGGTTGCCGTCGAGAGATATTACACTTTTAATAGGCAACCTCAACGCAAAAGTAGGAGATACTACTAATGACAATCACCTCAGAGAAGTTGTCGGAAGATATGGACTTGGAGAGAGGAATGACCGGGGTGAAAAGTGGCTACAATTCTGCGCTGAGAACTCCCTCACAATCATGAACACATGTTTCAAGAATCACCCGAGGAGACTCTATACGTGGGTAATGCCAGGAGACCGGGCTAGAAACCAGATAGACTACATCACGATAGCTAAGAGATGGAGATCCTGTATTAGCAATACAAAAACCTACCCTGGAGCAGATTGTGGGAGTGATCACAAATTACTAGTGGCAGAAATGATGCTGAAGCTGAAGAAATGCTCTCGCATAATTCACAAACCACAAAAAAGACCGGATCAAGGTGAGCTTTCAGTATTCAGCCACTGCATCGAGAGAAATATGACAGATTTCACCATCGACTACAATGTTGATGTCGACCAGAACTGGAGCAAGATAAAAGACATCATACTTTCATCGCGTAAAGAGAGTCAGAGAACAAGGGTGGATGCTCCAAAGAAAGCATGGATTACGGAGGAGACTTGGAAGTTTATTAAAGACCGGAAAGAACTTCTTGTAGGCAATGTTGACTCTAGGCATGAAAAATATCAAGAACTAACAGCGACGGTACAACGCATGTGTCGCAAAGACTACAATGATCACCTGAACTCTATCTGTCAAGATATTGAGGATCATGCCAAACATTTTCACACGAAGGATCTATTTCTCAAAATAAAGATTATTACTCGAGAGCTGAAGCCAAGAACCTGGGCCATAGAAAATGATGAAGGTACATTGCTGACCGAAGTTGATCAAGTCACAGAAAGGTGGCGATCATACTGTGAGGGTCTGTACGCACATTCTGCAACACAAACAGCAGGTGCAGTAGATCAAGTAGAAGACCATTGTAAGGAACCTGAGATTCTTGAATCTGAGATTAGGAGTGCAATTTGGAAGCTTAAAAACAATAAAGCGGCCGGAGGAGACTATATTTTCGCCGAAGAGTTAAAGCGCCTAGGAGAACGAGGTATAAAGATAATACTTGATCTATGCAATCTCATATGGAAAACCGGAATCTGGCCCACAGACTGGAAAAAATCCTTGGTCATCCCGTTGCACAAAAAAGGATCAACAAGAACATGTGGAAATTATCGCACAGTTGCACTTATATCACATGCCAGCAAGATAATGCTTTATGTACTAAACAGTAGGTTACAGTCTTTTCTTCAGTGGCAAATACCCAGTGAACAAGCGGGATTTGTCAAAGGACGAGGCACAAGGAAACAGATTGTGAACGTGAGGCAAATAATTGAGAAGAGCCGAGAATTTAACGTGCCTATGTTCATGTGCTTCATTGACTACTCAAAAGCATTTGATTGCGTGCAATGGGATTGTCTGTGGAAAATACTGCAAGAAATGGGCGTACCCCAACATCTCATAGCTCTGGTCGCAAACCTATACCAAGAAAGCGAGTCCATGGTCAGAGTTAACGACGTTATCTCTGGACCTTTCAAGCCGAAAAAGGGAGTACGGCAGGGATGTATTCTCTCTCCCATTCTTTTTAACATCTATGGAGAATATATCATGAGAAGAACCCTAGATGGATGGGAGGGAGGAATTACCATTGGAGGTGTTAAAATCAGCAACCTGAGATACGCGGATGACACCACACTCTTTGCGTCATCGGAAAAGGAACTAGCTCAACTGTTCCGCAGACTAGAACTGGAGAGTGGACTGGTTGGACTTAGTATTAACAAAGCAAAAACAAAAGTTATGCTAGTCGACAGGGCCGGTCAACTCGCTAGGACTGGCGAACTTTCAGATTTGGAGTTCGTAAGCGAGTTTGTGTACCTCGGATCTTTACTATCGGACAAGGGAGGGAGTGAACTCGATATCAGAAGACGAATTCAAATAGCCAAAGGTGCGATGAGCAAACTAATTAGAATTTGGCAAAGCAGGAAGATCTCTAATACAACCAAAAAGAGACTCGTGAATAGCTTAGTCTTCTCAATCTTCCTCTATGGCTCTGAAGCGTGGACGATCCGAGCGGCAGAGAGAAAAAAGATTGACGCGTTTGAGATGTGGTGTTGGAGAAGGATGCTTCGCATACCGTGGACGGCTAAGAGGACAAACAAGTCTATCCTGGAGCAACTTCGCATTGGCACTAGATTGTCCACAATTTGCTATCAGAAGATCTTGGGGTATTTTGGCCACATTGCCCGACGCCTTCCCAGTAATTTAGACAAACTGATAGTCATAGGCAAGGTGGAGGGCAAAAGACCTCGCGGCCGATCACCTAGCCGCTGGTCGGACCAGATCAAGACACTCACTGGCCTCCCATTTACGACCGCAATAAGGAAGGCTGAGGACCGACAGGAGTGGAAGGCTTTAGTGACCACCGTTACGAAAAACCTGAATTACGGACACGACCTTCAGAAATGAAGAACGCGATCAAGAAGAAGACTGCGATCATAGAATGTACGCAAACTATCAACACGATAGTTGCTCGACAAAAAAATCAAAAAGCCTTTTCGATTTGCTTTTGATTATAGTTTAGTTGTGTGGAATTCACGAAAAGTACACAACTCGACTAAACTGTTTAGTCAAGGTTTAAGGTCTGTGTTTAGGGAAGGTACCTTAAAAAAATATATTTCACAATTTTATTTCACCACTTTGTCGGCGTTATTAATATTTATACCCTTGTCAAATAACAGATTTCTAGTACCAATAGTCTCTGAGCTAAACCGCGGACGGACGGACAGAGACAGACAGACAGACAGACAGACAGACAGACAGACAGACAGACAGACAGACAGACAGACAGACGGACGGACATGGCGAAACTATAAGGGTTCCTTGTTTACTACAGAACCCTAAAAATGATTGCATCATTCTAACGATCGCAATTACCTCTGATTGGCTGAATTTATGGCGTTCTTGCTGCTTCAATGCATTTTAACCAATAGCGGGAGAGTAACAGCCAATCAAAGGTCATTGCGATTTGCGATAAATTTTAGAGAATACCATTACTACTTACTGGTTTAGAAATAGTTCAAACTTGAAGAGGGATCTTTAGTAATGACAAAATTTTACGATACCTAACGGTTATTTGCAGAATCGTAGCTTCTGAGATACCAATTACCAAATAAGTAGGAAGCAGGCTTTCGCAATATTTCCTCGTAGTCACGAATCACGATTCGCGATTTACATTTTCGAAATGCACAGTAAACGAGTTTGCGTTGACTACAGCTCGTTGAGAGGTTTCCCATAGCACTGTTATTTATTTGATTTGACGTTGAGATTAAATACCATGACTATAGTAATATAATAAGAATGATATTATAAATGAAGCAGTGGTAGCCTAGTGGTTAGGACTGTGGTCTCCTATTTGGGGGGTCGCAGGTTCGATCCCGGGCACGCACCTCTGACTTTTCGGAGTCATGTGCGTTTAAGCAATTAAATATCACTTGCTTCAACGGTGAAGGAAAAGATCGTGAGGAAACCTGCACATCTGAGAGTTCTCTATAATGTTCTCGAAGGTGTGTGAAGTCCGCCTATTCGCATTGGGCCAGCGTGGTGGACTATGGCTTATATAACCCTTCTCTGAGAGGAGACCTGCGCTCAGTAGTGAGTCGTTGATGGGTTGCTAGTAGTGATGATTATATAGCATAATACATAAGTCGTAAGTTGATATGAGATAGATATGAGTTGTGACTATAATATGTACCTACATAAATTGATACGGTAATTTGGAGGAGCGAGCCAGTTATCGTAGTTAATCTCTATCATAAAATATATGGTAAGTGGGCATCGTAGATCCTTATCTAATGAACTGTTTATTCCTAATCTGACCACCTTTATAAAAAAATGACGATGATTTTTATAGATGTCTGATATTTAATTGCTAAATCGCACATAGCTTCAAAGAGTCAGAGTCCGGTCTCGAACCCGCAAGCCCCCGGTAAAACATTGCAGTCCTAACCACTGCTGCAATTTTTTGTTAAGATGGATACCTTCGTAGTTTAGTATATACCGATGATGCAATAGAAATAAATATTTAAAAATAATTATTGCTAACTATACTATTCAGTACGGGCTACGGCAGATGTCATTACAAGCTTCTATGCCATTAATAAAACATGAGCGCAAAACTTTTTTTATCGGGTTTCGTAGATATCTCGACGTATTAAGTTATTGAGACCAATTACATAAACGCTCAAACATGGTAGCCATTCACATACTATGCTTATGACGATTAATCAACGCTTATAGGGCTATTGGAAACATCAGGCGTTTATGGTTGTAATAAAAATGGTCATGAAAATTATGAAGCTATTTTAAAATTTGAATCATCAATCTTTCATAAGATTGATTAATCAAAATTGTTATCAAAAGAGTATTCGATCAATTAATTTTATCTATTAAAATTGTTATTTAAAATGATCACTTTCAACTAAAATTATAAAATTGTGCCTTTGTATTTTATTTATCATAATGTTGTAACTAAAATATAAACATTATCACAATATGGAATACAATATAAACTTGCTGACGTCTCACAATAATTGCTGTAAAAGTATTTTTTGTGAGACAAAGAGAATCGCGGCGAAATATTTATTTTAAGACTTCCGTAAGGTAGGTACGAGTATTATAATATAAATACTAGTGGTTCGTCCCGAACTGACCTCGCGGTAACGGTATCCCATAACTATTCATTCAATCGATACATGACGACCAAAACTTTTTTTTTTAAATATATAAACCAGCGCTTGACTGCAATCTCACCAGATGGTAAGTGAAGATGCAGCCTTAGTTGGAGCGCGCTTGCCAAGAAGATGCCTATTCACTCTTGATTTAAAGGTACCCAAGTTATAGTCAGTTGGAAAAACGGAAGCCGGAAGGGCATTCCTTTTAGCGGTGCGTATTAGGAACGAGGAAGCAAAGCGCTTAGTGCGGGATCGGGGAATTTCGGGAAATACAATCCTAAGTCCTAACATCCGTCCCAATGTTCGTTCGTGATAACGAAGTTGACAGAAAGCATCACCTAACTTTAGGTGCCCTTACTATAGGTAATTAACCCGTAAATGTTAGGGAACGTTAGTGAAAAGCTTACAGAGTAAATATTCTTAGGTGAAAACATTGAATTAGTACATAAGTAGTACATTAGTACATAATTAGTGAAGTACATAAGTACTAACGAGTGGAAACGGTTAAATTATTCGCACATTAATATAATCATAAGTTCTATGTATCCGGACTCCGTATCCGTGGTCATAGAATAGAATCCATATACAAAAACCAGCCAAGTGTTCCGTACTCATAATTATCGACCGAGCGAAGCGAAGGTCTTTGAGTTAACTAGGGCGATTTGCACTTGTCCGTCCGTCCGTCCGTCCGTCCGTCCGTCTGTCAGAGCCTTATAACTTTTGAATTACTGAACGTAATTACTTCAAATTTAGATATAATATGTAAACCGATGGCCTCCAGCCGAAAATGGCTTAAAAAGTTATAAAAATCTTTATTTCAGGGGGGCTCTCATAGAAGCGAATGCGAAGTAAAAAAAAAAATATCGCGTTACATAAAATTGTTACGTATCATTTTAAAGATAATTTTGAACTGAGTACAAAAATAATTTTTTTTTAATTTTTCCCTTAAAATTGACGAAATGGGGGGCTTTCAAAGTGGCGATTTTATACGCTCGCTTGAAGACGCTCTCTAGAAAAATCCGCTATGGATTTTCAAACTGATTTTATGTTTTTAGGTCACTTATATCCTGTACTTGAACAACAAATACTAAAATTATATGAATATTATAAAGAAACGAGATTATTTAATTTTTAATGGGCGTCAGTAATTCATATAGCATCAACATAGCTTCACAATAATGCTAATAGATGGCGCAGTCAGTAACTATTCCCATGGAACTACGAGTTAAATTCAATGTTTGATAAATAATTCAATGTTTTCACTAACGTTCCCTAACCTTTACGGGCTACCTATAAGTTAGGTGATTGATGTTTTCTGTCAACTTATTTATCACGATCCTGTACGGGACACCTAAAAGGATATTGGGACGGATGTTAGGACTTAGGATTGTATTTAGGAGCTACCTACGTTAAGAGACTCCTACTTAGGGGATGATTTAGGTATGTTTGGTGAAAACGGGCATAATAATAATGTCAGTTTTGGTTATCATGTATCGATTGAATGAATAATCATGGGATACCGTTACCGCGAGGTCTCAGTTCGGGGCGAACCACTAGTTATGTATACTTTTAAATGAATTGATATCAATTTAAACACCTAAGATCACTGAAAGCATAATGATGACCGTTTATTAGTTGTATCCGAATTATTATAAATTATACCCAGAATTAAAATACTGCGAGCTCTGACTACTATACCTACTCCGACTACTGAATAGCTGTAAAAAATATAAAAAAGTGAAAGAACTTACTCAAAAAAATAATAATGCAGTAGAAGATTATCCCGTACACACAATTCGGCACTTTGAAAGGCGAGTTCTCGGGCACGAGCCCCAGGCCCTTGCCGTACCTGCAACACAATCACAATTTTTTTTTAATTTTTACCTAGGTACTCTTTTTAATGTCTTCAATATCTACAACTAAGCTACAATAATTGTAGTTTCGTTGTAGATATTGAAGACATTATATTCTTGAATAATTTAATATAAAAAACTTTTTAATTCATATAAAAAATTATTTTTAAAAGTACGAAGTATATAATTTATTGATGATATTTTGAAAACCGCTCGATCGATTTCGATAAAATTTCAATGGGACCACCTGGGAAGTAGGTATACCCTTTAAAACAAAAAAAGTTTTCCAAATCGGTTCAGGCAGGTGTGAACATACATAAAAAAAAAAGATTCCGACGAGTTGAGAACATCCTCCTTTTTTGAAGTCGGTTAAAAAGTCACATACAAAAATATTCAGCTTTTTCTTCTGTAACTAGCGATTTAGCATTATCCTTACTCTGTGGTTATGGCATGATGGCGTCTAGAAACCGATTAGCGGTCATTGAATTATTTCGATAAAATTTCAATGGGACCACCCTTTGAACCAAAAAAAGAATTTTCCAAATCGGTTCAGGCGTCATCGACTAATCGGTGAACATACATAAAAAAGATTCCGACGAATTGAGAACCTCCTCCTTTTTTGAAGTTGGTTAAAAAAATCGACCAAGTGCTAGTCAGACCCGCACTCGAAGGGTTCCGTACCATCATATAAGATTTAACACCAGGTATTATTAAGATCGAGCAACAACAAAAGTTAATGTATAGAGACCCCTCTTGAATTTTTAACTTTTTTTAGTTGTTAAAATATATAAACTAGTGGTTCGCCCCGAACTGAGACCTCGCGGTAACGGTAAAAAATAATTTTAATTGAATAATATGGTACAAAAAAAATTACAATACATATATTGTATTATAATAAGTAACTAAATAATAATGGTCGACGCAAAACTGTTTTTGGGATAGGTCGTTAGTCGTAACTCGTAGTTCCATGGGAATAGTTACTGACTGCGCCATCTATTAGCATTATTGTGAAGCTATGTTGATGCTATATGAATTACTGATGCCCATTAAAAATTAAATAATCTCGTTTCTTTATAATATTCATATAATTTTAGTATTTGTTGTTCAAGTACAGGATATAAGTGACCTAAAAACATAAAATCAGTTTGAAAATCCATAGCGGATTTTCCTAGAGAGCGTCTTCAAGCGAGCGTATAAAATCGCCACTTTGAAAGCCCCCCATTTCGTCAATTTTAAGGGAAAAATTAAAAAAAAATATATTTTTGTACTCAGTTCAAAATTATCTTTAAAATGATACGTAACAATTTTATGTAACGCGATATTTTTTTTTTTACTTCGCATTCGCTTCTATGAGAGCCCCCCTGAAATAAAGATTTTTATAACTTTTTAAGCCATTTTCGGCTGGAGGCCATCGGTTTACATATTATATCTAAATTTGAAGTAATTACGTTCAGTAATTCAAAAGTTATAAGGCTCTGACAGACGGACGGACGGACGGACGGACAAGTGCAAATCGCTCTAGTTAACTCAGAGACCTCGCTTCGCTCGGTCAAATACACATTCTGTGAAAATTTTAAGTATCTACCTATTATACGGTACGAAAGAGCTACAGCCCACTAACAGACATAAACGGACGAAGGAGGCTTAGTGATAGCACAGAGGGATAGGCTCATATAGGAATCCGTTTGGTTACGGAACCCTAAAAAGTTTAGGATAGGATTTTTTGTACTTCATCATCATCATTAGCAACCCATCAACGGCTCACTCCTGAGCGCAGGTCTCCTCTCAGAGAAGGATTATAGCTGGCCATAGTCCACCACGCTGGCCCAATGCGAATTGGCGGACTTCACACACCTTTGAGAACATTATGAAGAACTCTCAAGGTGTGCAGGTTTCCTCACGATGTTTTCCTTCACCGTTGAAGCAAGTGATATTTAATAGCTTAAACGCACTTGACTCCGAAAAGTCAGAGGTGCGTGCCCGGGATCGAACCTGCGACCGCCCGAATAGGAGACCACAGCCCTAACCACTAGGCTATCACTGCTTCACCACTAAGCTATCACTGCTTTTTGTACTTACTTGGACGAAAGGACCCTGGAACAGCTAGCGTGCTCGCCGATATCGCAGAGCGCCTTGTACCCTGGCCTCAGCTCAGCCAGCAGTTCTACGTACAGCGCGTAAGTGGAGACCATCACGCCTATTAAGCTTATCGTTATGATAGCTCGATTTAGCCGTTTAGCATTCATGATTTAATCTGTAAGGAAGAATAGGTGCATCACGCTAGATTAAGGGCTAATCAACGCTAAATCAGAATTAAGGTAAACGGAATGGATCAGCATCAGCCTCTGACTACGGTTGTTCTCACAGAGTGAGTTTAGGCCATAGTCCACCACGGTGCGTGTATAACGGTTTATACCACGGAATAAATAAATACCTATTAGTATTATTCAAATCAGTGGTTTATACCGTAGTGGACTATGACCGAAATACACATCATTGTGAAGTCTGCCAATTCTGCAAGTTCACACTTGGCCTGTGGTCCCACGATGTTTTCCCTCTCCGTGATATTTAATTGCATAAGTTAAAACGCCCTAACTCTGAAGTTAGATGTGCCTGTATGGGATTCGAATCCTGGACACACTATCACCGCCGCGCTGTTATTAGGCTATCACTTCTGTTCACGGAAATTATATCCCTAGCACGGAATAAGGTAGGTACCTATTCGTTATTCGAACTGTCTTTAAGGTCTGTCTTTAAGGCTTATGGCATTATAATTGCGCCAGTAGAATTATCATCTTCACAGGTTTACATAAAATCTTTACTCGAAAGTGACCAGTTTAAGAAATTAATCAAAATACCGAGCTGGACGTGAGTTACTCACAAATTAGTTAATATTGCTGCAACTACTGCAACTGCTGCAATATTAAATGATGAAGAAATATCGCAATAATGCGGTGACATAATCATTATCGACCCAAGAGCGTCGCCAGCCGATGGCCAAGGGGGGGGCTACTTGATATTAATTATTATGCAGGACGGGAAAAGTATGATTAAATAAAACTTATGCGTTGAGTTAGTGTGTGTGAAAGTGTGTTTGTTTGTCCTTCAATCATGAAGCAACGGATTGATGTGATTTTTTGCAGGGTTCCAATAGTTGTGGACTTGGAGAGTGACACAGGCTACGTTTGATCCCGAGAAAACAGGGTTCCTACTGCATTTTTATTCTAGTTAAGTATAAGTTTTTTAGCTTCACAGTTGAAGATTTGGCAGCAGTATCTGGATTTGAATGATGAAGTATCTACTAATAAGAATTAGGTATTCGCCGTTCTAACAGTTTCTGTATTGAAAATACTGTCAAAATAAAAAATTTACGCTAGGATAAATAAGAATTATTTTACGTTCCTTGGTGAAATCGGCCCTAAGTCTACATTATACAAAAGTCAAGTAGACCTTTCATTATAGCAGATGAAAGTGTTTTAATGATGGCCGTAAAGTTACCTTCGAGAGGTTTAAAAAATATTTTAGATCTTTGACCATGTTTGAATATTTTTTATGAACATTCCATAAGAATCTATATTTCCTCTTTTTGTAAGTAATTTTCCAATTTCTCAAACCAATCAATATAACGAATAATAACGATAATCCGTATTTTAAAAACCAATTCACGCGAACCCTTGTAAATCAATTTCACTATGCAATAGGGGAGTCGTATGCTTTGATGCTACCGTAAAAGAAAAAATGGAATATAAAAGCTCAAACCAATCTACCCCGTTATACCACCCCTTCGTAAACACACGGCATTATTAAAAGGTTTTGTTGCAAATTTTAAATTCAAATTCAAAATAATTTATTTCATGTAGGCCAACTTGTGGCTCTTATGGTTATGACAAGTCAAGAATCTACCACCGGTTCAGCAAGCTGATTCTGCTGAGAAGAGCCGGCAAGAAACTCAGCATGTTGCTCTTTTCAAAACAAAAATATTACAAAATGTAGCTTAGGTATCTATCTTGTGGACAGATAAAGCAAAGCCGATTAGAATAGAACAGCAATATTTTTTATTTAAATACAAGTGCTTTCGAATCATCAAATGAATTTACCACTGCACTGGTTCGGAATGGCGTAGGACTTACAATTCAATACATGTTATGATTTAAAATTTCTGGCTCATTAAATTAGGCCTCTGAGTAGGTACTCCTGCGGGATGAAATCCAAAATGAGAGGGATCAGAGTTACCGACAAGTCATTGAGCCGCGAAGCTGAGGTGGGTCTAGAAGGTGCTAGAAGGTGAAGGTGAACTGCTAGAAGTGTAGGCGTCGGGGTAAATGGTGCTCGAATGGCAACCTCTTACCAGCTAACGTAGCTAAGAACCCCCGCTTGGTGGACAGAGTACCGGAACCTCTTACCAGCTAACGCAGCTAAGAACCCCCGCTTGGTGGACAGAGTACCGGAACGATCTCGACCGATGTGTGAAACGACGGTTAAATAGTGTTTACTAAAATTTGTCTCGGGACACCTACTTTTGGGGTTACGAACCAATATGGTAAACAAGAAAAAAGTTCAAGAACTGTCTTATTGATATTTTTCGTGTAAAATGTAGCCTATGTTATCCGGACCATAATAACGAATCGATTGGCACCTCATTCATCAAAATCGCCTCAACAGTTAGGCGCCACAGTAAAATATACATACATACATAGACTGCTAAAATCATAACCCTTCCTTTTGGCTTTGCCGTAGTCGGGTAAAAAGGACTCTCATGGCGCAAATTCGTCAGTCCAGTTTTTGCTCTTTTAAATTGGTTTTTCATAGCTTCGTCATCATAACAAAAAAATGCGTTACCTAGCTGTTTGTCTTGGCTAATCTTCGAAACGGATGTACTTACTGACTGACAGTGTACACTGATACGAAAAAAGTTTTAGTTTCGCCAAATCTCTTGACGCACGCCTTCACTTAGGGGATGGGTATAACTTGCCGCGGCCGAAAGCATCTGCTACACCAGACCAGAGTCCAGACCATTTAAAAACTTACAAATTCGGTAAGGGATCCCCAGGACCTTCCATTTATCCACTATTCCTCAATTGATTCTTTTTCCGGAATAGAAGCCTACGTCACTCTCCAAGTCCTCAACTATACCTACTTATGTAAAAAAACCACGCCGATGCGTAGCTTTGTTGCGGCGTGATTGAAGGTTAGGGTACGTTTATGAACACGCGACGCGTGCGCCGCCGCGTTCAACGCAAACCCTTCTGTATGAACGCTCTCATACTTGGCCATGTTTGAGTTTACCGCGCGAAACGACGCATCACGCGCTGCGCAACGCCCCGCGTGTGCATAAACGTACCCTAAACCGTCAAACTCACTTTCGCATTTATAATAAGTAATAGGGATTCAGCACTTGGTCAATATAGTTTATATAAATATAATATATTGACCATTAACAACACTTATCGTCTGAATATTAATATAATAAATGATTTGCACTAACTTGGCCTCACTTCACGAATCACGAATATTAATAAAAACGAGTTAACCACTTGATATTACGTACAAGACTGAAGTAAATTATGCGTGGAACGACGCGACGACGCCTGGGGGCTCGCACACATCACTAATCATTGTTTAGACGTCATAAATTATTCATAATTCACTGATAACGTTTCATATTATTTAATCAAGTTTTAATCTCGGTAGGTAAGTACAAACCCTTGTACAGTGTACCCATCAGTCTAATATTTATATAAACAAGTATGATACAAATATACAAAATTGACTGTCTAAACTGTCTACACATCTTTATGTACCCAAGGACACTTCAGTTTTATTTATTAGGTATTATTTGTATAATATAAGTAGGTACATAAAGATGTGTAGACAGTTTAGACTTTAGACAGTCAATTTTAGTAAAAAATTCTTTTTAAAAAACCGACTTCAAACTCCCGCGCCACTATACAAAGTATATAATTTATTGTTGATATTTTAAAAACCGCTCGACCGATTTTGATAAAATTTATATGGGACCACCTGGTGAGTATACTCTTTCAAACAAAAAATAATTTTTAAAATCGGTTCAGACTTCAGGCGTCTTCGAGTCGCCATCGGTGGACATACTACATTAAAAAAAAAGATTCCGACGAATTGATAAACTCCTCCTTTTTAAAAGTTGGTTAAAAAGAATTTTATTTAAGAATAATTAATTATAAATATAATTATGATTACTTATTTATTATTTGAACGATAACATTGAGTGGGCGTTTGGATCTTTTAAACGACTGATTTTGACGGGATTTTCACTCTCAGGCAAGGATTAGAACAGTAAAAGAATTAACTACGGCTACCTATTTATTTTCCCAGGAAATCAAAAAATTTCGCGGGATTAAAAATAAACATAAATCCACGCGGATAAAATTGCGGGCATCGGCTAGTGTTTATGTTTGAGCTAAGGTGGCTAAGCACTAGGTATAGGTGGTTGGGTTGGTTGATTTAAGGTGGAATGGGTGGGCGGAACAGCATGTATTTTAAGATATTTATATTAAGTAAATTAAATAAATTCGATAAAGTTAATACTTTCAACATTGTAGTAAATCAACATTAAAACGAATTGATTTGCTGTGAAAAAAACAGGCCAACTTAGAGGCCAGCTGAAAATTGCGAAAGTAACGTGATAACGGTGACAGCAGATTTGGCTTGGTACCTAATACAAAGTTGTTTTTACATTCACGCGACATTCATAATGAGAACTAAGATATTTTGAAACAAGGGATAGCCTTTGAGGCTTTTTGAGGCATACCTGTAGACCTTAAGGAAATGCCCATTAGTCAAAGGGGTTTTGGCCAAAGTGCGTCCATCTACGTCCAACACAGAGTGACGTCCAACAATGAAATTATTATAGGCATTTAACATTTTAGCTAAAATTAGTATTTATCAAATTGATGACCTTGGCCAAAAATGGGCATTTCTGCGAGGTCTATAACTGGTTGTTTTGTATTAATTTCTTGTAAAATTAGTGGTACACTGCTACTGGTTGCTGATAAAAAATGTCTTCTAAAATACTGCGTTGAACACACAGAGGGGGTAAAAGGTATACCTAGTCGTAAGTCGGAAGTCCTAGTAATTTTAAACATAAAACAAAAATTTTAGGCGCTAGTTTCGGCTACGGAGATTTTGACGTGATAACGTCTAATTCGATGAACACCGGCTGCACGCACGAAAAAGTGTTACGTTCCGCCTGAGCCTGAGCGTGCAAGCAAGAGCGCGGAACAAGCGATAGACAGGCACGATCGGCCCAAGCGTTGGCTTGTGACACATTATTCATCAATGTTTCTTTATGACTTTATCACGTAAAACCTTTGATTAGGTACTAAACCAACACACTCAAAGCGTAAAACAATCGTCCGTAAACCGACTTTACAGACAACCAATTTTTTTTTACACTTAATTCAATTTTTCGATTGTTTCCTTTGATTCTTTCAGTTGACGTTACAATGTTAGACACGTTGCTAAATTTACCCGCCTCCACTGTAACTTGAGCATGGACTGCATTTAATCAGGAAGATATTAAGACTGCGCCCACTGCGCCACTAATAATAAATAATTAATATTAAAGTAATGGCATAGTACCAAAAAGTATAAAAATGACAAACAGTTAAAAATCACATGCAAGAATTTAAACAAATACAATATAAACTCCTTTATTATGAATTATGATCTGTGCTCACTTCCCAGCTAACTTCACTCTTTGCATGTTGAACCAAATCCTCAAGGACCAAATCGCATTTTCCTAAAAATGTTCTATGTTCACATCGTTTTGTAATGGTTTTGTACTACTAACGCCCTCTATGCGAGTATTTAGAAAACTAGTGACATAAACAAAAATTCAGTGTAAAGCATATAAAGTAAACAATCCAATAAAATTTCTTTTGTGAAATAGTAATGTCTTTAGCTGTCATAATTACAATAATTAACACTTTATTAGCATGTACTACAACAATAATATATTTGTACTTACTTTGCAAATAAATAGGTCAGCAATGCAATCTTATTTTTATGGAGAAGAGAGAGACCGAGTTATAGGTGCGAAGAGTAAAGCTGAGCGCCACATTGCCAATGACGCCCAATATCGCAGAGTGTATGTGTTTTTAAGTTGGCAGTACTGCCTTAGTTCACCATCGCGGCCGCAACGCAGCGTTGGCGTCGTGTAACACCTTTCATTGTATTGGCTATTGACTTTATTCTGAACACAGAATAATGTATAAAATTAATTTAACATTTAATTGTCTTATTTCTTGTTAAAATATATTGTAGCATATCTTAGTTTAAGTGTAATAATGCCTCCGTTTACGTAAAAGTGAAATAAGACAGCCCGTCGAGTGCTACGCGGCCATTTTACTTGCAATGCGGCAACGGTGTACGGTCCGCCATTGGAAACGGCCAGTGTCTTTTTCTGTGTGTAAGATTTGTATTTTGTCGATTCGCTCGGCATAGAAACAAAGGTTAACCATGTGTGATAAAAGTGTAGTGCGGACTTTAGTGTAGTGAAGCACGGTGGTCGGGTGTTTCGAATAATGTGCGAACGATGGAAAACGAAGTGAAGCAGCGCAATCAGAGAAATAGGCGAAGGGAGCGGGCCCAGCGCATGCAAGCACAGCGAGAGAGTAAAGCTAAGGATGGGGACAGCGGCGAGGACGAGTCTCCGGCGAGAGAAAAGCCGCCTCGTCCTCCAGCCCGCAGGAAGAAGTCGAGGGAACCCCTCGGAGAGGAGGATATCATCGATGGTTTCGCCATAATGGCATTTCGCACCTACGAGGATCTCGAGGTTAGTCTGCACTCTGCAACTGCATTACTCGGTATACGAAAGGGCTACGCGAGCCCATAACAATAGAATAAAACATTTCTTACTTATCCCTAGTCTACCTACTTGGGTAGTAATAATTAGTTTACCTGAACTGTGCTGTTTATATTTACATAATGTCTTCCAAGTAATTGTTTGCTTTTGACATTTGCTATGCATTATCAGTAAACTTCAATGACAAGTTGACTTTACAGTTTACTGCCAATAATTAGGTACATGATTTTACTAGGTAGGTAGGTAGATTGTATAAGTATACGTAAACAAAAGATACAGTATTATAATTTTCGTATATTTTACGAAGTATAGATTAGAAGCTGAATGAAAATTCAATTAGATATTACAATAATTATTGTACCAAAAAAAAAACTCGCTGAGTATGTGATCGCATCAGACGTCGTCTCGGAAGTGCATTGACCTATTGAATGAACCCTTCGTACATTTGAAATGTGTACTAAGAACGTCAAAGTCCTTGTTAATTTATCAGCAAAAGCGTTTATTATTAAAGGTTTATTTACTGAATTTGTTAAGGAACTCGGCAGGTATAGTATAATAGGTATTGAGCACCGAGCAGCTGACGGCGGCGCCACCAGAGCGCGCGCCCCGCGGCCCGCTCGTCGGCCCAACTGCACCCGCGATCTCCCACTGAGTGTAAATTTGGTCTAAGGGCTATTGAGCACTTCCTCGTATTCGATTTGTGAAAGTGCGATTCGATGTGGCCGTCATACTAAACTAATACGAATCCGTAAAAATACGAATCGAATGAGTGCACAAGCGCACGAACATTTTGTATGTAGGTAGACCAATACGAATCGTGTTTTCACGAATCACGAAAACTAATCGAATACGAGGAAGTGCACAAGAGCCCTAAGGCCGAGGTGCCCCGTTCATCGTTCAATTTTGCGAACATTTTTTGCGAAAATGCACCCTAAATAAGACAGTTCATTAGAATAGAATAGAA
This sequence comes from Oeneis ivallda, assembly GCA_029955525.1. Classification (NCBI taxonomy): domain Eukaryota; kingdom Metazoa; phylum Arthropoda; class Insecta; order Lepidoptera; family Nymphalidae; genus Oeneis; species Oeneis ivallda. The sequence continues at coordinate 13,605,419 of JARPMR010000016.1, read as the reverse complement.
TAGAAAATTTTTTTATTCAAATAAACTTTTTTACAAGTGCTTTTGAATCGTCGATGAGTCTACCACTGGTTCGGAATGCCGCAAGAATGTTCGCAAAAATGAACGATGAACGAGGCACCGTCTAAATTGGGCTTAATTAATAGACTCAGTGCTTTCGGTTCAATTTTGCGATGCTGCCCGCCGCGGCTAGTGCGAACCCTTGAGTTCAATTTAACGGTGCCTCGTTCATCGTTCTTTTTTGCGAAAATGAACCCTAAGGCTTTTGCCCTAAGGGCGAATTTAGACGGTTCATTTTCGATAGCTCATCGATGAAGCCTCGAAAAAGAAATCAAAAATCTCGAAAAATGAATCGTCTAAATTCGGCCGGGCTTAAGGCCGAATATTCATTTTTCAATGACGGTTTATTTTCACAAGAATGTTCGCAAAAATGAACGAGCACAGATAACCCCTGAACGAGGCACCGTCTAAATTGGGCTTTATAAATAGACTCAGTGCTTTTGGCGCAATTTTGCGATGCTGCCCGCCGCGGCTAGTGCGAACCCTTGAGTCCAATTTAACGGTGCCTCGTTCATCGTTCATTTTTGCGAAAATGAACCCTAAGGTTTTTGCCCTAAGGGCGAATTTAGACGGTTCATTTTCGATAGCTCATCGATGAAGCCTCGAAAAAGAAAGCAAAAATCTCGAAAAATGAATGGTCTAAATTCGGCCCTTAGGGCGAAATAAGACGCTTCATTTTCGCAAAAATGAACGATGTACGAGGCACCGTCTAATTTAGCCCTTAATGATGCCATCGTCAAACGACAATATGTTGGGTAGGTACGTTGAAGTCTTGTATGTGCACAATAAAACAGCATTTCGCGCTATCGTTCTAAATTATGAGGACAGGCGTGCCATTTGTGCCCAGTTCCAGGTCGCTTATATTATAGGCTCAAACAGGTTCTTTCGCTCCTATTTAATTCACCACATGCGGTGTGCAACGTTTATGCAATTTCTGCTTACAATGGCTGGTAAGCTAATTTTCTACGGAAAACAGGTTTTTGTTTAAATTACGCCAACAGATGGCTGATAAATATGAGGTTTCTCTTCCTATCCTAATGATACCTATGAAACCCAACAAAAAATACGGAACGAATTGCCGATATAGGTAGGTACCTACCAACCGAACCTACCTACATATTATTACTTCCATTGGAGTATTTTTTTACTTGTGGTTATCTATAATTTCTATAATAATGGTGGTATTGCTTGGCTATATTTTGCGAATGTATTTTTTTTATGTTGAACTTTTTTTTATAAACTGTTAAATTCGTAATATACACATAAAATTTTTGCCATATTATTATTATCCTATCAATTCGCATAATGAATATGCAGGTATATAAATAATTTGTACATCATTTGTCATGTTGTTATTAATTTACTTAATATTAGCATGGTAATAAAGAAAATGATAAGTTGTTAATAAAATTATATTATAATATAATACTAAATCACACCGTAAGCAAAACAGATCTTCGCCACGCTCGCTAAGAAAGAACTTAAAAGTTATAAGATTGTGTATTCGCATCTCTAGCCTTATTTACCGCTCAAATTCCCATTTCATCACCATTTGTCTACCTAGTCCTAAAAACTATGACATACGAGTATACCACACAGTCCCTAATTTCTGACCGGCCAACTTAGGCGACGTTTTCGTACAGGCGAATAGTCGCGCGGCGCGCGGTTCGGCGTGTCGCGCGAGCCGTCGCGCGATATGGCCAAGGTATGAGGGCGAGAGAGAACGAGCGAGCGACGACGCACCGCGCGTCGCGCGGCGATTCGCCTGTGCGAAAACGTCGCCTTAGGTATCTACAGTACAATAGAGAAATTATGTTAAATAAACTAGTGTCCATCCATCAGCCTGTATTCGTCCACTGCTGGACATAGGCCTTTCCGAGAGTACCAATACCAATTAAAAAAATACTGTACGGTACTTAAGTGTTGTGTACAAAAATGAACACGCGACCGATTCATTACATTTATTTTATCTTTCTATTGATTTAAAAATCTGTCAACAAATAAGGGAACTTTTTGATCAGTCTACAGTCATGACTCGACTATGGGTCTAGACTCTACCACTCTACATAAGACATTTCTTATTCGGGCCTTATAGGGTCGGAACGCGCCTTTCATGTGAGAGGACGATCAGACCCTAGGGGCCTAGACAATAATTTAATTTTTATCCACCGCTTTGTTTTTATTCATACAGATAACAGAAGTGGCATGTAACTACTGTGCTATGTTATCATATCTCACGTGGTATTTTCTGAAGCTATGTAGGTAATTGTCCTGGAAAGCGGCAATAAAATGAAGATTAAAGTTATACGAGCATGACCGTGTCATCTGACGCCCGTTGTGCGGCATTACAGAGCAACTACGAGACTTAATTATTGTTTTCCCACGATACGCTACACCGTGTCCAGTTTCGTAGGTAGGAGGTTTTATGATGGTTCCCGTAAAATAAACAAATTTTATCAACTGTCTTCGTTCAGCGATATTCTTCACAACACGATAATCTGAGCTTACGTCTTTTATAGCACATTTTCTAGGAAATTGTATTGTTCAAAAGCTTAGGCAAGCAAAAGGGAATAATTACACTTAGGTTACATAGAGATACTTTCCTTTTCTAACCATAGGTAATGCGATCTAACTATGTAAACGCCTGGGTACCGATTTAGCTCCAAAGTCTACCTATTGTCAAACCGACAAGGACAAGAACGAAAAACTGAATTGGAAACAGACTCCGTGTCGCTTTACTAATTTGTAGAACCTGCCCATCGATAAACAAGCAGGATTACGAATAGCTAGGTAATTACGAAAATTTACACCAAGAAAAGCAAAATGATATCAAGGTGTCGTAAACTTATTTTTAAGTATGCAATAGGCATGTAATAGAACACCGCAACTCAAGTAAAGAAAAAATGTTTTCATAACAATAAAAATATAGCTCGGATTACACCTGATTTGCGCTTGGTAGATTATGGTCAACAACTTCTTGAAACACACAATTTGGTCTCATCATATTTTGTTTCTCTAAATAAGGATAAATTGTTAGTATTCTTCTTTCTTTCTTCTATAAAATAAATTAACCAATGTTTTCTACAATTTATTAGTCTTAAAATTGTTAAAATTATGCCCAGAGTCTTAAAAGTATACCAACTTTATCTCTAAACTTATATTGTCTATTAAATACAAAAACAATAACAAAGAAGACTGTTAAGAGTAAAAAAGCAATATCTTAAAAGTTTGACAAGAACCAAATCTGATAAGCGCACGGAATAGATTCAATTTGGCACGAGAAAGTAGCGACCCAAAAAGTTCCCTTCGAGTTGACAAGCTTTTTAGACACTACAATACGGCATCGGTAAATTTTTAAATGAAATTGCGTTTTTTTTCCTCAAAGTTCTCCCTTCTTCATAATAGCTTTTGTAACGAAGCGTTGAAGAGTTTTTAAAACGCTACGCTGAATTTGTAAAAGTAGTGAGGCGCTAAAAATCTGTTAACGTGGCTCTAAAACCACTCTTTTTTTTTTCAAACATTTGCAGCGCTTTTAGCGAGCGAGAATATCTAACGTTATCGCAGAGCGTTGCACTCAAGCCGTTAAAGCGATTCCCCGCCAGAGATGCCCGCGGCAAAAGCTAGTACTCTGATAATACCTACCTGTGAAAGCTACGGTAGTGAGACGCGTACATTGGGTTCATGTTTTAGTGTATGCTTGTACAAAATCAATATCTGTCGCTTTAGAAGACGAGCCACGACGGTTCGGAGCAGCGACCGAGTGTCTCGGCGCAACGAGACACCCCTGTGACCCATCCCCTTCTAGTATTCCCTGGAGCTTAATGTTAGCACGCCGTGACATAAATACTTACCTGGGAGAAGTTTAAACCGCTTTCTTCCGCTTTTATTACCTCTTACGCTATCTCTTTTTTGAGCTTTACGGTACTCGTTTGTCAACAACGATTTAAAGTTCCTTTGAATTGATGGTAGCTATCTTGAAAGTGATACACGTATCGTATCGTAGTCGTTCACATGTAAACGTTTTTAGGTAAGGTATTAGTACAATTAGGTACAATATATTGTTGTAATATGCAACCTTGATGAATAATTTCCTGGCATAAATTTATGCAAATTAATGGACTGAAATGTTATTCTTTTGATATTTTTAATACATAATAAGTATATAAAATAATATATAATAAGTATATAAATAATTTAAAATACGAAGTAAATACTGCACTCACTCGCCAATAACATTTAAATTTCCATCGGTATAGGTACATTATACTTAAGAGGAACTCGCACGAGCGAACAGCTTCGCTATTAACTTTAGAAATATTGAAGAAAAATTGCTTTGTCCTCTGCACATAGGGGAAAGTCTTGTTCGTTTTGTACGTTAGTACATAAATTTTGAATTCACAAGTCGTTTTACTTGAGCAATAACAATGTAAATGCAAGCTTAAAGCAGAACAACAACTTATGTAGATAGGTATATCCACGCGCTATTAAACTTAGTCGTTATTATTTATGATCATAATGATAATACTCTTAAAGATGACAATTTTATTGCTATCTTTTTATCGTTTTCGTACCTGAATTAATCTTTGAGGTAATCTTTCATGTAAAAAGTAACATAAGCAAAAAATTAAAGAACCAGCAGATTAAGCATATTAATTAACACATAGTACCTAAATATACTATATTTAAATTACATTATCTTAGTTACCTACCTACTTAGTTTTCTTAAATATTGAATAAAGATATTTTTTCCTGATAACAAAGTTAAAGTTTATTTGGAAGACTAGAACTCTTATTGTTCTAATAAAACTCATAGAATATCAGTAAAATGAACGGTGTTAGTAAATTATTGTATCGTTTTTCAGAATAAAAAATAAATAAGATAACTTACTCTTTAAAAGTATGAATGTAGTTTATTTAGGCAGTGGGTACCATTATTAGCAAAAAATTTAGCTTTTAATTATTTAAAATAGCTAGATGCCCACGTTCACTAGCTAGATTCACGTGGATTAAATTTTTTTATTCCCGCGTTAACTCTGTAATTCCGGGATAAAAAGTAGCCTACGTAGTAACTAGTAATTGATAGTTCTGGGTAAACACTTAATGAGCTCTCTCCATTCCAAACAGCCAAATCGGTTCATTTCTTGTGGCGTGAACGAGTAACAAACCATCAATCCATCCATATATCCATCCTCACATACTTTCACATTTATAATATTAGTAGGATTACCTAACAGAGTAGATTTATACTAACATTCCCAATCAATATTATAAAACTTAAGTTTATAAAATAAATCACCATAAATCAAATAACATAAACCTTATCAATGTAGCTTTTCTCAAACAATACTTGTAAACCGCTATAGTACCTACCTAATGTAAAACATATTCTCTCTTTAGAAATGTTACGTGTTTTGCTTCGAGTGTGAAAGCGTTATTTGTAACGTAAACATAAACGCCGGTGTATGTGGCACGTACCACTTAATAAAATTAGCTTTTCTAAGTGCACGTTACTATTATACCTTACTGTATTTAAGATAGAAATTATTGTTTTTGTTACACAGTTATTCTTGAATACTGGTCAAATGTAAAAAAATAGGTAAATACATCGTCGTTATTTAGATATTACCTACTATCTAGTAGGTATATTATATACGTATATCGGTCTCCGGGGTGCTAAGCTATTTAGTATTGTGTGTAACAAATTTCATTGAGATCGGTTCAGCGGTAAGCCGTTTTGATCCTCTTGTCAACAGTTTTTATATTGTTTACATAAGAATTCGTAATAATTTTGGGATACAAGATAAGCCTAATAAATTACCTAAATAATTATAGTACGTACAAACAGACAGAAACGACAGAAAAAGTTAAAACATGTGATTGGGCTATGACATAAATGACTTCAAAAAAGTAATATTTCAAGATTAATTTAACGTCACGCCAACCAGACTTATGAGAGGGGTAAAAACAGCGAAATGTTTTGTGTAAAGGTACCTACCTACACTATACACTAGCTTTGATTATATAAACTCATAATCAAAGTACACTAGATTTGAAATTTGTTTTAATTTTTAAAATAAGTTTCGGTTTCGGCCGAAACTGGAACCAGGGGCCGAAGATTCGGTTTCGGCTAGAATTCCTATTTCGGTCGCACATTATTTTTAATCAATCAGCGATGGTTCAATTCCATTTCAAGTTAGTTACATTACATCGTTAGAAGTCTTACTTGAAAAATGTAGAGAAGTCAACTTTTAGTGTTTACTCACCGGTTATCCAGTGAAGTGGATATTAGCACACTTTACCATTCATTACGCGACATTACAATATAAACATTTTGTAATTATCGACTTACGACTATCATATTAATTATCAGGGCTAAGGCCATAGTAAATATTGGCGGTTTAGTCGCATGATTAAATATCCGAACAGAGCTAAAGCTTCTAAAGACCGTTCATACCTATTTTGGTAAAGTCAGTGGTCATAGGACCATATTAATCGAAGCAAAATAAAATATGTTCATCCGTTTTTTTGTAAGTAAATAATGATTAATGACATTTTAGCATTTTCGAAAAAGGTTTTTAATTTAATAAGTACAAAGCACGTTATACAGTCCCAGAGTGTCAACTGGGCGAGCCGGCGTAAACCGGTGCCTACTCGCAGCGGGTACCACACAAGCCGCCAGTGGACATACATACAGACGCCGCCTACTTATATTAGTGTACCTATCTTAGCATGGTTATATGAACTTACTTCTGTATGGGTTATTTACTGATGTGGTTAAGTTAGTAGTGGTTGTGAAGAAATGCGGCGCGGTCAACTCTTTTGATTTGGTGACGATACGAATAAATCACTGTTGATTAATGACCCGGAAATGTACTTAACTAAGTATAGGCGGGGCGATGAATGTGTCTATTAATTTTCTCGTTACAGTATAGAACTTTACGACCCATTCAGTGTGGTATTGCATTTTAATGTTTCGTCCATTAAAAATGGGAACTCATAGCAATTACTTACTGTTAAAATTTATCTATACAGTACGTATCCGTAAACGATTTCTTTGAATAAGGTATCTGTTATTTTATTCTATGCAACTTTGTTCAAACGCTGTATCTTCAGTGCATAGCTATTTTAAGAAATTCCTTTATGGAATAAATACGAACTGTCAGTTCCAGTCATTTCCATGGAAGTAGGCCATAATAGTCATTTTACATTAATTGACAAAAGATTGACAACCGGCCACTACGTCGGTTCACGATAATGCCAAAGAAAACATTTGAACAGGTATAACTAATTAAGTGCAGTTAAACACTAAAACCACTATTAAGAGGAAGTCGGCAAGTAATTCAATCTAATCAATATTCGCTTCGTGAAGTTCGCCATACGGCTGCACAGGAATTAACTCCGCTAGTTTCGAAGAATCTTAATCACGACCCCGTTTTACAATAGCAGCGACATCGCTATGCCGAACTACAACCGAATTAAAATCCACATTAAGATTTAATGACTTTAGTTACTCTGATGTAATCTACGCTTGTGAAAAGAACGTTTAACAGTACCGCCTTTGTAGAATAGTGCATACCATGTGCATTGTACATGCACATATTATATGGGCGAGTTGACTTTTTTGAACCCGAGCCACAGACAAGGGTTTACCATCGTAATGAGTTTGTAACAGCCTTAACGCCCGTGTATCATACGATGTTTTTAGTACACTTTTCGAAAACAGGTAAATATGTAAAATAAATAATAATAATAATATGTAAATTAGAGTTTGATTTAATGGTAGCCTACATTTTATATGTATAGTAATTATGAAACACTGTACGAATACAGTAAAATAAAGTTTATTGTATTTAAATATTTTTTACAGTAAGTGCCGATTTCACCAAACGTCGAGTGACGTTTTATCGGGGAATAAATTGTGTGGTCTGACAGTTTTTGTATTGAAAATACTGTCAAAATAAGAAATTTACGCTCGGATAAGACTTAATTTACGTTGATGAAATCAGCCCTAACCTAAGTTATATTATGGTTATACTTTGATGAAAAAATTATATATACTGTATATTTATTAGTACCTAGGTATTTAACAATAGTCGCCAAAACGAGATTTTAGCGGCAAAATATCACCTAATTTGTGCAATGTAGGTCATTCAGGACTTAGTTAACTCCACTCAATTTTCTACTTCAAAGCGTAAATAAATAATATAAAAAAATAATAAATTTAAAGCACTAGTGCTATTTTTTACAATTTTCCGCATTATTGTGATAAAATGAACTCTGAAGACAAGTTTACTGCCCTTGAAAGTGCGTTTTTCGAGGAATTTTATTGTAAGAGTAATGAAAATACAATTTTTGTACGATAGTTCTGTATACAGCGTAATAATTTATTATACCTAAATATCTCGGAAAGGTATCTTGCAACATGAAAAAAATATCAAGAGAGTTTTCCGTACGGTATTTTTTAAAAGTCTATTATAAAGCTGCGCAAGTATCGTAAACAGGTTCGAGACAGAAATAATAAGTGTCTAGTAGATTGTATCACTACAATGTTTACAAGGGTAATAGTTGAAATAGGGTTCTTCCGCCCACTCGGATGGGGCGAGCGGTGGCGACGTAATCGTTCACGACACGCGACTGTCAGCACTCAAACTATTTACAAAATATACCGATTAAAGCTCTCCCCTTAATTGTTTCCTTGTGAAATTAAAACTGTACACCGTCTTAAAAGGTATTATTTACGTATCGTTCACAAAATTATATTACATATTATATTTTAATTTTTAAGATAACAGCTCTGTCTAACAGAGCCTGAGCGTAACTTTTGGCGTAACTTATACTAAGCTAACTTTTGTACCGCAATGTATACTAATACCTGTCCAATCTAATCCAATCCTTCAGCCTGTATTCATCCACTGCTGGACATAGGCCTTTCCGAGAGCGCGCCACCAAACACGGTCCTCATCCAACCGCTTCCCGCCACCTTCTTAAGGTCATCGGTCCAGCGAGCTGGAGGGCGTCCTACACTGCGCTTGCCGGTACGCGGTCTGCACTCCAGAACACGTCTGCCCGCCCCATCGGCCATCGGTTCTGCGACACATATGACCTGCCCACTGCCACTTCAGCTTGCTAATCCTCAGAGCTATGTCGGTCACTAATACCTATATAGCTGTGCAAAATTTCGTCAAAATGAGCTCTGCAGTTGTGTCGTGATAATTTATGATCTTATAGATAATCTTATTAAGAGTTTTTTACGCAGTTTTAATTCTCTCCGCGATAAAAAGTAGTCTTGTAATAACTTATTTGTCCATGAAAGTGTAGTTTAAAAAACGTGTGTTTTGGTTATTCTATCGTTCAAATAATAAAGAATAATTTATATGAGCTTCATAAGAGATGATTTTGAAATCACACCCGGGGTGTTATATCTTATAAGTTTGACGTACGTGTATCTGTCTGTCAGTTCTCTCGTAGCAGCCTCCCCAATGGACCGATTTTGATGCGGGTTTTTTCTGTTCAAAAGGTAACTAAATCGAGGTGGCTCTTAGCTATAATTTATAAAGATCTGCTCAGGCGTCTGAAGATCATCAGCTCATTTCCTACTTGATTAAAGGGTTTTACAAGCTTTCACGCGATTGATTTGAAATTTGGTGTACTGTTACTTTGGATTAGTTCCAAGGCATAGTAATCTTGAGCTGAAGCTGCAGCATCAAACAGTCTGCGGGATACCCAACTCCTCAGCAACTTACAGCAGATATAGTGTGTTTGGGCTCATTAGAATGGTCTTAATGAGTAGGTGTTAGATAGATGATGATCGAAGATCGAAGAGGATCTGATGATAGGGCAGAAAACTGGGTAACAGCATGTCAGGTATATCGTACATAGTCCGGCCACAGATTCACATGTCGGGGGTGTTTCAAATTTTCAATTTACACTTGTATTAACAAATTGTAAATATAGATTTTAATACAAATAAATAGAAAGTTAAACTGGAGCATTGCTTTAATCGGTGTGTTCTGTGATTAATTGATTATGAATGTTTGTATTCAACGTGCATTGATAGTACACTTCTTTTGACAAGTTTTTGCTACGCGTTTGTTGTGCATTTTTTTTTGTAGTTGAAATAGGGGTTTTTACGAATTTTTACGAATTCAATGGATTGAAATGAAGTTTTTTTTGGAATTGGACCAGCTAAGCGTTTAAAATGGTTTTCAAATAGCATATTGTCGGTCCGGTATCAGTGGTTTCTTTTGTCCCAATACTCTTTTTTATGTGCTACTAGCTGATGCCCGCGACTTCGTCCGCATGAATTTAGTTTTTAAAATCCCTCGGGAACTCTTTGATTTTCCGGGATAAAAAGTAGCCTATGTCACTCTCCAGGTCCTCAATTATACCCATCCAAAAAATCACGTCGATCCGTAGCCCTGTTGCGGCGTGATTGAAGGACAAATCAACAAACCAACAAACAAACACACTTTCGCAGTAAGGATACAAAATAGTAAAAAATGGATTTAAGTTAAAAGTAGACGTAGTAGAATCCGTAATCTCCCACTCCGACGTTGAATAATCGTTTGAAAGTTCTAATCCCGTTATAAGCAGTAAGCTCATGGCTGTATCAGGTGAAAGAGCCGTTCCTCTTGATAAGTTAATTACGTGGCGTACTGCGCCCCATAATCGTTCATTACCATGCAGTTCATCTAATCCGGCGTGCTAACCCACGCCCGCTTGTCTGATGACTTAATTAATGACCCGCCCGTGTCGCTGGTAATTAAACAGCTTGGCAAATTGAGCGCTTCTCCCTGCGGCTGCCAGAAGATTAAAAGCCGAATGCAATTATCTGAACCCGGCAATGTCTGACCCAGATAGATATTATGTACAGGAGCCCTTACCCGCGACTTCGTCTACATGGAGTTTGGTTTTTAAAATCCCGCAAGAAGATTTTCCTATGTCACTTTTCAACTATGCTCCTGCGTAAAATGAAATCGATCCGTTCGCGTTGCTCCGTTGTTGCGTTATTGTAGGACAAACCAAGAAGCAAACACTTTTATATTTATAATATTGAGTAAGGATTAAATACATAACTTGTGCCGTGTGGTGACGGCAGATCAGAATACAGTTGTCACCACCCCTCCTCTTCCCGCGGGTGTCGTACGAGGCGACTAAGGGAATATAACGGAGAACGGGCAGCAGCGTCCTCTGTGCTACGACTACCATCTACTGCGATCACCAACCCGTCTGCCCCGCGTGGTGATAATGGGCAAACCCTCCCCTTGGGAGAGTCCTTTAGTCCAGCAGTGGACTGTTATATGCTATTGATGACATAACTTTTTAGGTCATTGTAATTTGTAACCTACTTGTATCGTGATTCGTGAGGTAGGGTACCTACACACTTACACGGCTGTTATTGAAACTGGGTTTCCACAAAAAAAGTGAAGTGATTCTCATTCATATTGCCGTCGAAGCTTTTTTGTACAGTCGTAAATACCCGCATTATTATTCCAAGAAAATACCTTATGACGATTAGGGTCACGTGACACCCTCAGTAATCAGAAACACGACGTGGTGTGAAAAGAGTCTAATATCGTGTTCGTGTACAATGTACAAATCATATTGTTGAGTTGGGTTAGGGTTTCTTTTGTAGATAGACTTTCTCGCTGAACAAACACTCAGTTTCTTCAGTTAGATTAAAAAACCCCAAAGTAAATCCAAACTAAGAGAACCTAACATTTCCGTTCACGTTCAGTTGTCTGCATGTACATTGTACAATGTACAAATGAACGTGAACGGAAATGTTAACCTAACCCAACTCAACAATATGATCCAGCCACTCCTCCCATTCGTCCCAACTTCATCCTAAGCCGAGGTCCGAGCCTCACAGGAGGCGCCCTTAGGAAGACGTTACGATGTCTTCGAGCCCTAGGGCTCACCCCCCCCGGCCCCAACACCCGGAGACTCTGCAGCGGCCATTTTTAGCGCTGGTGGCGTACTCCATCCGAAAAAAAAATTTACTCAACAATAAAATGAGAATTGCTCCAATTCATATTAGCCCGATACATTCGGCGTATATGAAATTAATATGAAAAGCAACAAGTCACATTCGCAGAGTGTTTGTTGTACATTGTACAAGGGTCTTTATACTAAGGTGAGTTTGATCGCACGTTAGTTTTAAGTTACGTAAACTACCTATGAACTTTACTCAGTGTATCACACGGAAATAATTTATGCTAATAGGGAATATGCATGATTTTTTTTTAATTTCTTAAATTAATCATTTACATCTTTATAACATATAAAAAATATAAATAGGTTTGAAAATAGTCAAATAATTTTTCAAAGTGAAATTTAAAACATTGAATAAATTTGAGCCGTTCAAACGCCACCATTAGCGCGCGCTTTTGATGACGTCATTCGACATGTCCCGTGTTTGTTTACTATAGCGTTTCAGTTACTTCATACTTATTTTCAGTTTTAATTGCTACACAAACCATGGAAGAAGTTATAAAACCTTCTTACAAGTGTTGTATGGTACCTAAGTACAAAAACACTATTATTAGTACACCCGATAAAGTGTTTTTTCGTATTCCACGAGATGCGAAAGTACGAAAAAAAAGTGTAAGAAAATTGTTCATGTAAATCGGAATATCGTATTTATCTAATACTTATTTACAAAAAGTATATAAACATATCAAACTTGACTGAGCTTCAATAACATAATATTACGTACTAGTGGTTCGCCCCGAACTGAGACCTCGCGGTAACGGTATCCCATGATTATTCATTCAATCGATACATGACGACCAAAACTGACATTATTATTATTATGCCCGTTTTCACCAAACATACCTAAATCATCCCCTATGTAGGAGTCTCTTTACGTAGGTAGCTCCAAAACACAATCCTAAGTCCTAACATCCGTCCCAATGTCCTTTTAGGTGTCCCGTACAGGATCGTGATAAAGAAGTTGACATCATCACATAATTTATCATAGGTAGCCCGTAAAGGTTAGGGAACGTCAGTGAAAACATTGAATTATTATGTAGGTACTAACGAGTGAAAACGGGTTAGGGGCATCTGTACAAATCGTCATCTATCGACGCGAATAGAAAATATTATACAAAATGATATTTAACTAAAGAATAATTTTAATTGAATAATATGTTATTATATTATGTACCTAAATAATAATGGTCGACGCAAAACTGTTTTTGGGATAAATCGTAGTCGTAACTCCTAGTTCAATGGAATAGTTAATGACTGCGCCATCTATTAGCATTATTGTGAAGCTATGTGAAATTTACTGATGCTCATTAAAAATTAAATAATCTCGTTTCTTTATAATATTCATATAATTTTAGTATTTGTTGTTCAAGTACAGGATACAAGTGAAGTAAGAAAATAAGTACAACTTGAAAATATATAGAAAATTTTCCCAGAGAGCGTCTTCAAGCGAGCGTATTAAATCGCCACTTTGGAAGCCCCCCATTTCGTCAATTTTAGGAAAAAAATAAAAAAAAAATACGGTTGTACTCTGTTCCAAATTGTCTTTAAAATGATACACAGAAAACCTATGAATCGCAAATAAAAAAAATTTCTTCGCATTCGCTTCTATGAGAGCCCCCCTGAAATAAAGATTTTTATAACTTTTTAAGCCATTTTCGGCTGGAGGCCATCGGTTTACATATAATATCTAAATTTGAAGTAATTACGTTCAGTAATTCAAAAGTTATAAGGCTCTGACAGACGGACGGACGGACGGACGGACGGACGGACGGACGGACAAGTGCAAATCGCTCTAGTAAACTCAGAGACCTCGCTTCGCTCGGTCAATAAATTATCATGATATAGACGTAAATCAGGAGTTTAGGAACACAGATGGTTATTTAAAGGTTATGTTTTGTTTTAAGTATTATTTAAACATATAAGAATAAAAATCTATGTTAAGGACTAAAATATACCATGCAACATAATAATTACCTTGCAGCTTTCACTCCTTTGATCTCTGCGCTCGTAAAATCGAGATTTGATACAAAATATGCTGACATCGAAATCGTCGACGAGTATATTTACCTGGGACACACAGTCCAGCTAGGTAGGTCCAATTTCGAGAAAGAGATCAACCGCCGAATCCAACTCGGCTGGGCAGTGTTCGGGAAGCTCCAAGATGTCTACTCGTCCAAAATTCCTCAGTGCCTGAAGACTAAAGTCTTCGAACAGTGCGTGTTGCCAGTGATGACTTACGGATCCGAGACATGGTGGCTAACTAAGGGCTCTAACTAAGTAGGCTCAGGACCGCTCAGCGGGCGATGGAGAGAGCTATGCTCGGAGTGTCCCTGTGGGATCGAATCAGAAATGAGGAGATCCGTAGGAGAACCAGAGACCGACATAGCTCAGCGAGTCGCGATACTGAAGTGGAAATGGGCGGGACACATAGTTCGAAGAGCTGATGGTCGTTGGGGTCCCAAGGTGCTGGAGTGGCGACCCCGCACCGGGAAGCGCAGTGTTGGCAGACCCCCCACCAGGTGGACCGACGACATCAAGCGAGTCGCAGGGAGCCGCTGGATTCAGGCGGCGCAAGACCGAGACCTGTGGAAGTCCATGCAAGAGACCTTTGTCCAGCAGTGGACGTCTATCGGTTGATAAAGAAGAAGAAGAAGATGCTGACATCATAAATGCATCTATTTTCGGTAGATTATTATCCGATTGTGCTTTGACAAAACCAGTTTCAGTCATCGACCTAGATTGACTACAAATACCTATAAATTCACAAGTAATCACACAGGAATACAGTTTTAAACAATTTTTCTCACAAACACTGTATGAATATCGACGCCGTAAATCAACCGTAAGTCAAATGACGTCCCATTTCGTTTCGACCAATGGCGACGCGTTTTGTAAGTTTGAATTTCCCTCCTTTATTTTTCACTTTCTATATAATATTTTCTGGGTTTAAATAATAACTAAATAAAAAAAATACCTTTTAAGTATAATGTTAAGGCAATAAAGAATCTAGAAAAAAATATTTGAGACAAATTTAAAGTTTATGCATATTCCCTATTAATACGTTCACACACTTGTTCTCGAGCCCGTCAGATTACGAAGTTATGTTAACTTGATAAATTGGTCGTAACTCGTAACAAGCCATTTTGAGGTTATAATTTCTTCGTAATATTAGTATCGGAGCTGTCACTTCAAAGATTAATGAGTTGTTGCTGAAGCAATTACGGTAAATGTCCATTGTCGGCGAAGTGTGACTGTGTTTGTACTAGAACGACATAGGCTGCCGGCACACAGTCAATTTTACTGTCAATATTTAGGCATATTGTCAATAATATTGCGTGTGTGCGGGGCGGGGCGTATTGAAGGCAGCCCGCACACAGTCAATATTATTGTCAATATTTTCGAATATTGTCAATAATATTGCGTATTGAAGGATTGATCAATATTATTTTATATAAAAAAAAATCTATTGTCAATATTTTTATTGACAATAATATTGACTGTGTGCGGGCTGCCAAAGGATTGATCAATATTTTTTCATTTAAAAAAAATATTGTCAATATTTTTAATTTTTATTGACAATAATATTGACTGTGTGCGGGCAGCCTAAGGCCTTGAACAGACGACAGCCAAGCTAATCCAAGTCTGTTGTCTGTTTGACTTTCCTATCAAAATAGAACGTTTTTGTATGTCAGGGTTTCATTAAACATTATCCACAGGTAGGGTGGTAGCTAACAGGCCAGACCAGAGACGATTTAGAAATTATAAATTCCAAAAGTGCTCCCGCCGGTAATCGAACCCGGTTCCTCCCAAATAAATACTTTTTGATATTTTTGTAAATAGGATGTTTAAGTGTGTACGTCTGTTACCATTTCATTCAAAAAGGGCTGGCCCTGAATTTGTAATTAAATTCTTGTCTGACATAGGTAAGTATATACACGGTTTTATCTCAGAGCAAGATAATAGATGTTTTACGGTTATTATGACGTATGTCATGAGGTAATTTTTTTTAATCGACCGAGCGAAGCGAAGGTCTTTGAGTTTACTAGAGCGATTTGCACTTGTCCGTCCGTCCGTCTGTCACAGCCTTATAACTTCTGAATTACTGAACGTAATTACTTCAATTTTAGATATGATATGTAAACCGATGGCCTCCAGCCGAAAATGGCTTAAAAAGTTATAAAAATCTTTATTTCAGGGGGGCTCCCATACGAAATGGGGGGCTTTCAAAGTGGAGATTGTATTCGAGGCTAAATTTCTAAAACCACTTTGTTTTAAAACTTGAAACTTACACGTAATTTGAGTTATATTCTGTACTTGAACAACAAATACTAAGATTACACTAGCGGCACGCTATGATGGCCGGTTTGACGTTTGTCCGCTCATGAAGTTCCGTATTAATTGATAACGACTTTGAAGGAAATAATTGTATTACTTTATTGACGATAGTGATGTGCAGAGATTCATAAATTTTATCGAATGTAGTTTTAGGTTTAGGACTCAAAATTTATTTATTAAATTGATTTCTAAAATGTATACAAGTGTAGAAAAATCAGTTTGCACCATTTAAGGGGTGAATGTACTTGTGAATATGAACAATTTTCACTATGTGGACAAACCTCTGAAATCGCAAAAAAATATCAGCTGTTTCATACAAAAGGTAAAATTTTTATTTTTATATGATATATACCACAACTCGGCATTTGGTTTTCTAAATTGAAAATTTTTAAAAACCTTTTTTGGTATCTTTTGTATTCATATGTTTCTTGTGTGCATATAAAGTATGTATATTCATTTTCATTCAAATATTCAGTTCGTTCAAATACATTAAATAAACATATACATTTTTGTTTTATTAAACCTATTTAATCAGGTACAAAAACAAAACTTAATTGTTTTTTGTTCGAGAATAAATTGACATTCCACATCACTATTGTAATGTGTCAAACCGGCCATCATAGCGTGCCGCTAGTTTAGATAAATATTATAAAGAAACGAAATTATTTGAGTTTTAATGGGCATCAATGTTTTTAACAAAACTTCACTATACTGTTACTAGATGGCGCTGTCTTTAATATTGTAAATATGCATCCCATCCACGAAAGCAGATGACGATTGACGTCATCAGATTCGGCGCGTTTTAATTACAATATAATATAGTTAAAACTACCATATGGGAATTATGGGATACCGCGAGGTCTCAGTTCGGGGCGAACCACTAGTTATTTATGGTCTATTTCCTTTACTGGTTCGTGCACTGCCGCATGCAAAGCTTAATAAGTATAATTTTGAAACATTATGTTTCAAACATACAATATACATATTATTATTAAAAATTAACGTAAACTTTGTTTAATTAGATAATTAATATGAATTTCTTATAAGTACCTACACCACCTACCTTAATTCGTAATAATTGACCGAGCGAAGCGAGGTCTCTGAGTTAACTAGAGCGATTTGCACTTGTCCGTCCGTCCGTCCGTCCGTCTGTCAGAGCCTTATAACTTTTGAATTACTGAACGTAATTACTTCAAATTTAGATATAATATGTAAACCGATGGCCTCCAGCCGAAAATGGCTTAAAAAGTTATAAAAATCTTTATTTCAGGGGGGCTCTCATAGAAGCGAATGCGAAGTAAAAAAAAAAATATCGCGTTACATAAAATTGTTACGTATCATTTTAAAGATAATTTTGAACTGAGTACAAAAATATTTTTTTTTTAATTTTTCCCTTAAAATTGACGAAATGGGGGGCGTTCAAAGTGGCGATTTTATACGCTCGCTTGAAGACGCTCTCTAGGAAAATCCGCTATGGATTTTCAAACTGATTTTATGTTTTTAGGTCACTTATATCCTGTACTTGAACAACAAATACTAAAATTATATGAATATTATAAAGAAACGAGATTATTTAATTTTTAATGGGCATCAGTAATTCATATAGCATCAACATAGCTTCACAATAATGCTAATAGATGGCGCAGTCAGTAACTATTCCCATGGAACTACGAGTTAGGACTACGACCTATCCCAAAAACAGTTTTGCGTCGACCATTATTATTTAGTTTTAGTTACTTATTATAATACAATAATTGTATTATTCAATTAAAATTATTTTTTAGTTAAATTTTAGTTAAATATTGTATATTTTATATTCGCGTCGATAGATGACGATTTGTACAGATGCCCGTAACCCGGTTTCACTCGTTAGTACCTACATAATAAATAAAAAATTCAATGTTTAATAAATAATTCAATGTTTTCACTAACGTTCCCTAACCTTTACGGGCTACCTATAAGTTAGGTGATTGATGTTTTCTGTCAACTTATTTATCACGATCCTGTACGGGACACCTAAAAGGATATTGGGACGGATGTTAGGACTTAGGATTGTATTTAGGAGCTACCTATGTACGTTAAGAGACTCCTACTTAGGGGATGATTTAGGTATGTTTGGTGAAAACGGGCATAATAATAATGTCAGTTTTGGTTATCATGTATCGATTGAATGAATAATCATGGGATACCGTTACCGCGAGGTCTCAGTTCGGGGCGAACCACTAGTTATTAGGTATAGATTTCAAACACTGGAAGGAAGATGATGATTATATTGAATACATAATGCCTACTTATTTATTAAGAAATCTTTTTAATTATTAAGTTGATAGGAAGCATGAATTTAAATATAATACAACTACATAATGTGCGTTTAAGCAATTACATAGCACATGCTTCATCGGTGAGGGAAACCATTGTGAAGAAACCTGAACGCCTGAAAGTGGTTGAAGTCTGCCAATTCGCATTGGGCCAGCGTGGACTATGGCCTATACTATATAACCCTTCTCTAAGAGGATATCTGCGCTCAGTTATAGTGAGCCGTTGATGATGATGATGAAGACATAAGTGCGATAAGTTAAAAAATAATACACTTGTGAAAAGAGTAACATTACAGTATAGATAAAACGCATTGATTTGTGAAAGTTATCTTAACAGTTTTGATAGTGGTGAAATAAGATCCATTTTACGAGTCTATTTACTAATTAAAAGTAAAATTACGAGTAACCACAAATAGGTACATAAAATACAAAACGAAGTTAAATGTTCAATGGTCATAAATCTTTCAGAACAATAGGTCTTTAGTTTTCACCTCAGCGGATTTGAATGAAAAGACTCCGTTTGGTTTTCATTTCAAACGCGCCACTGAGTTATTGACCGATTGTAATTAAGTACTGGACTCGGCTTCGTGAACTGAACATGCTATTATATTTCATTTAGCCCCGACTCTTGACTATGTAATTGTAGGTTCAAAGTAAAAGTGGTTTGACTTTTTGTTTCTAATGATTAAATTAAGACTCATTTGTTTAACATAACGGTTCAAGTCAACTACAGTATTGTAACTATAAGCACAGAATACATTAGATGCTGTAAGTGACAAAGGGTCCTCGCACACTACGCAGCCACGACACGCATCTTGGTCGCAGAAGTTCCGTTTACTACCTGTACCTACTACGATATCGGTAGTATCTATATATAGTGCGATGCGTTGAGCGAACATGTATCTTGAAATATTTAATAGTAATGTTAATTAATAAATCGATGAAAATATGATTATGAATAATAAAACCCCCCTATTAATTAATATTAATTAATGCATAATTGCCCCTTGTCCTCGCCAAACTCGTATACCTATACACTAACCGACTGTGGTTTAGTTAATAGTGAGTAAACAATAGTAAACCCGCGGTAAAGCTTTACTACTAATAAATCTCTATAGGGTTGTGTCTCTATAGAAACACCACACTTTTTATGTGCTTTCCACAAAAGATTTCATATTATACAATTCATTTTAGTATCATAAAAAAAGTTATCACGGATTCGCAGAAATCGTTCGAGCTATTTTTCTGCCGTCCGGTTTCTTACCCCGTGGGAAAGACGACTTTAAATCAAAGAGCCTTCTCTACCAAATAAATATTATAACATAAAAACTTCCGCCCAGGTCATTTTAAGAATTCAAAATAAGTACTTGAAATACGTTTATGTAAACTTGCTTAACAATATAAAAATGTTTCATGTTTATTTCAAACTAGCTTGTGCTCGCGTCTTTCGTGTGGAGCTAGGTTATTCAAAAATCTTACGAGAACCCATTATTCCCTAGAATAAAAAGTATCCTTTCACTTAGGTCTATATACATTACATACCCATTCATTGGATCGCAAGCCACAAAACCAATAATTAAACCAGACTAATTAAATTCATTAAACAAACTGTTTATTTATTCACGTTTAGACACGGCTACGTTGTATAAGTTCAATTCTACATGTGTTTCCGAGTAAATAAAATGACCGTGCCCTGTCTGTATAACTTGTCCTCAAAGTTGATCGCACATTAGCACACGCCGAATGCACGCCGGACGCTTCAAAGAATGATGGCGTGAGCAATGTGTAATCAGCATTAGTTCGCATGTCATGATCCGATTGATGATGATTGATACTTGAATAGTTTAGACACGACATTAGATGACATGACAGTTCAGAATATTACTGTCATGTAGTGGTAACTATTAAGTTTATCGTTACTTAAAGTGGATAGCCAGCCTTTACCGTAATATCACTAACTTTAAAAACTTATTTAACGAAGCAATTTAGTACACTTCTTTTGATAGTGCAAGAATGATAATCATAATATTATTCATGTTTCTCCAGTTCTCATTTCCGTAACCAGTAAACAGTAAATGTGTATTTATTATGTCTATGGTTCTAAAATATACCCATTCGTCTATGGTTAAAAAAAAATATTAATCTTCCAATGTGACAGTTATTAGTTATTACCAATGGCAGAAAAATTGGCTTTTTAAACTTAACTGTTGCGTAGCAAATATCGCTTGATAGCCAAACCACTTCTGTCTACACTCTACGCGATACTTAAAATTAATATTGTAATAAGGTGACTATCGTTGTTATTATCTCCCTCAACAAAATATGTGTACTTAATATTTTTTTTCCTTACCTCAACCTGTCCTAAAGTCATGTAGGTAGGTGATTTTTCACTTGTACCCACCGCGGCGAGTAAAAATAATAATGAATTTAATTAAAACTTAACTGATTATATTAATTACGTAAACAGCTTATTTATTTACGCTTACGGCCGCAACATTGAAATGTCATTTACGTTTATGAGCCACGTTTATGATGACAATGGCCAGTATAACTTCGTTTCGCACGCCCGCCATTCAGTTTTCCATGTCAGTACTCGTAGGGAGACCACATGAAATATATTATTTGATTTGCTAAAGCATTACAAACACAAATACACACCCGAAGCATGTTTGGAGCATACCTTTGTTTTAAGAAATTTTAAAATATTTTATGTCGTACAATATAAAAATTAAATAAATTACTCGTAACACATACAGATTTAATTGATTAATGATTTCATTTAAATTATAATAACTATTTCACAAAAAAGACAAGAAAAGCAGTGATAGCCTAGTGGTTAAACTCCGGTCTCCTCTTCAAGGCTTGAATTCCAGGCCTCTTACCATTCGAAGTTACATATGTTTTATACATTAAATAATCACTTGTTGAAAACTTGAAACATGCATGCCTGAGAGTTCTCTGTAATGTTCTCAAACTCGTGTACTCGTGTGTGAAGTCTGCTAAAAGCTAGTGCGGTGGACTACCGCAAATACTCTACTCATTCTGAGAAAAGACTCTTGCCCCTTAGTGACCCACTATTGCCTTAGTGGCAATGAGTTAATGATAATGAATTAAGGCAATAAAATCTCTTTAATGCGGGGATTAATAATAACTTATGAATTAAATCAGCAATGTTTTTGACATTAATAATAATTTAATTGCTTCAGATAAAAAATCCATACTTCATGAAATTAACACAGACAACCCTACTGACACAAGTTAATTACTTGGTAAATGTTTGAGTTTTATGACTAGATAGATGTTCCAAGCAATTTAAGCTTTTTGAAAGAACTAAATTAGTTATTCTATGAATATATTTACGGAGCATTTGCTATTACCACCTATTACGAGTATTATCTTAGCATTTCTAGCAAAGTTGTTCTAAAATGTTTTTCTTTTTTCTATTTACATAAATATAATAATTAATGCATATAAGTATAATACTTAAATATTATAGTATAAAATATTTAAATATTCCGGAAGATAGTCTCTGAAATAATATAGTTTAACCTTCGTAGCTTAGAACAGTTAAGCGCACAGACAAACGTGGATAGCAACTTTTTTTATAGTACCTTACCCACATATTATAATATTTATTTAGAGATTAACCTAATACCTATCCGCACCAAGCACCTATATGGTTGACTTTTATTAATTGTTAATCGTATTATACATAAACGTGGTAGCAATTATTTAAATGATTGTGTTTACGATAGCTTAATTGACTTTCTTCACTACGTTAATTATACTTATAATTACTCTTAATAGATTTTTCTCGACGATGTTTGTTTTTAATTGTTCCATTTAACTTAGTTAAAAGGACTGCTGTTTTTTGTTAGATTGAAAATATTACTCAATTTATCATGTAATGTTTTCAATTTAAGAAGTTCCAGCTTTTTGAACAAGCTTACCAGCCACCTTACAAAGTAAAAGAAAAATATTTTGGATAAATTACTTACTACTAAGGTAAGTAGTAAGTAATTTATCCAAAATATTTTTCTTATACTTTACGAAGTAGGTAGGTTTAACGAAGAAAGATCTGCTAAATTTTGGTATCTATTTCTGAATATTATATTGTAATCTGGACTGTAATATTATTTCCCTTTATGCATCAACTAAGCGTCAATTTATTGCTAGTGTTAAATAGTCCGTAGTAGTTGGTGTCGACCATTCCGATATTAGGTCGCTCTTCATACTGATAAGATATTGATTTCATTGTATATTGGTAATTTTATTGTGAGCAGTGAGAGCCTAATTTGGAATGCGGTCTCCTGTTCGGGGGGTGCGTGTTCGATCCCGGGCACGCACCTCTGACTTTCCAGTTATATGGGCATTTTGACGTGAATACATCGATGAACACCGACTGCACGCTCGAAAAAGTATCACGTTCCGCCTGAGCCTGTGCGTGCAAGCGAGAGCGCGGCACAAGCGATAGAGAGATACGATCGGCCCAGGCGTTGGCTTGTGACTAGAGAGCGCCCGTACGTTATCATGATAACGTATCTCTCTATCGCTTGTGCCGCGCTCTCGCTTGCACGCACAGGCTCAGGCGGAACGTGACACTTTTTCGAGCGTGCAGTCGGTGTTCATCGATGTATTCACGTCAAAATGCCCATATAACTGGAAAGTCAGAGGTGCGTGCCCGGGATCGAACACGCACCCCCCGAACAGGAGACCGCTAAAACTATCGTCCGTAAACCGACTTTACGGACAACCAATTTTTTTAAGCAATAAAAATATCACATGTTCCAAAGCTGAAGGAAAATAACGTGAGGAAACCTGCATGTCTCAGAATTCTCCATAGTATTCCCAAAAATGTGTGATGTCTGGCATTTTTCAATTGGGGTAGCTGAGTGGACTATGGCCTAAAATCCTTCTTTGAGAGGAGACCTGTGCCCAGTAGTGAGCATTTGATAGGTTGCTATAATGATGATGATCATCATCATCATCATCATCATCATCAACAACAACAAACCCTTAACCACGCCACACCATAGTCCACCACGCTGGCCCAATTTAAATTATGACGAACTCTCAGGTGTGCAGTTTTCCTCACGATGTTTTCCTTCACCGTTGAAGCTTGTGATATATAATTTCTTAAACGCACTTAACTTAGAAAAGCCAGAGGTGCGTGCCCGGGATCGAAAGTGCGACCCCCCGAATAGGAGACCGCAGTACTAATTAGGCTATAATGATGATGAACTTTATTATGTTTTTCGCAGGCTGCCGTAAAATGTGTTTCCTCACCACGCACCATCGCGCTGTCCACCAAGCCCCGGTTACCGTTAGCTGCGCTTGCAGGCGATGCAACCCGCAACCATACCACCAGCAACGTCAATTCACATGTAAGTTTAAAGTTTTCCTTACAAATACCTGATGATAAGCGAAGGTGTAGTGGATAGGAGGCACTGCGACTTCAACCCAGATCCGGCTGCTCGATTGCAGAAAAGCATCATCATTGCGATAGTCTCAATTGTGATGCCAATCATCAATGAATTTATGGGGTTCCTGCTCCAACAACGCAATTTAGCCAATGGAGTGAGAGAATCAGCCAATCAAAGGTGATTGCGATCGTCACACTGTGGCAATAATTTTTAAACAATCTTGCGGCTGATCCTCGATTTGTGAATTTTCACTTGGAATGCCCAGTAGTTCGTGCCTTATCTTGTTTCAAAACAATGCAATACAAGGATTTGAAACGACTGCCAACAGTATTCGCTAACATAAAAACGCCGTATCTTCATTGTAATGTTAACGTGGCGTCGCGTAGCTGCAAAAACAACTTTGTATCAGCCAAACTATTAACTAAATCTTCTCTCATCATTGTCACGTTGCTTTGACAATCTATGGCGGCCTGTTTATGGACAGAAAATATTTTGTAATAACTTTAACGTTATAGAAAGAAAAAAGGTAAAGGTGAATAATAAGGTATGTCATGTTAATGTTGTCTGCGCTAGACGTTTAGTTGATTCACTACAATAAGACTACAATGTAGTATTACTGTAAGTGTAGACTACAGTGTAGTATTGTAACTGAAATATCACAGGAGTATTAGGTAAAGCAATTCCTAATTTATATTATTATATTACTCTACATCTAGTTATTATAGTAGCATCATCATCATCATGCTAGCATCATCATGCTTGCGACTTCGTCCGCGTGGATTAAGGTTTTTAATTCCCGCGGGAACTGTGTAATTTTCCGGGATAAAAGCCTATGTGTTAATTCTGGGTATGAGCTATCTCCATTCGAAATTTCGGCCAAATCATCCATCCATCCATCCTCACAAACTTTCACATTTATAATTTTAGTAGGATTCTCAGAATAAAGAATAAACCAGCTGAATTCACACTCATTTTAAATGTCATTTTTCTTTTTAATGGGAATCTAAATATATTCTCTACTTCTTCCTGATATAAAATCGTCGTGTGTCGACCATTTACTTGTTCAATAAAATCACTAGCAAAGTAGATTATTGACGACGTACTCGTACAAGCTTCTATTGTTGGGATTATGTCGTAAATCAAGCTTAGTCGATGTTGTTAGTGCTTAGATTGAGCAAATTGTTTTAAAGCATCCATTATGTTTAACTGAGTATAATCTAAAAATTAAAAAATATATACATATAATATAATGTCACCGTAAGATTGTAAAAATCGTTAGTTCATAAACGAACTAATAAGATTGTAAACTGGCACAAGATTGTGAACTCTGCGAACAGTATCGCATAGTTTATAATTTAACTTACGTAAACTACAATAGGGTGACCGCTGATTATGTGACAAAAAAGATGAAATAACTGACATAGTGTTCATTTAAAAAATATTTTTAAAAAACAAGCTTTTAGTACCTGGCTACATCATCAGACCCTGGATATCATCTAGGACTAGAGTACTTGTCAAGACAAATCAAACGAGCCCAAACTCAATGGCGTTACGTCGTTTTATTACAGAGTTGCCAAAACCACCTTCCGGCGTCATCATCAGACCCTGGATATCATTTAGGACCATAGTACTTGTCAAGACGAATGAAACGAGCCCAAATCCGATGGGGTTACGTCGTCTTATTACAGAGTTCCGATGGCCATCTTCCAGCTCCATCATCCGATCAGCTCCATGTTACAATAATATTGCATTGTCAATTGTCATCCGATTTACATATACATGCAAAATTTCAGCTCAACCGGAAACCGGGAATTGTTTTAATAATTCATCTTGCAAGATTTGACTTAAGCAAACACAGACACACGTACAAAAAGAGGGTTCCTTTTTACTATTTTGGTACTTGGCCTTAAAAATGCGTGTTTTCTATGGCACGTATAAACTAATCAGTTTCACGTTTTAATAATGGACTTTTTCAATTAGTTTACCAACTTCCTTTGTCGACAAACTGCACTTAATGCGCGTAGGTGTGTTTCAATTGTCTGATCCACAAGCGTAATAACCCACGTAAATCATTGTTTTTCTCTTTTTTGTATGTAAACGTCAGCGTTTAATGTAGGTATTGGATGATCTCACATCTCTAAATGCAGCTAGTCTAAATCGGTATGCTATCGGCATGCTCCTTCCGGCCTTTGCTTTCACGGTAAATGCATAAAACGTACATAAACAGCGAATCCACTTGTCAACGCGATTCGCTTGATCTCCTGCTCATAAATAGGTGCAAAACTAATAAACTAATAAGGGTGAAATTTAAATTGCGTATAATTAACATTTTCTACCATTAGCATTCATTACACACGGTTGAATAAATCAACCACCTATTATGATGAATAAAAAACTATTGAAAGTGTAATAATATTCACTGAGTACGCTCTGTTATACGGCATTTCTTTTCATTGGCACCTTGGGCTAGATTAAAATGAAGACGTTGTTTTTGTGTGAATACTTGATTGCAGCGTGAAAAGCAAGACGGAAGCTTGTGAATCACAATGCGCTTGAATATTGCAGTGGATAAAGGCGGCTAGGACGGGGAAAATGTGGATAGTCGGGAGCGACGGCATGCAGTCGACACGATATTAAAATAAAATGCCGGAGCTCGGCGTGGTGGCGGCTGATATTACCGTCCTATCGTCTGCTCTGCCATTATGCTCCGTGCCTATACAAATTGACTTATTATCATTGCGTACAAAGGCCGGGGCATTGATGTCTGATATGATTTTAATACTTATTTAAGCACGGGAAATATTGAATTTTATTGATCTTTTATTTGAGCGAAAAAGATATATGAACTGTATCTTAGATTAGGTAGTTAGGTACCTCAAGACTTTCCTGAAGTGCACTATTATTTATCTGCGGACTTAATACTTTAAAAATATTTTAGGGGTGTAATATGTTTTCCGAGAAAAAGAAATGCCCCTCTATACATTTTATTTCATTTTCTCACATTTGAAAAAGAGTATCTCAATAAAGCCAACACTTTTGCTAATACTCCAGCGATTTTCCTCTTGTAAGTGTCCAGAGTGTCCTTGTATGCATAAGCTCTAAATAGGTTGGCGTTTCTCCTCATTTCAAAGGAGTTCTTGGCGGAATGTGAGCAGTTTACCCCCACATTTCGTCGGTTCGCCGCCAGCCAAGATATGTCGCAATCCCATCCAATTTGCCTCACACCGCTTGCGCTCTTGTTCGAGTAAAGCGGAAAATCTTGCTCTGCCAAGTAAATAATACATTATTTCGAAGCTGGGAAAAAGCATCTAAATTTTAAGTTTAGTATTTTTTGGAAATAAAAAATAATTGATGCTACTTTATAAAACAAATTACGTACGTACGTTTCTACGGCAACAATGTTGAGGAAAACGTATCAAGTAAAAATAATAATTTGTCTATGACTTCAGCCAAATTGATTAGCCATTAAACCAAACCAACATTTAGGGTGTCCCATTTCACAGGCCAGGTTATAAGTATAGCGAGACTGACACGTGATAGTAGGTACCTACCAACGAACTAGTAGGTAGGTGATACCAACGAACTAGTAGGTAGGTGATTGCAGATTGACCGGAATGATACCTACGAGTATTTGCTCAATAAAATAAGTTTGGGCTAAATTGGTTCAGATTAGATTAGATCAGATTTATTTCAAGGGTCGGACACACATGTCAGTAACGGGTACAGGAGCGCGATAAAATTCTATTTTATTATCAAACTTTCGGAAATGTTTTAAAGAATATTAGTAGTTGATCACAAATCAAATTTAAATATGCAGTATATTTTAAGTACCTATATCAACCAGTGCAGTATACAAGCTAGAGCGTGCATTTTGCCGATAGGTACACTAGATAGGTACATACTTATATTTTTAATGATTGCCATCATTTTATTATCTTTCTGTTTATTTGTTAGGCTTTTTTATCCTTTACATACATAATAATAATATTTTATAGAAAATATGTACTATGATATAATGCAAATATTAAATAAATATTGATCTGATTGTTCAACAGTTGCAAACAATTCAAAGTGCTACACAATATTTACTTAGTTACTGTGTTGAATTAAGTTGACTCAGCCAACAGATGTAGTAAGTAGATACGAGTGAATGAATATACCGCAAGGCTTCGCGGTGTCGACTTAGCTCTTCGTAAATTCGATTTACTCTCAAACAGAATAGAGCCTCCCAGTGCACACTATGCGATCATTAAATTACGCCTCCGTCTTTAGCGACTAGATAAAATCTTCAACAGACTACTGGATACTATTTTATTTGCTGTTTACGATGTAGGCAAAGTACGTCCCTCTGTCATAGTTTAGTAATCTTAAATGCAATGTTTGTTATAATTATTATTCTTAATAATTTAGTAATAAGATGTTATAGACAATGAAAAGCTACATAGTTACATACATTGCACATGTGACATAATACATAATGTATATTAGAATATACAATCCCATTGAACAGCTTGTTAGGCCTCGATCTTCATATTAACAAGTGTAAATTGAAAATTTAAAACACCTCCGTGAATCCACATGTGAATCTATGGCCGGACTACGTATGATATACCTGACATCCTGTTACCCAGTTTTCTGTTCCATCAACAGAGCCTTCTGCTTAATCCTCGATCATCAGAGTTTTCTGTCCCCATCAACTCGACCCATCGCTGACTGCAGGTCTCGTCTCAAAATGAATTTTTAAGCCATTGTCAATCACGCTGGCCAAGTGTGGACTGGCAGAATTCACATACTGACAACAATACCTACCTATGTAGTTGATTGTTGCATGCCTAAGATTTAAGCCAGCTTTTGTACCTACTCATTGAAACTAATCTATTGAACCCAAATACGATAGCAGACATGCTGTGAGTTTTCGAAGAGTCGGGTTCTCTGGAGACCATTCTGGTTGCAGCATCAGGTTGAAGTTATCAATTAATTGTCATTTAACGATTATACTGGCACGTGTGAAGCACTTAATCGCGTAATCATGTGCCAAAAATGCCTTACATCATTTTGAAAAAGAGCTGATACTCTTACACTGCTGGACAAAAAAACCCACATCGAAATCGGTCCATCCGTTTGAGCGCTACGATGCCACAGACAGACACATGCACGCGCGCGCACACACACACACACACACACACACACACACACACACACACACACACACACACACACACACACACACACACACACACACAAACAGAGAGAGACAGACAGACTGACTTCGACGTCAATCTTATAACCACCCTTCTTTTTGCGTCGGGGGTTAAAAATTACAGATTATTTATATCAGAAAAATATGGTCGGATAAAATTTTTCAATCATTCATTTTATATTTTATATTTCATGTTATATTTTTGAAAACTATTTCATCTAGATGCAAATTATTTTTTGTTTCAAACGCAGTCGTAGGAACGCGATATTTTATAGCACAAAACAAATATTTTTCCAGAACGATATGGTATCGGACGTATAAAAATATGACGGTGGAAAGCAAAACGAGACTGGATTTTATTTTCGCAAATCCGCATAAAACCCGAATCAGATCCAAATAAAACAAACCCCGCTCGAATAATTGTGTGATACTAACAATTCTGGAAATGAAATTGCCGATTGCCGAAATATAAAAATTTCAATTGTGAGTTTCAGTAAAAAATATATATAAAAAAACAAGCTTTTATTAAAGCTAATGTATCTTTAATATATTATTTGCTGTTCAATGGTTATGGCATTCGAAATTATGTATTTTCATTTAAACATATCGTGAAATTCTATGTTTTCGCCATCGACAAAATAAATACATATCGGTCTAAGCTCTAAAGTATAACAGATATAAGCAACAAATAAGTACGCGATCTTACGCGTTTAACAGAAACAGATATATTTTAACCTCAAACTGTCGATGGGTGTAAAGTATAAATAAATGTACTTGTATATAAAATTGGTTGCGGTGAAGTGAACACGAGTTGATTGCTTTCGACGGAAGGCGCATCCTTATTGTGTTGTCGCTGGCGAGTCGCCACAGACGGCGGCCGAAATGTTTTTATTCCCCGCCTTGCCTGATATTGCAGTTTGCTTACGTCGCTCTCGATTTCCCTTATCTGGGGAGTAAGGAGCGTATCGTTACCGTCTGCATCGTTACCGTCTGCGTTGAAAATAAAATATTATGTTTATCACATCATTTTATTGCTTTGAAATTCGTTGTTTTGAATTGTATTTTATTGTAATGATAGCGAAGATGATTCGATTTTTGTTGTTTTTGTTAAAGGGCACTCCATATCTAAAATAATTTTAAACCGTCTATAAAATAAATAAGATAATAGTAATTTAAAAAAGGGAAAGTTTTTATTACTGTATGTATTTGCTGGTAGGTTATAATACATGATCAAAATCTAGCAAACACATCTTAAGTTTAAAGAACAAAATAAATTTATAAAGACTTTTAACCTGCTTTAAGTAGCGCTACAATTATTAAATACAAAAATTGATAAACGCGGTTTATTAAAACGTATACCTATGTCACCTATAATAAGCTAAGTGCACATTACCTTAGTATCTTTAAAAGAAAATAATAATAATATACACTGTATAAATTTTCATTCGCCAGCAATACCTACAAATCCTACAATGTATTTAACATGTAGGTTGGGTTATGAAACTCATGAACGATAATAAAATCGTACCGAAGGCTATAACTAATAAAAATTTATAATAGCATGTAACACCTTGTTGCTTTGACTTTGTTATTTATTACCAGTTCAGCTAAAATTGAATAAGTGACTCTATTAATAAAACATCTCATAACTCGACTCGCGTAATATTTTAGCCGTCGGCAGTCGGTTGCGATACGCGATCCAACTACTAAATACAATATTAGTGTTTGTCGCGACCACAATGCAGTGGAAATGTTAATTCAATCACAGTTCCATTAGTTCGGCTTTCCGCAGTGTAATATTAATCTCGCTCTGTCGCAAAATTCCATTTAGTAGCGCCGCGAGCGAGCGCCGCCGCGCCGGCCTGTTCACGCCGACGGCCTGGCCCTGATTGATCCGACGCGATGTGATGCAGGATTAAGCCATGCCTTGAATAATTTTGTTGGGAATCCACGGAAATCCGGTAGTTTTATACAGATCTAGTGATCAAATCGTTAATTCGTTATCGAATTTCCTTTTGAATCACAAATCGTCGTTCACGTCTACTTCCGTGCTGTTTTTATCAGTTCTTTATCTTATTACCTACTAGGTTTCTAGACAGACTGCAATACATGATGCGTTTGGCAACTGCACTTGATATAACTGCATCATAAGTGTTGACGCAGTAATAGGTGTGTCATCTGCAAATAGAATTGCAATTTTTCAATCAGCTTGAAGTCCGTATTCCTTTACCCTAACTCGTTACAAAATATTACAGACTAGATGATCGCCGCGACTTCGTCACTCATAATAATAGACATGATAATATTAAATTACATGGTAACATTGTATTAACAAGAAAGCAAACGCAGGGGATTGATTACGTGTTATTTTATAATCACATGTCACCTACTTCAGCGTAATAAGTACCCGGTATATAACAACTTCCAACGAGGGACGTGCTGCGACATAAATAAATTATGCAACGCGCCACTTTGTGACACCACATCTCGACACCTCTGCGCCACTAGGCACACCACATGCCCTCCTGTGCGATGACAAACTCCCAACGCATACCTAAACTAGCGGCACGCTATGATGGCCGGTTTGACACATTACAATAGTGATGTGGAATGTCAATTTATTCTCGAACAAAAAACAATTAAGTTTTGTTTTTGTACCTGATTAAATAGGTTTAATAAAACAAAAATGTATATGTTTATTTAATTTATTTGAACGAACTGAATATTTGAATGAAAATGAATATACATACTTTATATGCACTTAATATATAATCCAGCTTCCTTCAGTGAATGCACCAACTTTTTTCTTGTTGGATACTCCTTCTGTAAATAGTAGCCGTAAACATGTCTTCGGATAGCATCGGCATCAAAGCTATCGATGCCTACGACTGGTTTTGCTCGTTTTCTCTTTTTTGGTGTGTGAAGTTTATTTTCTTCCGTGCCAGTCTCGCCATATTTTTTTTTAGTTATCCGTCTAACAGTTCGTTGTCCAATATTAAGCGCATCAGCTACGCGTTCAACCACTGACGTTATAGGTAAAATTGGCCCTCCATTTTGAGCTTCACGATCGAAATAGTTACGAAGGCGTATTACGAACTCACGTGTCTGACTATTTAGAACAGTTCTCTGCGTACGTTCGGTCATATCGACGAAATCCACAACAAAGGGCTTGAACAGAGTCCAAATTAACGAGCAAGGGTCAACAGTAATGCAGTATCAATATTTGAAATCCAAAGCCAGGTCAAAACTATATCACAATCGCATTGCACTGACAGTTTATACTTTTCGAAGCAACGTCAATTCGAAACTGCTTTGTTTTGCATTGAGCATTGACGCGAGTTTGCCGGAGGTAGTAGTTGTGCTAGCCAGCGATCCTATGTGACGATCGTATTAGATTCCATTTTTAAAAATTTTCAATTTAGAAAACCAAATGCCGAGTTGTGGTATATATCATATAAAAATAAAAATTTTACCTTTTGTATGAAACAGCTGATATTTTTTTGCGATTTCAGAGGTTTGTCCACATAGTGAAAATTGTTCATATTCACAAGTACATTCACCCCTTAAATGGTGCAAACTGATTTTTCTACACTTGTATACATTTTAGAAATCAATTTAATAAATAAATTTTGAGTCCTAAACCTAAAACTACATTCGATAAAATTTATGAATCTCTGCACATCACTATCGTCAATAAAGTAATACAATTATTTCCTTCAAAGTCGTTATCAATTAATACGGAACTTCATGAGCGGACAAACGTCAAACCGGCCATCATAGCGTGCCGCTAGTGTAGTGTTGATAACCTTTATAATAGCAACGTCTACCTAATAATCTACACTATCTATACATTACTAATCTATACTAATATTATTAATAGAGAGCGCGAGCGTTATTATGTATGTGGAGGGTACTCTTTGGAACCATTGTACCTATTCGAAAAATTCTTTCACCATTTCAAAGGTACATAATTCCAGATCATTATAGGCTATACATTATGTACATATTATTATATCTATTATGGCTATACTTATATTAAATGCCAATAAGCTAAAGAAGCCTGAATAAATCGTGTCTCTGGAGAGCTTCCACAGCGAGCGCTGCGTTAATAATATGTACAATGTTGCACAAAAATAATGTATGGGTGAATTATTCCTCTTGAAAAGTTCTAAAAAAAAGTGCAACGGCATATACATCTAAGAATAACTTTCAGTAACCATTTTTGTCTTTCAAATTTTGATAATAATTACTGAAAGGTCTTTCTTTTGATCAAAGATAATACAATAATATTAACATCAATTGTCTACCTTATAATCTATACTTATTTTTAAGTACATGATGCCCGCGACTTCGTCCGCGTGGATTAGTGTTTTTTAATTCCCGAGGGAACTCTGTAATTTTCCAGGATAAAAGTTGCAATAATATTTATAATATTAGCAGGAAGTAGAGCATTCAAATTGCGCTTCGTAAGCTCGCAAAGCGCAGTATAAGTAACATAAAACATTTTATTTACGTCCACAGTTTGCAACAATCAATTATTTACCTTGAATGCCGGCAATGTTCGGCAAAAATTATTCTGACGAAGCACTCATCGAAAATCCCACTGACGATTTGTAGAGATATTTGTAGGGTATAAAAACTTTTACCATAAACGACGCACTACGCAAATATTTATAGGTGTGAATGCGACTTAATCGCTTTACTTTATTAAATACCTATTAGCTGTTAGCCGTGACTTCGTACGCG
The DNA here is from genome assembly GCA_029955525.1 of Oeneis ivallda. Classification (NCBI taxonomy): domain Eukaryota; kingdom Metazoa; phylum Arthropoda; class Insecta; order Lepidoptera; family Nymphalidae; genus Oeneis; species Oeneis ivallda. Next base: position 13,571,346 of record JARPMR010000016.1, on the reverse strand, counting down.
TGAATTAAGTTTTTGAAAATTGCGTGGAAAGTTCTTGATATTCCATGAGAAAAAGTATTCTATATATTATAAGGACAGGAAGGCCCAAGGATGCAAAATATTTCCTTGCCAATTTACGTGGAAATCCGTTCAGCGCTTTAGATGTGATGAGGTAAACCGTAAAAGGCATAAAAAGTTAATTTCAAGTTTTTCATATGAGTTAGATTCAATGCTAGTCTTTTGAAACATTGCATGGAAATAATATTATTATTATTACATGTTAATAAATTGTTGGGCAATATTACTCACGAATATTAAAACGACGCATCACCTCAAACGGAAGAACTCGAACTAATTCCGCGATAAATTTTAATATTTAACACACGACGCTTAGTACAGATATTATCGTTAGACATGCAAGCAATAAAATATAGCCAACACATTTAAATGGCTCTTAAGAAATTATTGCTAAAGCGTGATGTAAATTAAAAATACAATGTTAACAGTTACGTGTCTAAAAGTTACGTAATACAACATACGGTGTCTACTCGTATATCCTGTTTGCGCTTTTGAACTTTAAATGCTCATTCCATAGTTGAGAAATAATATTACGTGATGATGCACTTGAATTCCCTCGAAATGCTTTGTACAACTCGCTTTATCTGCATGCAGATATCCTACTTTCGGCACGTTTCTTCTATTCATGCCTGGCTTAGGCAGTTTTCCATTGTCGTGTATTTCATGCTTAAGATATTAGCCTAAGCTATTCATCTAATTCTAATGTGATGCAATGAATGTGTTAAATGTTAATGCTGAGGTCCAGATATGAGATAGGATATTTGCCACAAGAATAAATCCCGTTTTTTGCATTTTCTGTAAAGATACAATGGATATTATGATCTTCTCTAGTTCGAGATGTCATATAATGATAACCTTAGGTGCTGCGCAAACGTGGACACTTTTGTGTCCTGTGTCGGATACAAACCACTTATTTTCATACAAAAACTTGAGAGGTGTCAAGGGACACCCGGATGGAACGTAGTTCCTTTCGATTACATTGTGTTCGGTATTTTCGCGATACAACACGGCGTCTCCGTAGCCTAGTGGCTCCGGTAGTCGCCTAATAGTTCACAGTCGATGGTTCGAATCCTAGCTCGACAGACCGAATTTTCCATTTTCAATTTTATTTTAAACAATTTCTACATGTGGAACCTTTCCCTAATTTTTTAAGTTATAAAAAATTAGGGAAAAATTCCACATGTAGAAATTATTATAGTGATCACTTACTTACCTAACGGTTGACATTTTATGGCTTGCCAAAACAATGTACCTATACTTACACAAAGACTTGTCCTGACTGACTGATTGACTGACTGACCTATCGACGCACAGCCTAAACCATAGGAGTTAGAAACTTGAAATTTTGACACTACTCAGGTTCCTTTTACGACGTAGGACTAAGAAAGGATTTTTTGAAATTCCACCCCCAAGATGATTAAATAAGGGAAGAAAGTTTGTACGAAAGTCCGTCATCTTTCAAGTTATATCCATGAAACTTGGTATTTGGGTTTTCAATAGAAAAAGAAGAAATGCATGTTTCATAGTTTTTAAAAAGTCCACCCCCAAAATAGAGGATAAATGTTTGTATGAAAGTCTGTCATTTTTATATCCATGAAACTTCGTATTTTGGCTTTCGATTAAAATAAAGAAATACCTGTTTTACCTTATTTGAAAATTCCACCCCAAAACTTAATTCCATGTGGACGAAGTATTGAATCGATACTGCTTGCGTTGATTATATAGGCTTAGCAGTAGCACGTCTTAAAATGTCCTTGTATTTATCAACGCAACGCTCTAGTCAGGTCAACATGGCCAAGAAACATGCTTGATAGGAAAGTATTCATGAAAATGTAATTGAATGATTTATCGCTTTGGTCACGTTTCGCCGCCATATGGAGTTCTCATGAATAAGTAATGTTCGCCAGTCGTTGTTTCAATTAGCGGTCGTGTCGTCGGTCTGGCCCGGCCTCCTGCCACCCGCTTGCGCTACCGAACCAACCGGAATGTCATTTATAAACTGATTCGGTGCCACCCTCCACTAAAACTTACTGTCGTGGAACATCATAAACAAAGTGGCCATTTAATTCACACGACAGTTTGTTGTTTTACACATTCGATTTGCTTTTGGCGGTGATCTCAGATCCTTATTGCTCTATCAAGCATATTAGTGCACAAAATCTAATTAAACCACAATTTTTTTTTGAATCTTTTTCTGAATTAAGTCAAACAGAAGTACTAAGCGAGGGTCTATTACAATTGAAGCGCGATGCCATGATGAACGAAAGTAATTACGCGGTAAACATCAGGCGGACCGCGCAACACGATCCCGGATTAGTAGGATCTTACTCGTAGCACAACACGGATTAAATTAACATGTGCGACTCCATTTGAATCGTTTATCTATGTAAAAGATCCGAAACATCCCTTACAACGTAACAGGGTCGTAATCATTTGCGTGTGTCTTTATTTTTGCTTGTTTTAGGGGAGCGGATTTTTATATGATCTTAGGGACCACATATGCAAGATGACAAGTAACAAAACTCCCTCTTTTACTGTTGAATAGGCATCATTGTAATATTCATTGAATTTAATTCCGTGCATAAAGTAACAATTTATTTTAAGTTCGCAGTACAATAAATAGGAGAAACAATTGCTCTGGATTGCGACATAATTTATAAAACCCGGCCGCCAGTAATTGATTCTGTGTTCCATTAAAAATTAACTTGGATGTTACTTTTTGTACTTCAATCAACATTTGGGTTTCAACAAAGGAAATTCAATCAACAAAGGAAAAAGTATTTTTCCTAAATACTTAACACTGGTACCTACTGCTAAATATGGGACTATTGATTTAATTCGTAGCTTGTTTGAAAAGTCTTAATAAGTCTGAATCGTTCGTCATCAATGCGCTTATCAATTTCCTTTGAAACATAAAGAACATGACTGAAAAAGGAGAGCAAAATCAAATTGCGGACTAACTTATCCTAAGTAATAAAAACATGGAAGTTCACTGAGCGAGGGCGGTCGAAGAGTTATCCATTTACAGAGAGTTAGTCGTTTTATTTTCTTTTATCCGTCCCGTCGAGCGCTCATCGTTGGGCAGATTTGTTTCCCCCCGACTTCGTCTTTCGAACCCTCCCGTGAAATAGACGCGAAATGTGATAAATGGGATGTTCTTTTTATTGTTAAGTCCCGGGCGCGTTACGTTATGTGTAGACCCGTTTCGGCTCACATCACTGTCAAATTTTCCTATTATTTCGGTTTTTATTTCTTAGGCTCCGTTAAAAAAGTCTCCGCTTTCCTAATCCTCTCATTAATTCTGCTTGTGCACCGACATTTGTAAACGCCAATATGAATCGTAATACAAAACGGCGGCGTTAGTATTGTTTATTTTATGACCGTCAAGATTATTATAGAGATACTCTTCTGCAGGGTATAACGCTGCTTCAAGACGCTGGCACGTCGGATGATAGTGGACGGGCCTCAGAGAGGCTCACGGGCAGTTCAGTGGCACCCCGGGATCCCGATTCCTCTCGCGACCGACTTAGCGATGTACGTATAATGAATGAATACTGTTATCAATCTTTCTCACTTTTAAACTAGTTTGTCGTCTTATGATTCGAAAGCTTTATCCGTGTCTATGTTATATGTACACCTTCGAAAAAACTTCCGTTGGACCTACGTAGGTTTGTAATTTATTCCGTTTCGCAATCTGTCTTCCTGTGACCCTCGAAATTGTAAATCAAGTTAGGGTGCATGATAAAATTACTCTCCCAATGTTGTGATATTTTTTTAATTATTTTCCTAATTGTGTTATTTTGTTGCATTCGCTACATTTCTCCAGTCAAAGATGTTATTACTATAGTAGGCTAAAATCTAAAAACCTACGCAGCGGTTTTTTTAATGTAAATTGGTTAATGAATGTGTACAGTTTTGTGAAAAACGGCTAAGATAAATTCTCCTTAGATATTCCAATCCACTCACATCTTCGCTTTCTTGTTCTCCCAACAGGCCAGTAGCCGCTGTAGTTCCGGAAAAGGCTATATCGTGAGTACACCTACTGTTTTCCTTGTCTTGTACAAACTTTCTTCACACATCTTTTACCACCTCTCGCGCTTTATCACTTCGCTTGTTAACATATTTTGCACTCTATCTTGAGCATGCTGTTTTTATCCTATTATTTTACGCTACTAAAACAATGTCTATTCCTAACATAGTTTTAATGCTAGTTTGATAACAATATTTTAACGTTGAAAGGCACAAGTATCATACGCGCTCAAGGTTTTCGCGCTAATTTGTAATGGTTAGACAAGTACTTAACAATAAAACTTAGGGTGAGATCTATAGATGGCACTCTCACTCAGCTCAGACTCAAAACTGAGTTAAAACGAGACAGATTTATGTCAGAATATCTTTGTATCTCATTTTAACTCTATCTTGAGTCTTGAGCAGAGCCAGAGTACGATCTATAGATCTCAGTCTTAATCGTGATACATGACGTAAAAAAATTGACACTAATGAGGCAATTGGTAGTCGCAATAATACAAACCGTGAACGCCATTATAAAAGAGTTGTTCTAAGGTGAAAGCAATAATTTTCGATTACTGTGTGCAAATTTACTCCGATCACGCAACACCTAGTCCCTGTTAGATATTCGGCGCGTATAGCACCTAAATCACGAGATTTGTCGAAGCGGTGCCGTTCCGTACTGTATAACTTTACCTGCGGCCTGAATACTTCATGGCCCCCGTATTTATTTGAAATTGTAATATCTCAGTCTGATCCTCCTTGTTTCCCTCGGCGCTCACTTTGTAAATAGGTATTGTACAATTTATTTGTCGGTCTCGGCTATAATAATTCGTATTTCGATAAGCTTACCATAATATGAAAAATTTATTGGACGTTATCGTATCTATTCATATTTTGCTTTGATATTGTGATACATTTAACGAGTACCTACCTAGCGAAAAAAATTGGCTCATGTCTAGGTAGAAGCTAGCTTACTCCTACGTAATGCTGTACTTATCTTATTAACTTTACCTTACAAGCTTTTGTTAAGATAAATTCAATACATGGACATTGGATAACAATCCTTACTAATATTATAAATTCAGAAGTGTGTTTGTTTGATGGTTTATCCTTCAATCGCGCCGCCACGCATGATTTTTTGCATGGGTATAGTTGAGGACCTGGAGAGTTACATAGGCTACTTTTTATCCCGGAAAGTCCTGAGGAGGTCCTGCAAGAGTTCCTGAGGGATTTAAAAACTAAATCCACGCGGACGAAGTGGCTGGCATCAGCCAGTATACAATATAGAGTCCTTGGCCTATTTTCAAAAAGCATTCTTAATAAGTTAAGTAATCCTTAAAAGTATTATAATGACATCCAAACAAGCAAAGTCAATGTAGAAAGATGACACAATCAAATGGTCTATAAAACTTAATCCGAAATATACCTAATAAATATGTCTAATCAAATGAATCTTTATGAAAATAATATTAATAAAATCTACCACTGTACATAAATTCTGAATTGATAAGCTATAACATTAGTCTAAATATTAATTATATCACGCCAATGATAATAATTTGGGTAGTTAATTCCATGATGTAGTACTAGGTACTAGGTGTACCGGAATATGTAAATGAGTAGACATTGATTATCACACAGAGGTAGGCGTCGCTTAATCCCGCCTCGGATGACGGGTAATTAGTGTTGATCTATGAATCATGAATAGTTACAAATTGTTAGATAATTTTAATGTACACGCATGTTTAACTTTAATAAACAAAACTATGAACATGACGATTTTTCTAGGCAATCGCTTATCTTTACCTAATGGATGGATTAGATTTAGAGCTCGTTGCTGGACACGCGGCACGTTGCGCGGTTCTTGTCGCAGTGCCTGCCGCGTGCGCCGTTGCGTACAACGCAAACGCTTCTGCAAGAACGCTCTCATACTTGACCATAATATTGTTTGAGTTTACCGCGCGACGCGACGCACCACGCGACGCGCAAAGCGCCGCGTGTCCAGAACCGAGCCCTCAGATATTTAGACGACTGGGAAATTATAAAACAAGAAATATTGTAAAGTAATTTATACGTTTGTAGTAGTGATATTCGAGAATAACGCCACGTTCATAACATTTCCTCTAACTTCATAAAGCATGGTAATTTATGCATTAATTAATTTCTACATTGTTCTACATTCATGTTTTTTTCTTCTTTTTACAGTGTGATAGTGAAGGCGACGACGATAAGGCAAGTGCTACAATATTTTATTCCCTAAAATTAAGAACGCTCCTCGAAAATGTACAGATACGCGAAAATTAATTAAAGCCTTCTAACTCGTCTACGAAACTGGAAAAGTTGAAACAGCGTCGGAAATAAATGTCCGTGTAATGTAAGTGGCGAAGTTGCTCGTTCCCGGTTTATTACACCAACGACACAGTGATTAATCTCACGAGAGGAGACGCCTCGAGCACCTGTTTACAAATTGTTTTAGTCTCCATCCAATATTAATTGAATTTTGTCAAGTACAAAATTTATATTAAATGATGAACTATAGTATACTTATTTTCATTCAAGTGACAAAACAGTTCATTTGAAGAATTGAGTATTTTTTATAGTAGGCTTTGTACAATTATTAATTGTAATTAATAATTGTACAACAGTTTACTACAAGAATAGAGCTTCTGTAATGCTTTCAACTTTATTTGGAAGTATGGCTCAGTTGCAAAGTACTTGTAATTGATTCAAATCTTTTAATTTCATGAAGGCCTACTTGTGGCTCTTATGACGTCAAGGATACCGCCGGTTGGGAAATCTATAGGAAATAAATAGCAAAGGTAATATTCTACTGAGACGAGCTGACAAAGAAACTCAGCAGTTGGTCTTTTCAAAACAAAAGTATTACAATATGTATTGTAAGTTCATCACATAACGTGGTTTACATCAACCTGAAACTGAAAAGGTTTGTTTGTAGTTTTATGCAAATTCTCCCTCTTAACGAGCCTTTTCGCGAAACATGCTCTTTCGTTACAATAGTTTAACATAGTAAACAGATATATTTTGAGGAAGAAAAAATTGTGTAGGCTATTTTAATAGTTGAACTACATTGTGCAACTTTCAGATTTGTCATAAAAATAATACTTTTTGAGTAAAAAAATTTCAATTACTCACTTTGACATGAAAAACCATAGAAAAACTACTTGTGGCGTTACAATAAGCGTGAAGTTTCTACTGGTTTAAATCAGAAAAATAATTCCTTTTTGAAAAGTAAAGGAATCAAACTTTATTAAGCAATTTTTATTTATGACATAAATCATTTCAATAATTAATGAAAAATATAATAAAAAATCTTCGATACAAATTAGTATGAAAGCGAGCTCAGGCCGTCATTTTCTCATTCAGCCGCTGGCTTTCGAAGAGGATCCACGTTGCTCGTCGCGCGCTCTGGCAAAAATAATTTTACGAGCGAAATAGTGTATTATAGAGGCCCGTACAGTGGGACCTGAATCGAGGACGAAGATTTCTAATAATATTCTAAAAGTACCTAGTCAGTAATTTATTTAAATTCCTAGGTAGCGCAGCAATAGTGCTTAGTCTCAGTAGTGTGGAGTCTTATTACTGGGGGGACCTGGGTTTGATTTCTGGAAGGGGCAATTTAAATCAATTAATTTTTTTTATTCGATGACAAAATAGTCCGTCACTGCGATCTCACATGATGGTAAGTGACCATGCAGTCTAAGATGGTACGTGCTAACTTGGAAGGGGTATGGCAGTGTGCATTCAAGCCATACCCCTTATCTGTTTCTACACGCTGTCGTGCCGGAACGCTAAAGCACTTGGCGGCACGTCTTTGACGGTAGGGTGGTACCTAACTGGTAACTAGCCATGGCCAAAGCCTTCCACCAGAGATAATTCAGAAATTATAAATTCCTTAATCGACCGCACCGGGAATCGAACCCGAAACCTCCCAGTTTTAAGACCAGAGCGCTCACCACTGCGGAGGTCGTCAAAATTATATTATGTAAGTAGGTACATAATATTTATTTAAATTCCTAGCGCTCAGTGATGAGGGTCTTATTAGAGCTCTGTTGCGGCGTGATTGAAAGACGAACCAACAAACACACTTTCGCATTTATTTTATAATGATTCGGATCGAATCACAACCATACAATACGACACAGGGATCGTATTGAATAGTTTCGAATAGAAAGAAAGAGGAAATGGATGCCAAAATTAAAAAAGTCACCGCCATATTGGAATTCTTTGTTATTAGACCGATTTCGTTCAAAATCGATATTTAGGCTTCCCTGGGGTCAAGAAAGAGGAAATGATTGCCAAAATTTTAAAAGTTCCAGCCATATTGAAATTCTTCGTTATTGGACCGATTTCGTTCAAAATCGATATTTAGGCTTCTCTGGGGTCAAGAAAGAGGAAATAGTTGCCAAAATTTTAAAAGTCCCCGCCATATTGAAATTCTTTGTTATTAGACCGATTTCGTTCAAAATCGATATTTAGGCTTCCCTGGGGTCAAGAAAGAGGAAATGATTGCCAAAATTTTAAAAAGTTCCAGCCATATTGAAATTCTTCGTTATTGGACCGATTTCGTTCAAAATCGATATTTAGGCTTCTCTGGGGTCAAGAAAGAGGAAATAGTTGCCAAAATTTTAAAAGTCCCCACCATATTGAAATTCTTTGTTATTAGACCGATTTCATTCAAAATCGATATTTAGGCTTCTCTGGGTTCAAGAAAGAGGAAATGGTTGCCAAAATTTTTACCCGCCATATTTAAATTCTTTCTTATTGGACAGATTTCGTTCAAAATCAATATTTAGGCTATTCTGGGGTCAAGAAAGAGGAAATGGTTGCCAAAATTTTAAAAGTCCCCGCCATATTGAAATTCTATGTTATTGTACAGGTTTCGTTCAAAATCGATATCTAAGGTGCCCTAGGGTCAAGAAAGAGGAAACGGCTGTCAAAATTTTAAAAAGTTCCCGCCATATTGAAATTTTTCGTTATTGGACCGATTTCGTTCAAAATCGATATTTAGGCTTCTCTGGGGTCAAGAAAGAGGAAATAGTTGCCAAAATTTTAAAAGTCCCCGCCATATTGAAATTCTTTGTTATTAGACCGATTTCGTTCAAAATCGATATTTAGGCTTCTCTGGGTTCAAGAAAGAGGAAATGGTTGCCAAAATTTTCCCCGCCATATTTAAATTCTTTGTTATTGGACAGATTTCGTTCAAAATCAATATTTAGGCTATTCTGGGGTCAAGAAAGAGGAAATGGTTGCCAAAATTTTAAGTCCCCGCCATATTGAAATTCTATGTTATTGTACAGGTTTCGTTCAAAATCGATATCTAAGGTGCCCTAGGGTCAAGAAAGAGGAAATGGCTGTCAAAATTTTAAAAAGTCCCCGCCATATTGAAATTCTTTATTATTAGACCGATTTCGTTCAAATCGATATTTAGGCTTCTCTGGGGTCAAGAAAGAGGAAATTGTTGCCAAAATTTTAAAACGTCCCCGCCATATTGTAATTCTTTGTTATTGGACCGATTTCGTTCAAAATCGATATTTAGGGTTCCCTAGGGTCAAGAAAGAGGAAATAGTTTCCAAAATTTTAAAAAGTCCCCTCCATATTTAAATTCTTTGTTATTGGACCGATTTCCTTCAAAATTGATATTTGGGCTTCTCTAGGTTCAAGAAAGAGGAATCTTGGAAAATTTTTGGAATCCATTTCCTCTTTCTTGACCCCAGAGAAGCCTAAATATCGATTTTGAACGAAATTGGTTCAGTAACAAAGAATTTCAATATAGCGGTAAATTTTATAAATTTTGGAATACATTCCCTATTTCTTGACCCCAGGGAAGTCTTAATATCGATTTTGAACGAAATCGGTCAAATAACAAAGAATTTCAATATGGCGGTGAATTTTAAAAATTTTGGCATCCATTTCCTCTTTGTTGACCCCAGAGAAGCCTAAATATCGATTTTGAACGAAATCGGTCGAATAACAAAGAATTTCCATATGGCGGTGACTTTTTAAAATTTTGGCATCCATTTCCTCTTTCTTGACCCTAGGGAACATTAAATATCGATTTTTAACGAAATCGGTCCAATAACATAAAATTTCAATATGGCGGGGGCTTTTTAAAATTTTGGCAACCATTTCCTCTTTCTTGACCCCAGAGAAGCCTAAATATCGAATTTGAACGAAATCGGTCCAATAACAAATAATTTCAATGTGGCGGGGACTTTTTAAAATTTTGGCAACCATTTTCTCTTTCTTGGCCTCAGAGAAGCCTAAATATCGATTTTGAACGAAATCGGCCCAATAACAACGAATTTCAATATGGCGGGGACTTTTTAAAATTTTGGCAACCATTTCCTCTTTCTTAAACCCACAGAAGCCTAAAGTCAGAGGTGCATAGCCGGGATCGAAACCACGACCCCCCGAATAGGAGCTATGCTATCACTGCTATTATACTAGCTTGTATGTATACTACATAATAATAATAATAATGTACCTAGCCCTATAACATAATAAATTAATTTGAAGTCATAAAAATTAGGTACCTACCTACTAGTACCTAATTTTTATGACTTCAAATTAATTTATTTTATTTTATTTATTTGTTAAAGTGCTAGATTTTGTATTTTATTTAATGATGTAACATTTTTGACATTCCTAAGCGCTTTTGTAACCTCAATCGAAGAAATAAACAATACAAATACAAATACAAAATACGTCCTCCCGACCGAATCCGACCACGGCGGTCAACCTCCTCACAGAGATTAACGCGGCCGGGAGATATTGCGCAAACACAGGTTCACTCTCTATTCCCTCACTCTCATAGTCCGATGGGACGGAAAATCCGACACGACCGGAGAGAGATCAGGCGCAGGAGCAGGACCGACAGCTTTACGTGCTCTCCGAGGCACGGGGGTGACTCACCGCCAACTTCCTAACTCCGGGCTAGTACAGAGAATTTCTTGGCAAAAAACCCCAATACTTAATTTATTATCCCGACAGGAATCGAACCCACGAACCTCGTCATCTGCTTTAGAACACGCTAATAACTACTTGACCAACGAGGCAATTGTAGGTAGGTACATACTATTTTTAAACTTGCTTCCTACTATCTTATTACTAGTTGATGCCGTGCCGACTTCGTCCGCGTGGATTTAGTTTTTAAATAACCTCGGGAAATGTAATTTTCCGGGATAAAAAGTAGCCTAAATGAGTTTTTTGACTAAAATTAATAAATTAGTAATTTGTAATTAATAAATTGTAATTTAACTCATCATTTTATTTATCGGTAAGTAGTTAGTTTTGCGAAATCTCGTAAACTGACAATAATTTTAAACATCAATTTGTTTATGCCGCATAGATTGTATCGGTTTCCCACTGTACCTGTATACAGGTGTGCGTGAGCGCGCGCCGATCACGCCGATCAATGTGTGTGTGCGCGAAAATGCCTACAATCGACAACGGCCGGCGCCACAAAGGACCCTTAATAACGCCTTCGAGAAGCCCTATAGACAATTTTCTTTAAAAATGGAATAATAGGTGATGTTCCTATGGTCGCTTGTACCTGTGGACACAATCGAATCCGTCGAAACTAGCAAGCCTAAAATTCTTATTTGAACGCGAACTGTCAACCACGGACAAAGCTTTACGGTCGCGTTCAAATTAGTATTTTAGGGTTGCTAGTTTCGACGGAATTTGTGTCCACAGGTACAAGCGTCCATAGGAACAGCACTTGCCCATACTTATATTTTATGAATTAGTCGCTAGTTAATGGTAGTTTTAGACTCGGTTAGTGCTTGGCTGCTCTTTGTGCGCGCGCTGTACAGTGTTAGAGCCTTTACTAACTCGTCAACAGGTTGTGAAATGCGAGTTAAAAGCGGTTGAGTAGTAGGGAGCGCTTTGCCGTGTCGACCCAGCAAAGGGTGCTGATTACGCGCCGTCGCTCTGTTCCGTAATTACAAGATTGGCGCAGTTGCGAAGTGCCAGTAATTAAGTACCGTTATATTACTCGCCTTTTGCGACCGCTCCTAATGTATGACTGAAAATCCATGTTTCTATTTCACTCGTTTACGTGAAATATGTTTTTGCGAATGTTGCTACAAAATTACTCGGTGCCAGTGGCAGTTAATTCAAACGGTTGTTAATGGTTTTCTGAAAAAAAATTGAAACAAATAGCAGTGCATGTTTACAGGAATTTATTAATGTCCAAATGCTTTCTGAAAACGACATTCATTAGGCTGAACGTTTAAATACACTGTGGTCTATTTATTTGCCTTTTGGTATTGATTAATACTGAAATAAAGCAGGGCCTCAATTAAACAGAATTTCTAGTGAAAAGTTTGTTAGGTCTGTATTACTATTAAGTTAAAGGTGTAATGAACTAAAATATGGGTAGCTGCTTAAGACAAAACGATCTGGTTTTATTTTGATACAATAGAGGTCCCGAACCCTTTCTAATTGCGACTGAATCGCGTCCCCTTTTAATCCAATTATGTATGTAGCTTGCCTCATTGCTACAACGCTTCTTAAACTTATAATGTAGTAAATAAGCTTCTCAAATAATAAATTGTTCCGCGATTGAATTACGGAACAATGCCGTACAATTAAATATAGATTTTATTATTCGTCAAATCATGTAATAAGTTCAGTGAGATCGGAAATATGTCAATAGATTAATGAAAGAAAAGATGTACATGTTGCTTTAATTACTACATACCTAATCTTATGGCGTAAAAACAGTTAATTGCAAATTCAATCAGAAACATCCATTGTTAAGTACTCGTAAGTAGGTACTTAATAACTAATAAGGCAGATCAAATCCATCAGGCGGGAAGGAACATTATTTGCAAGAGACGTAAATAACTACTTAACAAAATTCCATCACAATAACGTCGCACTTTTATTTGTAGTATTTATGTCTTTTTAAATTAAATTACAATCAAAGTGTTGTGTAAAAGAAATAGACCGTGGATGACAACTGACTGAAAAGAATATCCACAACACAAAGTATGTTTATCTATCCCATTAATTTCATGCAATAATCTTTTTATAGCACTGCGTCAAACCTTAATGGACTTCTAGTAACAAAATAAAAGCAAAATAACTAAGAAGTTAGTAAAATAAATAATTTATTAAAGAAGTTTATGTGCACAACTTTTTGACAAGGGTATAAATATTATTCGCGCCAACAAAGTGGTGAAATAAAATTGAGAAAAATAATTTTTTCAGTGTACCTGCCCTACTTCCCCTTCCTTCCTCCCCTTAACTAGCGTGGGTACACTATCTTAATTATTTAATTAACTTACAGACTAAATTGCGCCTATTAAAATTTTTATGCAGAAGACTGAAGAGCTGATACATTTAAATCATGAATATTATTAACTAGCTGATGCCCGCGACTTCGTCCGCATGGATTTAGTTTTTAAAAATCCCGCGGGAACTCTTTCATTATCCGAGATAAAAAGTAGCTCTCCCGGTCTGAGGAACCATCCATTACTATACCCATGCAAAAAATCGCATCAATCCGCTGTTCTGTTACGACGTGATTGAAGGACAAACTAACAAACAAACACACTTTCGCATTTATAATATCAGTAATGCTTTATTATAACACTTTTTATAATTGTCAAATTTTTTACCATACTTAACCAAAGACAAAATTACGTTTAGCTGTCATTTACGTTTTGTTATTCCACTGTCATTTGCGTTTTGTTATTCCATGTCAGATGCGTTTTTCTTATACCACGTTTTATAGTGACTTGACGGAAACGCGGTCGAACGGGATAAAAAGTATCCTATGTCCGTCTCCTGGTTCTAAGCTACCTCTCCACCAATTTTCAGCCAAATCGGTTCATCCGTTCTTGAGTTATAAATAGTGTAACTAACACCACTTTCTTTTATATGTATATATATATATAAGATTACAATAACATTGTATTAGGTATGTATATGGGAGGTACTTGAGCTGTACCTCGCTTTTTGTAGGGACCTACAAAATATTGGCATTGGCAGACTAAGAATACCGATAAGTACCGATATCAGTATAAATACCGATGTGCAATTATCTAAGTAGCCATTAAAATCTCAAAGGCGATACTATATATTACGCCGATAGCATCTCGAGCGACAATTCCAGTCCAACTTAAACGCTTCGCTATCTAATTATGTCTACCGCTCCGCTGCCCCTAATAACCCTGCAATACCATTCCCTTGTGTCGATTGAGCTTTGTAAATAAATGTTTTATCAGTATTTACGAGAATGTCTGCTACGTACAATAATACTCGTTTCTTACAGAATTCAACAGAACTTTATGTTTAATTGCTAAGCAATTAAACATAAAGTTCTGTTGAATACTTAATATAATAATCTATAATAAAAAAATCTTTTTAAAAACCGACTTCAAACACCCGCGCACCACACTACAAAGTACCTATATAATTTATTGTTGATTTTTATAAAACTGCTCAACCGATTTCGATTTAAATGGGGCCCTTTGATACAAATCGGTGAAGAAAGAAAGATTCAGACGAATTAAGAACCTCCTTCTTTTTTGAAGTCGGTTATTAAAATATTATAAATGCGAAAGTGTGTTTGTTTGTTGGTTTATCATTCAATCATGCAGCAACGGATTGACGTGATTTGCATGGCTATATATTTGAGGACTTGAGAGTGACATATAGGCTAGCTACTTACCTTATTTCCCGGAAAAAGAGAGTTCCCGAAGAATATTTTAAAACTCTACGCGGACGAATTCTTGCGCAAAAGCTAGTGGATGGCAGATACGCCACCTGATACCTCTTAATAAAGTCGTCGGACCAATTTGATGCCAACAAAATCCTACCCTAGCATAATATTTAATAGCCAGTTCAAAACATAGTTCAAAGAATTTTTAAAGCGGCACTTGACATATTTCACCTTTACGAAAAGAAGGTTCCATGACTATCATGTAAAGGTATCTGAGATAAAAATAATTTCTTATCAAATGAGAAGGAACTTCAGTCTAATTATAGTAGTGTATTGAAGTACATACTTACGTAGGCCATTAAACTCCAAACACTTAAGCGATAATATTGTTCACACACTAAAAATTCTTTAGTTTCATTTTTAATGACTGCCTAAGTATGTCTATAACTCATGCAATTCACACATAATATTTGCATGTCAACTCAGCTTAAAAAGGTTACATACCGTATTAATTATATATTATTATTTATTACTATTGGTCGACCAGTCGCTGAAATTCGATTGTAATTTAAGTTTGAATGTTATTGAGGTTCTTTTGTCAAAGAGAGGTTTCTAACTGACTATCAATATTACTAGTGGTTCGCCCCGAACTGAGACCTCGCGGTAACGGTATCCCATGATTATTCATTCAATCGATAAGTACATGACGACCAAACCTGACATTATTATTATGCCCGTTTTCATCAAACATACCTAAATCATCCCCTAAGTAGGAGTCTCTTTACGTAGGTAGCTCCTAAATACAATCCTAAGTCCTAACATCCGTCCCAATGTCCTTTTAGGTGTCCCGTACAGGATAAAGAAGTTGACAGAAATCATCACCTAACTTATCATAGGTAGCCCGTAAAGGTTAGGCAACTTTAGTGAAAACATTGAATTAATAAGTACTAACGAGTGAAAACGGGTTACGGGCATCTGTACAAATCGTCATCTATCGACGCGAATAGAAAATATACAAAATGCAGTAAGTAATTAATAGTTTATTGAAGTTTGATATTTAACTAAACAATAATTTTAATTGAATAATAAGTTATTTTATTATGTAACTAAATAAAAATGGTCGACGCTAGTTCCATGGAATACGAGTTTATGACTGCGCCATCTATTAGCATTATTGTGAAGCTATGTTGATGCTATATGAATTACTGATGCCCATTAAAAATTAAATAATCTCGTTTCTTGATAATATTCATATAATTTTAGTATTTGTTGTTCAAGTACAGGATACAAGTGAATTAAAAAAATAAAATCACCTTGAAAATACATAGCTGATTCTGCCAGAGAGCGTCTTCAAGCGAGCGTATAAAATCTCCACTTTGAAAGCCCCCCATTTCGTCAATTTTAAGGGAAAAATTAAAAAAAAATATTTTTGTACTCGATTTGAAATTATCTTTAAAAAGGTATGTAACAATTTTATGTAACGCGATAATTTTTTTTTTACTTCGCATTCACTTCTATGAGAGCCCCCCTGAAATAAAGGTTTTTATAATTTTTTATGCAATATTCGGCTGAAGGCCATCAGTTTACATATTATATCTAAATTTGAAGTAATTACGTTCAGTAATTCAAAAGTTATAAGGCTCTGACAGACGGACGGACGGACGGACGGACGGACGGACAAGTGCAAATTCACTCTAGTAGACTCAGAGACCTCGCTTCGCTCGGTCAATTAATGTTTGACATTGGAAGTAAAAACGTTTTTTTTGGAACGAAGTTCCTTATCGCGCGATGCGAAAGGGGGCTAGACGGAAAAAATTAAGACTCAATTGAACCGACACTTTTTGAATGTGAATTTGGCAATTGTGTTCAATATTTTCACACTACAATATTAGATCTCCGTAGCCTTGTGGTTTCTACAGTCGCATAAAGGTCGATGGTTCGAATCCCAGCTCGACAGACTGAATTTTCTATTTTCAATTTTATTTTAAATAATTTCTACATATGAAATTTTTCCCTAATTTTTTACTGCTACAATTCATTTGCTATAATATTTTAAAAAATTATGTCGGTTTATGCACATTAAGAACTTCGTTCCATCCGGGTGTCCCTTGACACCTCTCAAGTTTATTGTAATTATTTTGTTGTAACAGTATATATATATGTTGTAGCCTTGTAGGTATATTTGTTTAAAAAGGGGTATTTTATAGATAATAATGTAGTCTAATGCTTTTTAGAATAGAAGTTTCGTTTCGTTACAATGAAGTAAAGTAGACGCACGAGTCAAATTACGTGAACAATTCAAATCCCGGTGCTTAGATTGATAGCATTGTTCGTACGCGGCAATTTCGCTTCAATCGCATCCCTTTTAATCCAATTGGGCCAGACCGTTACCATAAAAATCCCCTTATATCGATTTGGCGTGAATAAAAAATGTCACTTGGAGTACCTGCACACCTTACAAAGAAAGTTAATTTTGCAAGGGTAGACTTTTGGCAGAGTAATTTTCTAACGGTCTATATTTGTTCCAAGCACTTATTTTATTTTTTACATAATAATAATATTAATTCTTTCTATTCTATTCTATTCTATTCTATTCTATTCTATTCTATTCTATTCTATTCTATTCTATTCTATAGACAAAAATGCAATACTTTATCGACGCATTTCTTTTTTCAATGGTGAAGCGACGTGCTCTGTAGCTCCGATATTATTTTATTTAGCCCGCGGATTGATGTATACTCGTATGTATGTAACTTAGATTATTCAAGTTGATTTGTTCACGAAAAAATATAAATTATGACAATGTAAATTAAATACTTCCATTTTATTTACGTAAGTATATTATAATTATCGATAATTATATAGAAAATATGGATGTTTATTTTAATACATAAAATAAATAATGACTATAGTAATTTAAACGCCTGGGTATGTTTATAAAACAATAATATTTCAAGGTGTTAAATCGATTAAAACTTCTTCATAAGTAAAGTCGATTGTTAAAAGAAATCGCATCGGTAACGCATTAGGCCATCATTAACTCGAGCTGTCAAAAATAACATAAAAGGTTGGAACAATTAATATAATATGTATTAGTAGGGTAGTAAATTATGGTAGAGATATACATATTATAGCAAATTCTTATTTGCAGAGTGAAATAAATACATATCTATATATATATAAAAGAAAGTGGTGTTAGTTACACTATTTATAACTCAAGAACGGATGAACCGATTTGGCTGAAAATTGGTGGAGAGGTAGCTTAGAACCAGGAGACGGACATAGGATACTTTTTATCCCGTTCGACCGCGTTTCCGTCAAGTCACTATAAAACGTGGTATAACAAAAACGCATCTGACATATAAGAAAACGCAAATGACAGTGGAATAACAAAACGTAATGACAGCTAAACGTAATTTTGTCTTTGGTTAAGTATGGTAAAAAAATTTACAATTATAAAAAGTGTTATAATAAAGCATTACTGATATTATAAATGCGAAAGTGTGTTTGTTTGTTGGTTTGTCCTTCAATCACGTCGCAACAGAATACCGGATTGATGCGATTTTTTGCATGGGTATAGTAATGGATGTAGTAAGTAGTGGTTCCTCAGACCGGGAGAGCTACTTTTTATCTCGGATAATGAAAGAGTTCCCGCGGGATTTTTAAAAACTAAATCCATGCGGACGAAGTCGCTGGCATCAGCTAGTATTATAGTAAAACTGTTGACACGAAGTTGTTTCTGCAGTCCGTTTCGCGGGAATTAATTGAAGAAAGTTTCTTGCGAAACAATTTTGATCGGGGAGTTCTGGTTAAGGTGTGGATATATGTGACTTGCGCTTAATTAAAACCTTTTTTCTCCGTAATCATTATCGAGAATGATTTGGAAAAAATATATGTTAATCTATACTATATATGGAATGTCGTCTTCTACTCCAAAAAATTAAAAAAAAATTTGAAATATCATAAATAAATACGCAAAGTAGCCTCTGTTTTTGAACTTATTACCGTTTTACTCCTAAACTATCAATCACAAAATTTTTTTGTTGCCCTCATAATATTTAATAATACAATATCAATGTAGCCTTCTGCTTATTTTTGTAAATAACTTTTCTAATTACTTGTAACGATTTTTTTCCGTAATCGATACTCGCAATTCGCGCGGACAACCCCTCTGTCGCCCGATAAATCAGTGCGGGACGAGACGTTGTGCTGAGTGGACCTGTGCACTTTTCAGCCCTAACAGTAGGTACTTTCGACTTTCAATAGTGGCAGATCAATTTGCAAAATATTGTATAGTTTTAGCGTTTCATAATAGTAGGCGGGGTTATTTGTGAGTGTAAATATTAATTCTTTTTTAGTGTGTATATTATAGGTAGGTATCTTATTATAAGGCTGTACATAATAATTTGTTATTATTGTTATTAATTTTTTTACTGTGTGCATTATAAGTTTCAATCCATAATTGTTTTTTATTTTACTTTAGCTATTGTGCAATTCGTAAAATTAAAAATACTACACTGCTACACACACTAATTTACACTAATTTCTCTAAATTTTATCTTTATTATATACTGGCTGATGCCCGCGACTTAGTCCGCGTGGATTTTCGTCCGCGTGGATTTAGTTTTTAAAATCCCGCGGGAACTCTTTGATTTTCCGGGATGCCTATGTCACATTCCAGGTTCTCAACTATACCTATCCAAAAATCACGTCAATCCGTAGCTTTGTTGCAGCGTGATTGACAGACAAACCAAGAAAAACACACCTTCGCATTTATAATAATTAAAACAGGAACTAAGAACTAGGAATAGAAAACTTATTAGAATTACAAACAAAAGATAAACAAAATTATTATCAAATTAACATTGCAAATTAAAAAATTAAGAGCTAGGAATTAACTTATAATAATTATATTTATATTTATAATAATTATATTTCGTCGCTTCATTCTTCAGATATAAAATTTACCAAGTAGTCCCTTTGACCTACAAGCAACGACGCACGCTTTAGATACTTCTTATTTTAGTATAATGACAAAATTCTCCCACTATAGTATCCCCACTCCTCCACCTGTTTACCTGTTCACCATTCTTTCGTCATTCCTTTTTCGTGCGTATACGTACGATCGGACGTATAAATGAATTTTAAGTGAATATATTAGTGAACTTCAATTCAAGATAATATAATCATGCCGAAGCGGTCAGCAGAAGAAAAATTAACATATTAAAAAAAAAAAATATATAGAAAAAAAAATAAAAAAAAAAAAAAATAATCAAGAAAATGACAAGGAAGACGTCGGATTATATCGGAGTCGGACGACAGTAAGTCTTATAATTTAATTAAAACTATGCTGCAAAATAGAAAAGGTTTACCGGCGGACTCCATAGATCTAATGCTTGCATCTCTTTTGATAACACCAAAAACAATATAATGTAAACCTTTGGTGGAATTTTTGTCAAGGAAACAATTCAGATAGCTATAAAAGTACAGTGGCTCAGGTTATTTCATATTTAATGCAAGAATTTATAAAAGGAGCTAGTTATGGATCACTTAATACACACAGGTCAGCTCTCTCCTTATTATAAGGTAAAAATAATTATAGGTTCTGATGAGTGTGTAAGTCCTTAAAGGAGCTTTCAAACTCAAACCTACCACTCCCAAGTACACATATACATGGGATCCTAAACTAGTTCTCAATCATATCACAGATTGGTACCCTAATACAACACTTAGTCTTGGAAAACTGACTAAGAAAGTGGAAGCTTTGTTGGCTTTGTGCATGGCCCAAAGAGTTCAAACCCTATCACTCATAAAACTTAGTAGTATCCTAAGTCTTGTCCAATGGCATTAACATAACAATAACGGATATAATAAAAATGTCTGCTCCAGGGCGAGAACAGCCCCTTCTATTCTTGCCGTTTTTCAAGGAAAAATTCAGTATCTTCCCGGCTACTGTGCTTTTGGACTATATGTCTTGCACCGAAAAGCTTCGTAACGAAAACTGTACGAAACTTATTATTACAACTAGACGGCCCTACAAAAATGCCACCTCTCAAACCATAAGTCGTTGGATAAAATTGATGTTGTCAGAAAGTGGTATAGACGTAGCCACTTTTAGGGCGCATAGCACACGACATGCACCCACCTCAAAAGCCAGTTCCATAGGTGTATGCATCGACACAATACGCAAAACGGCTGGATGTTCAAATTCTCATACTTTTGCGAGATTTTACAAATTAAATATAGTTAGTAACAATCAATTTGCCAAAGCAATATGCTCTGAAAATTACGAATGTATTCACTTACTTTTTATTTGTTGATTCTTTTAACCTAATGTTGTATAATTTGTAATAATAACAAATTATTTGCTAATTTATTCTTCCATACTTTATAATACATACATATACTTGTAGATACAATTCTTGCAAAAATTTAGATCTCTAAACATCTACTTGGTAAATTTTATATCTGAAGAATGAAGCGACGAAATATAATATATGATCAAACGAAATTACTTGTACGTGAAGTTCGATCATTATTATATGAGTCGCTTCATTCGAAGATATAATAACCCTACCCACCCATCCCGAAAAGTATTTTTTGCAAGAACACATCTCTAAAAAAAATGACGAAAGAATGGTGAACAAGTAAACAGGTGGAGGAGTGGGGATAGTATAGTGGGATAGTTTTGTCATTATACTAAAATAAGAAGTATCTAAGGCGTGCGTCGTTGCTTGTAGGTCAAAGGGACTACTTGATAAATTTTATATCTTCGAATGAAGCGACTCATATACCTAATAATGATCGAACTTCACGTACAGGTAAGTTCGTTTGATCATATATTATGTATTAGTAAGGGAGAATTAAAACTACGATAATAATGGCGATCTAATTAAATTTTAGACCACAAAACCTACTATTGTGACTTAAATATGACAGTTAGATGTATTCCTTCAGGGACTTTTTTGTAGAGAATAATGAGTACTTTGATCATGTACTACATAATTTTTATGTATCAATAGTTTTCTCAGCACACACCAAATAATGCATTTTATAGGCAAAATTTTGCTACTTTGGGTTACATTATTGCAATTTTCTTAAGTATCTCTAATTTTTTGAAAATAAATTATAGTCTATGTTACTTCCTGATAACTTAGCTTTCTATTGGTGAAAAAATGGTTAAAATCGGCCCAGTAGTTACAGAGCCTATTCGGTACAAACAAACAAACAAAAATATCGTTCCTCTTTATAATATTAGTGTATATTATGTTGTGTACATATTTTACTTACAAATACCTAGATATTATAGTTAAGTAATTATTATTATTTCGTAAATTATCATTAATTCTTAATTATTTTAAACTTTAATTCAATTAGCGGCCCTTGAAATCAAAAAGGTTGAAGACCCCTGTATTTGTGGCGAACGACCGCTTGTTGCGATGCGACGGACAAAATAGGTACTCCGCGCTGCGCGTAATTATTGTGAGGTGCGGGCGGCTGGCGCGGGGCATTTTCATCGGTAACGCCCAATCGAGCAAGGTCAACGGCGTATATCGGACTCTTAAATAATACATTAATTCTACTTGATCTTTTTTAACTTAATTGAAATAATTAGGTAGGTATATAAAGTTAGATTAAGATCCAACGCTAACAAATTATGTCGGTTTACGTTAAAAATATAGGTTTATCTAAAGTTACTTGCAATGAATGAATATATGAATATGATATGGGAGGATTATATTTCGATTATTATCCATCTTGACATATCATGATTAATTACACAGATAAGCTAACGATAATAATAATTTAACACAAACGATAGGAACCCGAGTGTAGAAATATTGTAGAGCTACAAGATAATAATTATGAAAATGACAATCTTATCGGTGAACTTCACCGGTAAAATACTTAACGCAATTTTATTATTATAACACTTTAAATATCTTGTGATAATTTAATTAACTATAGATAAATAGTTGTACAATAATAATTAATTAATTAGATAAATGCCTATATACCTATTAAACTGAAAGGACGCCGATTTGCGTTATGTTACCCTTCGATACTATCTGGAAAGATTATACTAAAATTCTGCTCTATATACGTGTCTTCGTGTACGTAATAGTTTAAATTTGAAAAGTTTACAATCTTCCTTGTTTTACTTCCTCGTCAATAATTTGATAGGGCTCCGCTGCTGCTGGCTAAGCCTCTTATTCCACACGCCTCAGTCTTGCGGCTTGAATCCAGTAGCTTTGACTAGTTTGATTGTTTGTGTCTGAGTGTCGTCCATCTAGTGAGTGACAGAATACTAGTCTACCACAAAGCGAAGTACTTTCCGATGCAAGTTCGCCATTCCAGCTCTTGATAAGACAGTGGGGTTCCCTCGTCTTTACACTTAGACTTATATAGTCTTCGAACTACGTGCTCCGCCCTCGTCACTAGCTTAGCGAGTTATCTCAGTAAATTTCGTATTACTTGTAATTATATTATGTACTCATACACAATCTATATTTTATACTAGCGACCCGCCCCGGCGTCGCAGAGTCGTCGGCGTCGGGTAGTAGAGCATATTACGCAAACTTCTTGAAATGTTCCTTATGTTATATTGAACAGCATATTTAACAGTTATAGGTACGTAGGCTTATAAAAGAAGTATCGCTCGGCTTATAATATAGCAACAACGCGGCTCGGGCGGGGGTGGTCACTGGTCGCATGAGCAAGTCCCGTCATCGCCATCGTCAGGTTGAAATCCGCGTATTTATATTGGCGCGAGTTCGTTTTTATTTTGCGATAAGTATCTCCTAAGATATTCATTTAAATTGTATGGTGTAAAAGATTATCATAATGTACATGAAATGCTTATGGTAACTAACGTATTTAAGTTGATAAGGATTAATACTGTATCCGTCTAAATAGATTTCTAAATACCGCATGGTATGTGACCATTTTTTTAGAAGTTTAAATGGGTATCGTGAGCTATCCTTAAAAGATAGATGTATGCCATCGCGGACTTTTCTGTAAAGACTTATCCCACCATACTACCACCATAAATTGTTTTGGTATATCTCAAAGCGATTAGGCAGCGTTTTCGATGAAATCTCCCAAGCGGCTTGAATTTTTCCGACATTGTCAGCAATTATCGTCATATTTCAACTAATTTACACAAAACCTTAACAAATTATACACTTAAACCTTCCTCATGAATCTGGTAGGGTGCCACCTATTGCTGAAAACCGCATGAAAATCCGTTCGGTAGTTTTTGAGTTTATCGCGAACAGACAGACAGACGCGGCGGGGGACTTTGTTTTATAATATGTAGTGATATATAAAAAACTGTATCAATGTCCAAATATCTTACAAGAAATATAAGATGTTGTATTAAAACTAGCTGATGCCCGCGACTTCGTACGCGTGGATTTAGTTTTTAAAATCCCACGGGAACACTTTGATTTTCCGGGATAAAAGTAGCCTATGTCACTCTCCAGGTCCTCAATTATACCCATGCAAAAAATCACGTAGATCCGTGGCTCTGTTGCGGCGTGATTGAAGGACAAACCAACAAACAAACACACTTTCGCATTTATAATATTAGTAAGTATGATTAGAATATTAAATTACATAGGAAAACACTGTAATATTACGTCCACACGATGTATTACATCCATACCTACTATGTAGTATGTAGGTATAATGATCGTTTGGCAAAATCTGACGCCTTTGGAGTAGTTTGACTTTGACAAAATAGTATCCACGATGGCTATATACGATAAATTACATTTGCCAGCTTAAGATGAGCCGTTCATTCAAAGTATCCTGTAGATTCCGGGGTTCAAGTTATTTGGACCTATACTGAAGATTGTGATGTCTATAATTTCTGAACTACGAAATTGACGACCTTGAAATAGTTACAGGACAAACTCTAAAGAACCTGCTTTCTAACAAAAAAAGAATGGATTAAATCGGAATACGCCTTAATGAATTACAGCGAAATACTCATTTTGACTTTCATCCCCTCTCCCAAGGGAACCGTGCTGAATTTCGGGATAAAAAGTATCCTATATTATACCTCGTAGTATTAACTTAAATCGTGCCAAGTTTCATTTAAATCCGTCCAGTAGTTTCGGCGTGATGCGCGGCCAAGATACAGACAGACAGACAGACAGACAGACAGACAGACAGACAGACAGACAGACAGACAAAAAATTAAAAAAAAATTGTTTTGGCTTCAGTATCGATTATAGAGTGCCCTCAAACAAAAATTTACAAACTATCTTCAATGTACAGAATTGGACCTGTTACAGTTTTATTATATTATAGATGAATTAAGGATCGGCATTCGGCAGTTAATGTTAGATAATATAATCGAAAGTTGAGTGGCACAATAATGCCAGTAAATGGATAGCGAAGGAGAAAATCAGTGTAGGATCCAGTGTTGTGACCGTGTCGATTAATTTAATTATCCCGGGAGAGAGGTTGACTGTAGTAGAATCGCATTGGCCTCGAGTTCCTCGGGGCCGAAGTGTAAGAGAGCTTTCACATAAATCAAGGAGATAAATGTATTACGAAACAACGATACGATTCTAACCAGTTCTTCTAAGAAAATTCAATTATGATACTTTGGTCTTCTTGTTTATTTTGTATGTACATACTTTAACCACGGTTAAATCTGACGTCCTAATGGTTTCATTACTTTACTGTTTCATCTTATTTTATTATTAACAGTAAATAAATATTAAAGACATCACCATCACTCGTTTTATCACAACATCTCGGAAATGGCGTAGAGAAATAAATGGCAAAATCCTAATAGCGTGTTAGAGCTTGATATACGAAGAACATAAAAACGTTGCATGTGTTCATGTGCCCCATAAAGTAGTACGATTTATGGCAACAAGCTTACAAGTTGCAGATCATGCCACATGCAAAGAATCTGATCAATAGTATCTTCTTAAACAAGACTTACAAAGTGAAATAACGTCATAGTACCTATAACGTCAAAACGGTCACGAAGTTATGTTAATGTCCTCGTGACCGTACGGCGATATTATTACCTTGATCGCAAAATTAAAAAAAAAGTCTCCGTCATTGCCCTTTTCAGTAAATATCATTTTTGATTTGTCTTTATGATGCGTTTCTATATTTAGATTAGTCCTCTTTTAGTAAACTATGGCAATATTTTTTTTTCATATTGATGATTTTTTTAAAAGGAAAATGGCACGAGAAAATGTCAAAAAAAAGATAACATAGCCTACTAAGATTTTATATATTAAGTACAGTTAGTAATGGTAAGCGATAACAGCTCGATCGCCTACTACAGGAAAAGGAGCTGAAAACTTTCCAAACCCTCATAACTGAACGTTTCCTTTTATCCAGTAATCTTATTTTCAAGTGGTCGGTTCTTGTGCCCGGCTTATGCGATGAGTCCCAGGCGAGGTAGCATTTATAGTGCTGGCTACACTTAGCCGGAGTGCGCCACTAACTCGATCCGATTCAGCTTGGGCTATTTACACTCCGGCTTCAATTATGCTTCCACTTTGATATGCAAATCCGTTCGCGTTTGGGTAATTTCGTAGACGCTTTCCAGGTTCCGTTGCAAACGTCAATTTGAGCTTAACATTAATTTATTTGACTTGCCACAGCCACGCTTGTGCCGGGTCATACGCTTTAGTATGTGGTCTCGAATGGAATTTGCGTTCATTATGATGTTAACGAGATGTGTGAATTGTGAACGGACGACCATGAATGTGTAACTCTTGGCCGATGTGTTTATCGCTTTTATTGGGCAATAAACATTTATATTTTTTTATGCTTAAGTAGCTTCAAGAAATATTTTATCTCTACGCAATAATTTGATTTTTGATTTACCTTGTTATTCGTTATCTACTTACCTACAAGGTCATGTCTGATTTTCGTCCAATCTCGGAGAGTGCACCTGTGTTTGCGCAGTCTTGTGCACTATAATATCTCCCGTTCAGATGGCTTAAATAATAGTCTTTGTGGAGATTGGTCGCCGTGGCTGGATTCGATCGGGATGTCATTATTTGTTTACCTATTGGTAAGTATCTTAATTTGGATTAAAATAATCTAAAAGAAATGTTTTGATCGATCCCCTTAACTTGTAAGTAGGTAATATTTTTAATTTTCCTTGTATTTCATCGCATATACTTATTCGTAGTCATATAACCAGACTTAGTACTTACTAGTTTATAACTATATACGACGTTCACATTCCCAGGTACCAGTGGACCATTCCACCCTTACCCATAGTTGTAAATTGCTAGAGCAAACTAGCTGAGCTCAGAGTTAGCTCAGTTATTAGCTTAGCAGATGAGACTCGGCAACTTGTAATGAACGCCTGTCTAACAAACAATCCACAGGGAATTTGCGATCTATCCACGTAACAATGCAATGTTGTTTCTACCTTCTACTTTTAGTTCGTCAGCATTTATTTTTGTTCGACGTGGAAAAAAAGAGAATTTTCTTAATTCGACTGTTTTTATATTCTGTTGCGTTTATTTTACGCGATATCTTCCTCGATTATTATGAATCGATTTAAATGATTCTTTTTTTTTTTAGGGAAGTCACATTTATCTTTGAACAATACGTTCTACCTCTAAGGGTGGAAAATTAAGGGATGATAATGAGGTTGTTTCTTATAAATCTTGTTAACAATCATGCTATACAACACATGCGCGACGAAAATACGACATTAATACCTCGGTTTAGCGACGTTGACCCAAATCGGGTATTAGATAGTAACCATCATTTGTAGGTATCGCTTAGTGCCTGGGAGAGCAAGTTAAGCTTCAAAATCAGATAGTTATATCGTTACATTTAAGTACAGATTATTCTAGCACTATATGCCGCTTCATCCTTCCTTAACCGGCCGTTAGAATTTTGATGAAAATCTTACTGTCACACTGTTCATAAACGTATTTTTATACGCTTTTTATTAGCTTCACTTGTATGTTTGTAACAATGTTTGTAACAATGTTTGTAACCGACTTCTTTGGGCGCGATTTTGACCCACTTTAAACGGCCAGATTTCGTTCAAACTTTGTAGATTTATCGAGGACCGATGATAATACACTAATTTGATAAAAAAACAAAAAAAAAACTTGTATGTTTGTAACCGACTTCTTTGGGCGCGATTTCACTTGTATGTTTGTAACTTGTAACCGACTTCTTTGGGCGCGATTTTGACCCACTTTAAACGGCCAGATTTCGTTCAAACTTTGTAGATTTATCGAGGACCGATGACAATACACTAATTTGATAAAAAAACAAAAAAATAACAAGCTATTAAAAATAAACCAAACTAAAAAGTAGAAAATAAAAAATAGTTTAAAAAAACTAAAAACACGCTTTTTATAGAAAACTAAACTAAAAAATAGAAAATAAATTTTAATAATTTAAATTAAGAATAGGGTCCAAAAATTTCAATAAATATAAATTAATAATACTAGTGTAAATAAAAAAAATGTATTTTATTTTAAAAAAAAGCGTGGGGTGCATGGTGTCAATAGTTATAAATATTTTATTGACAGATATGAGTAGAGTGATTATCATTTTGATAATATCTTAAAAAGCACCCCACGCTTTTTTTAAAATAAAATACATTTTTTTTATTTACACTATTATTAATTTATATTTATTGAAATTTTTGGACCCTATTCTTAATTTAAATTTATTAAAATTTATTTTCTATTTTTTAGTTTGGTTTTCTATAAAAAGCGTGTTTTTAGTTTTTTTAAACTATTATTTATTTTTTATTAGTGAAGCTGATCTGAACTAATATCCACCTCCAAATAAGCGGAAAGATTTTGTAGCAGTGGATTTGACAAAAGTGCAACGGGTGGGGATCGAACCGTCGATCTTTGTCCACACCTTTAACCGCTGTGCCATTGAGGTGTAATAAATAATAAATAATTAGCACATTGTAATTTACCTAAGGGCGAGTATTAGGTTCTCACCATCGCTTAATATGCTGAATATGCGAGCTTATAATAACTTAAGCGTTTTCCAATACCCTTGCACTGGTGAGAAAAGAGTGAGTTTAGTAATTCAAGAAGACTCGTCATTTTTTCATACAAAATATTTTAAAGTAAAAAATTCTGATAGTTTTTCCTATAGTTTAACTGAATAAACCCGCATACTCGAAGAAGATATACACACAGTACGAATAAACACAGTAAATATCGGGAAACTTGCCCACGCAGTTAAGTTGATACTGCTTTAATAGAAACAGGGATAACAAGGAAATAGGCGTCGCTCCGCCCGCGTAACTTATCCAAAGTTATAACTAATAGCTAGACGGTAGAGTAAATTTAATCTCGACCACAACTTTGTCTTGTCCAATTCGCAGACTTCTTAATAGATAAGAGATGTATTGCAGTTTATACAAACAAATAAGTAATAAGTACTCTTTAGAGTATAGAGTCTACAAAATATAAAGATGGGACTTTCATAGTTACGTAGAGTATCCAACATGGAGTGACAACCAACATTAAAAAAGTAGGTGTATTTTCTGTGCATGTTTACCAACCTTCATGTAAGAACCGTTAGTTGTTGGTTAGAATGAATGAACGCATTTTAAAAAACCTTAATCCATGCCGAATCAAGTCGCGAGCATAATCTAAATATTATAAATGCGAAAGTGTGTTTGTTTGTTCGTGTGTCCTTCAATCACGCCGCAACAGAGCTACAGATCGACGTGATTTTTTGCATGGGTATAGGTAGTTGAGGACCTGGAGAGTGACATATAGGCTACTTTTTATCCCGGAAAATCAGAGTTCCCGAGGGATATTAAAAATCGTCCAAGTGCGAGTCAGGCCTCGTTCTTTTAGGGTTCCGTACATATGACCAAATCACTTTTTTAAAACTAGATACATATTTAGATATCTTAATTCTTAAATAGTACTAAATTAGCATATAAATATGGGGGAAAAATGCTCGTTTGTTTTGGTAACAACTGTGATGGCTCCCCATTTCTTCATTTTTGAAGCTAAAAAATAATGAATAATATATTTGAACTCCACTTAATAAGTTCTAGACAATGACACCCCACATGCCAGGGTAAAAAAAAGTGTGTGTCAGCTCCGGCCTCCGACGCACGACTGGA
Organism: Oeneis ivallda; assembly: GCA_029955525.1. Taxonomy (NCBI): domain Eukaryota; kingdom Metazoa; phylum Arthropoda; class Insecta; order Lepidoptera; family Nymphalidae; genus Oeneis; species Oeneis ivallda. The sequence goes on along the minus strand of JARPMR010000016.1, from coordinate 13,541,464 downwards.
GTTTACGCGCGACGCTATATCCTTCTCTATGCGCGCGACTCGGGTCCGAGCGCGCCCCGACCGACTTTCGCTTCGGGGACTCTTTCGCACGAAAACCAACCTTATTTACTCAACGTTAGGGTAGAAATTTCAACGTTGTGAAAAACGTAACAGAAAAACGTAACGAGGTCATTGATAAATTGATTTTACTGCCCGGATTTTTCTCATACCGGGCTGCTAAAATCGATTCTTAAGGAGTAAACTCCAAAAATAAAATTTTATTTCGACTCCTTTTTCCTGTATGGGAGCCTATTTTTTAATTTAATTTAATTTTTATTATTGGTTGTTATAGCGGCAATAGAAATACATACTCTGTGAAAATTTCAACAATCTACCTATTACGGTTTAAGAGATACAGCCCGCTGACAGACGGACAGCGGAGGCTTAGTATTAGGGTCCCGTTGGCACCCTTTGAGTACGGAACCCTAAAAATTAAATCCACGCAGACGAAGGTCCCGGGCATCAGCTAGTAATTAATTTTGATTTCCTACTCGATGTTTTTTGTTCGCTAAAAGTTTAAACAACTGAAATGAAAATACCATTTAAAATTCCATCTGCCAAAAATCAAGTTACCTGACGACCAGATGTAACGGGGAAGACATGTCTGATTTATATAAACCGAGATAAAAAATTAACAATGTGCTTGAATTAAGTAGGTACTACAACATGACTGATATCAATATCAATTAAGAGATCGATATCGTTACAAATGTAGTTTTAATTAAATTGTTTGTACAGCAAAAGTTTTTTGAGCGGCGCGGCGTGGCGTTTGGATGGAAACAATTTAATTCACTGAATTTGTTATATGTTAAAAGTTTTTATCAGTTTACATTGCTACTCATGTAGGTTTTACATATTATGAAATCTACTACTATAGTATGAGCTTTAAATTTTTAAAGTGACGTATATGAAAATGTTTTTGCCGTATAATTTGTTTGAGGACTTAATGTCAATAATCAAGAGATAAAATAAAGTAAATCAAAATATAAAGTACTTTCACATAGATGTAATTAATCTCAGTAAGTAAGTACTTTTTGTAGTATCTAAGTAGGTACATATATTTTATTAAAATCGTGGGCGTAATAAGGCGGAGAGTGGTGTGACGCTACGCTTAAACTCCTCTTGAATTATATTGCGTCTACAAAGTTTCCTATTTTTGACAGATAAATTTTATTGATGAGGTGCTGATGCTTAGGAATGTAAAAATAAGATTTTCATATCAGGTAAAAACCGTACGTTACCCTTACCCTGCCTGAATCATGAATCAGGTATATCACTTCTAGTCGATTAGCGCGGGCGGCACGAGGTGAACACAATCTGGGGCATTACCCAGAACATGAAAACAGATAGAGTGCCGCCATCAATTCTCCTTTCATATGCTACGTGTTATGATGCTGATAATAATTCTTATTCCGTTAGGTATCTATGAGAGGCAATGTGTCATCGGAATCGTGTCGAGAGATATTCGGTATATAGGTACAGGTCTTCATAAATGCTTAGATTTTTAAAATCCGTGGTAATTCTTGATTTTTCGGGTATAAAATTTATACCCGTTTAATTCGGCACCAAAGGTTAGTCTGGGCATACAAGCAGAAATATCTAACATCTACCTACATAAAAAAAACAGAAAGAATTGGATGTTCAAATGGATCTGCTTATAGGTATAATATATCTAATTAAAACCCCTGCAGAGAAAGAATGTAGTCGGCTTAAGCCCAATATCCTATAATGAATGAGATCTCAATCCAGCTGTAGCGCATACTGAAGCCGTCAACTTCATCTGTGTAAAAATACCCGGTATATTAATCTGGCACTGAAGTCTGAACAGTTTTATATTTCATAATAATTTATTGCTTTTGGCATGAAACACTCAAACACATTAGAAACAAATTCCTTTGTTCTCCATTTCAAGATTTCTTATTTGTACAAGGGATATAAATATTTGAGCTTTTCATTGGATCTCATAAAAGAACATTGTAGAACTGTATTTCATAACGAAATCGCCGTTTAGGTATTTAAGTTATAAATTTAAGTGAAAATAAAATAAACCGCCAATTTTCAAGTGATATCGCTCCGAAAGAAATATTTCCCAGCAGCGCTGACTAACTAGCGGGCGCCTCTTGGCTGGATTTACCTTACGCAAACCTGGCTCGGTTAATTGAAAGAGCTTCTTTCATTTAGTGTAATATTTTATGGTGCGGAGTCTGGCGCGGTGCGGTGGGAGCTTGCGGTTTCACTTTAACTCGCACAGATCTTTTCCATACAGCTCTCTCTGGCACAACCGCCCGCGCCATTTAAGATTCTTTATAATACGCGAGGCAATAAGAAAATAATTTATCATTTCTGCGAAATCAGAATATAAATTTGTTTCTAACATAAACTTAATTGGTACAAGCTTATTTCATTTTTTTGTATACCTATCTGTTTTGTTGTTCAAAAGCTATTTACGTTTCCTTTTGTTGTGTTGGTTTGCGAAATTACGGCATATTAATTTGTAATTTATCATAACGTTTATAATGGAACAAGGGAGAGATAATTAAAGTGTTTATTAATATCTTTATTTCTTAGTGTAATATGTAGAGCAAGCAATAAAGTTTTCATGAATTTCAACTTCTATCCATGTTGGACCTACCTATTATTTTTCCTCACACTCTTTCACTGCCTTCACACTTATCTCTTATAGAGATAATTGTCTATTTTTCCACGATAGTCTTTTTCTTCATGCTCTAAAAAATATTTGGTACAAAATTAAAATAAAAAAAGTAGAGGGCATGTTATGATTAGCGTCGAAGTTTAAGTCTGGGGTTGTTTCTGCGGCTCGCCGGCACGAGCCGCAATAAATCGGCCACACACTCAACCGCGTGCGCCGTGAGATAAGGGTCATCGTGGCACTATCTGCCGCTACCGGTTACATTGTTGCACCGCTAACTACCACGTAAACCTCACACGACGACCATCAACATTTTACGACTTCTGTCACCTACTGTGTGTAAACCTCGCCTTGATCTTAGATAGAGATGCGTGATGTCTGTTCATGAGCACGAAGTGTATCAAATAAAAGCGAATTATAGTAACACTATGTACACAGTATACATAACCATGTGATTAACATAATGTTTCTGAAATGTTCCACTTTTGTCTTGTAAACGAGCATAAAGTGAAAGAACAAATTGCGAGTTTCCCCAGTATTTTCCTCGCTCGGAAAAATATATGTTTTATTAAAGCTCGGCATTTCCGAGAGCGAGGCAACCCTCCGGGCGGGGTGGGTGGGTGGACGGCACGATGGAAGGGAGGGGGTTCGGCGGCACGCCAGTGTATAACAGACACTGGAAGGATATAAAACATATTTACGCGCCTATAAAGTACTGTCGTACGTTCGCTCTCCAACATTTTCTTTGTTCCTCGCGAGCAGCCAATGATAATGCTTTCTCCCGTTCCGTTAAACTTATTTCGTTTCCATCTTATCTGGCTTCTCTTCAACACTTTATAAGCTAAACAAATTCATTTAAAGCGTTAGTACTAAATTCACTTCGGGGCTGTCTATAAATTCTATTGTGAAGCAACTTATAATAGTCTCTGTTTTGCTACTTACTTTTATATTTCAATAAATGTTTTCGTTTAAAGTTATGCCGTAAGCGTAACTCAATATGATATAACCATTCACTAATAAAGAAGCAGGTGAAAACAAGCGATTTAGTCAATGATATTGGAAGGAAAAGATTTAGTCATATTAACGTCGACGAACAAAAAAGGAGCTAACTTTACGCTATTCAGAGCAGAGTGTCTAAAAGCCGAAGCGTTAACAGCAAAGCGAGGAGCGTCTTAATCTTGTGCGACAGTACGGCTCAGAGCTGAAACCCCTTGCGTAGGTGAGAGGGTGTAATAACAAGTCTTTTCCACCCCCACTCACTCCTTTACGGTCCACAGGCTTACCCGCTTGCAAACTCCGAAGATCCGTATTATCATCGTGCTAACCAGGTCGACAAGAATGAGACCTAACTTGCGAACATTTTGATTCGCTTTTTTGGTTACTTACACCACTTTACTGCCTCGTTACTTTATTATCAACTTTTAGATACCTACTATAAGTCAAGTAGGTACAATGATATACTTTTGCAAGAGAAAAGTATAAGTATATTAATTTTATTCCTGTGTGATAATGATAGATGATTGAGCGTAACGAAGGTCATATTATTATTAGTTGGCAAAGGACTTGAGAACCGAAAGCACGACTAGGTACCTATTATTTCAATGCCTTTAAATCTAGAATTTTTGTTAATATCTTAAACCACTGAATATCTAATCGATGAGTGAACAAGGACGATGAGTTAATAATACTGCATTGCCTCACAGTTGTAGAGGACATGTTTCGGATGTAAGCCAGCAGATTGTAGCTGTGGTTAAAGGCTGTTTGTAGTCAAAGCACGTTGACATGCGTTTAGCAGAGCGAGAGCTCACACCGCAGCCGGGCGCAGTGACAAACGGAATCGCAAAGCACCGACTGAGCTGCTGATCCGACGAGATATCTCGACCTCAGCGTCGAGTGCTAACACTCGCCTGCCTACGGATAATTACGCTCCTTTGACGAACGGTCTTTGTTTCACGGTATGTGAAAAAATGGCTGCACTGGTTTCATATCTAAAAAACATATGTTATATCAGATCAAAAGACATACAAAAATCTTTCATCCAAGATTTTAAGTTTCATAAAAACTAGGATTTCGAAATTACCGTGCCTTATTAAGTTCATATAATCATATTAAAAAAAAATCTTTTTTACGACCTTTTTTTACCGACTATTTTTTTTTTGATCCGAACTAAAATTTTACACTGTTTAGCGAAATAAGTGCTTAAAGGTATTGTAAATAGTTGCAGTAGATCACCAACACTAAGCACGTAAAGTACACAGAAAAGCTGAACAGCCATTCTCACATCAGTATGTTAGCGATTACGGCCGGGCCGCAATTATCCCACCACTAAGTTCACCGTAATGCTTTATTTAAATACGGACACGGACGGGCTCGCCGCGATTCACATAACGCTCCCAATTTATTCTAGCCCAAACAATTTACAATGGTTGTCCATGTTAAGATGCTCCTCGTCACCGGCCTTCGGTCGTCTACGTGCTATTTTTCAAAATTCAAAATTCAAAATCATTTATTTCATGTAGGCCAACCTGTGGCGCTTATGACAAGTCATGACTCTACCACCGGTTCGGAAAGCGGATTCTGCTGAGAAGAACCGGCAAGAAACTCAGCAGTTGCTCTTTTCAAAATTACACATTTTACAATATTTTTTGTAGGTAATATGTATTTACATTTTAATAACTTGTTATAATATCTTGTGGGCAGCTGGATGCCATGCCGATTTACCCCATGCAACTTGTTAGAATAGAATATTTCCAACAATACGATGATATAATATTTATAGAACAACTCCAAAAATACATAAGTACAATATTCAATACATGTCAAGACTGGCAGACCAGCAGCCCCGCTTCCGACGGTGGCACCCGTTCACGAGCATGACGCATGATCCAGCCATTGCTTCGCTCAACCATATTTGAGGGAACGTAACAACCCGCACCACACGACACCACCTACAGAAACGTTAAAGAGAGTGTGACATACTCGACTACCCATGTCAAGACATCGAATTTATCTAATCTAATACAGTACTATTACTATTCAAATACTCTTTTCAAGATCCCATGCAACTTTATCATTAAGAAAGTCATTAACTTTGTAATAACCGCGACTCAGTAAGTGAGTTTTTACGCATTCTTTAAATTTGTGCAGTGGCAAATCTAGCAATTCCTTCGGAATCAGATTATATAAGCGTACGCTCAACCCCACAAAGGATTTTTGCACTTTACGCAGGCGACATGATGGTATTTCTAGTTTATGACGATTTCTAATAAGACGATTGTGTGCATCGCCCCTTTGTTTATAGTATAAACAAAGGGGCGATACAGATGAATATTTTGTCTCACAAAGACTATATTATTATAAATGTACTGTGAAGCTACTGTAAGTATCCCAATCTCTTTAAACTTTTCACGAAGAGATACGCGCGAACCGAGTTTATAGATAGATCGAACAGCTCTTTTCTGCAATATAAAAATAGTTTCAATATTAGCTGCTCCGCCCCACAATAAGATTCCATAGGACATTACACTATGGAAGTAGGCGAAGTAGAGAAGCCTAGCCGTTTCCACATCGGTAAAATGTCTGATTTTTCTGACAGCATAGGCAGCTGAGCTGAGTTTACCCGCTAATGTCTCAATGTGAGCGTCCCACTGAAGCTTACTATCCAAGGTTACCCCCAGAAAAACAGTGGAGTTCTCAATTTTAAGGTTATCTCCGTTTAATTTTATTGATTTATCAATTTTCTTTACATTAGGTACAATAAATTCTAAACACTTAGTTTTTTTGGCGTTCAGGAGCAAATTATTAACAGTAAACCAACGCGATATTTGAGATAACGTACTGTTTACATCGTCAAAATTTACTTTGTTTCTATCTGTTTTAAATATTAGAGATGTATCATCTGCAAACAATACAATATTGCAAGCATCGCGTACATGATATGGTAGGTCATTAATATATACCAAAAATAGAAAAGGACCCAAGATAGAGCCCTGTGGGACACCCAACAGAGCAGATGAACCCCGCGATTTCACGTCACCTACGCATACACTTTGAGTTCGATCATTAAGGTAAGAGGCAATGAGATCAAGTGCAACGTCTCTGATGCCATAATGTCTAAGTTTAAGTAAAAGAGTTTGGTGATCAACGCAATCAAAGGCCTTAGATAAGTCACAAAATACCCCAATGGCATTCTGTGAACGCTTCCAGGCATCGTAAATATGTTCAAGTAGCTTAGCACCTGCGTCAGTGGTGCTTCGACCCTTCGTGAAGCCGTACTGTTCAGGATGTAGCAAATTATTTACATTAAAATAATTTACTAGTTGATTAAGAATAATTTTTTCAAAAATTTTGCTTAGAGTCGGCAAGATTGAAACAGGTCTGTAATTATTAAGGTCGGTTTTACTGCCTGATTTGAATAAAGGAATAAGTTTACCATGTTTCATTAAATTTGGGAAGGTACCTAGGGCAACACACTCGTTAAAAATTACGGCTAAGTAAGGAGCAATGTCATTAATTATATTAGATATAACTTTCACGGAAATACCCCACAGATCTCCCGTTTTTTTCATTTTCAACAACTTAAAATTTTTGATAACCTCAGATGCAGTAATAAATTTGAACTCGAAGAAAACATTGCATTCTTTGACGTTGCCCCTTAATAAACTCTGAGCTGCAGTAGGTGAGGAGTTTAGAGAATCTGTTAGCAGAACAGGAATGTTCTGAAAAAATTCTACGAAAGTATTTGCAACTTCCATGTCAGAAGTTATTTTATCATTATTTACAATAATTTCAAAGTTAACATCACGTGGTTTAGTTTTACCAGTTTCTTCGTTGACTATGTTCCACGTGGTTTTTATTTTATTGTCAGATTTCACGATTCTCTCTTTGATATGTAGCGCTTTTGCATGAATACATACTTTTTTAAACAATTTAGAATACGATTTCACGCTTTCAAGAAAGATGGGGGACCGATTAAATTGCTTCTCTTCATACAGCTCATAAAGTCTATCTCTACTTTTGTAAATACCTACAGTAGCCCACTCACTGAACTTTAATTTACCATTGACATCTATTTGTTTAAGATTAAATGTTTTTTTAAATTCAGTGTCTATTGTCTTGAAGATTGTATTTGAAATAGTATCCTGTGTGCCGTTTCATTATTCTACTGAAGCACTTAAGGTAGGTGGCGCACGTATCACCTCTGAAATTCTCTCTCACCTCTCAATTTCTTAATGACAAAGTTGCATGGGAGAAATCGGCTTGGCAGCCAGCGGCCCACAAGATAATTCACCTTACGGTGGACGACACGGGTCTGCCCGCGAAATTCAAATCTAATTTGGTTTTTCGCAATTTTTAAACTAATACGACAAAGTAGGCTTATGGCATTGTAATTGCGACAATGGCCGTATCATCTTCATAGGTTTATATAAAAATCTTTACTTGAAAGTGTCAAGTTTAAGAAATTAGTCAGAATATCAACTAATTTGTGAGTAACTCACGTCCAACTCAGTATTTTGATGATAATTCCACTGATAATTACCTGTGAAGATGATAATTCCACTGGCGCAATTAGAAGGCCATAAAGCCTACTTTGTCGTATTAGTTTACAAATTGCGAAAAACCAAATTAAATTTGAATTTCGCGGCCAAAATCGTGTCTATAACCTTAAGCAAGAAAATTGTTACTTTTCTAAAGCTTTCGGTATACCCAATACTAAAACGTATCTCAGCCCTCGAGGCTTCCAAATCCAAATACAGACTTAATTTCTTCTTTGACATTTTTCGTACTTAAAGAAGACGAAACCTCATAAATCAGACATTATTGATGTTCTTAAGCATTCCGAGTTAAATACGTTTCAGTATTCGGCTGCGAATAACTCACATAATGGCAAGCCTATGTAAAAGTACCTCCGAAGGCTTCTTCTGCCTACATACACTTTTGTGAAGGTATTTTGTATACCATTGTTTTCGAGATGAGTGCAAAGTTGTTCGCGATTGTTCCACCTTAATTAATTACTTTTGCTCGGAGCTGGATCGCTGATTTCTTTGTTTTCGTTTTCAAGGAGATGATCATTTTGTTTCTCTTCTCATAATTTGAAACGACTCCACAACTTTTTGTGTCGGTATTATTTTACTTTGTACCTATTGAAATCAATATGTTCAAGAATCCACAGGGGATCAACAATAATTTTGTTGTAAAATAAAATGAAAATGTTAAAATATATATCTAATCTTAATACTTTCTAATTAATATTAAGGGATACTCTGTAGATTTGTTTAAAAAGTAACGTAAAGATGATATTTATCAATAATAATACATTGTTGATATAAAAAAAGTATCACTATGCTTAAGAAAACTTTGACAAAGCGATCCACTCAAGTAGGCTAGAAAATGTATTTGTTAGAAACCATTTATTTTACCTAAAATTTTGAGAAAGCCCAATTTAAATACGGTCTGGATCGTTCACAGAATTATTAAAAAGCAATCAAAGTTGGAAGCAGTGATAGCCTAGTGGTTAGCACTGTGGTCTCCTATTAGGAGGGTCGCAGGTTCGATCCCGAGTACGCACCTCTGACTTATCGGAGTCAAGTGCGTTTAAGCAATTAAATATCACGCTTCAACGGTGAAGGAAAACATCGTGAGGAAACCTGCACACCTGAGAGTTCTTCATAATGTTCTTGAAGTTGTTTAAAGTCCGCCAATTCGCATTGGGCCAGCGTGGTGGACTATGGCCTATAACCCTGCTCTGAGAGAAGACCTGTGCTCAGTAGTGAGCCGTTGATGGGTTGCTAATGAATGAATGAATGAAATCAAAGTTGGACGATTTAAAAAGTAACGTAAACATGACGTCTATCAATGATACCTGCATCATGGATAAATAAAAGTTATACCTACCTACCGTCGTCTGTCGGTTTGGTACCTAAATACGGTAAACCTTCCAGCTTAGACTGCAGTGATAGTTAAATACAGAGTAAGAAACAACTTGACAAAGTGGTCCACTCAGGCAGTCTATAAATTGTACTGTTTATAATCCATTAATATTACGCCAACTCGTGACAAAGACCAATCTATATATTCTATCTGAGGCGTTCACAGAATTATAAAGTAATCTAAGTTAGACTATCTGTATAGAGAGAATAAGATAAGGGGGTGACAGGTGTTTAAATATACGTTGAGCCGCTTCCCGTCTCGCTGGAGATTCGCCGTATTATGAGCGAAACGGATTCGTTTGAGCTTGTGGTTTTAGGATTAATTGCACGATCCCGTCGAGAATGATACTTACATTTTGCCTTTAAACGCTTAGCTTAATGGACTAGTAACAAGCGCTTATTTTGTTAAACAAAAGCATCGTGTTTTGATCGGTCGGTTCGGTTAACTTTGAAGGAAAGAAAATATTTCGTCTAACATATTTATTCAAATTCAAATTCAAAATTATTTATTTCACGTAGACCAACCTGTGGCTCTTATGACACGTCATGACTCTACCACCGATTCGGAAAGCGGGTTCTGCTGAGAAGAGCCGGCAAGAAACTCAGCAGTTGCTCTTTTCAAATTAATCATTATACAGTATTATTATGAAGCTATTACATTGTAATAAGTTTTTATACTATCTTGTGGGCAGCCTGGATGCCAAGCCGATTTAACCCATGCAACTTTGTTAGAATAAAATATAATATTTCTACAACGAGGGAAGTTCCAAAAAAAACGTATTAAACGTACGTAAGACGGGCAGACAGAAAGTAGCCCCATTCCCGCCGGCGGAACCCGTTCACGAGCTTGACGCATGATCCAGTCGTTGCCTCGCTCGACCATATTTGAGGGAACGTAACAACCTGCACCGGGCAGACAGAAAGTAGCCCCATTCCCGCCGGCGGAACCCGTTCACGAGCTTGACGCATGATCCAGTCGTTGCCTCGCTCGACCATATTTGAGGGAACGTAACAACCTGCACCACACGACACCACCACAGAAATGTTAAGAGAGCGTGACATGGGTACCTACTTAGGCTACCCATGTTAAGGCATCGAATTGAAAACTAATATTCAATCATTTTAAGATCCCACACTTACACTAACTACTAATAGTATCCCAAATCTTTAACTGACTATAACAAACATCATAGTTTTATGCAATTTGTTTACAATTTATATTAGCATAGTTCATCATCATAGTTCATGTGATAATATCACATGAAGTCACGATTGTCATTCACAAAATTTATTTTCATGGGTAGGTATTTCAATATGTACCTATAATAATAATAACTTAAGATAAGAAGTTTTCAAGAACAGTCTCCAACTCTTCATTTATTTGTAAATGACACCCAATACGAAAGGTAAACCAATACGTGGGCGAGGTGACAACAAAATATGTGGCCGTAACAATAACACTACACAACACAGATAGCTCGAATTTTAATTGGCTTCCGTTCGTTCATCGTTGCTCGTACGTCATTTTCACTTCCCTGGCACTATAAATAAACAATTTGTTATAAAAGCTTCTTTTTATAAATAGCCGTTATATTTTGTTGATAACGATAAAAGTACCTATGATATAAAATAATAAACAGGGAACTATTAATCATTATCATTTGTAGGATATTTATCGTTCGTTCTAATTCGATTAGAATTCAAAACACGCTAAACAGATTAAAATAAAACTTTAATGTATAGTTAGTAGTTACTCGAGCGAGTAGAACCGGTTGCCGGTCCTACGGTGGCGCAGGCTCGTGTAATATCACCACATCACCAATGTACATTCTCTCGATCTCATTAAAACGGTTTTTGTCCTCGCCTCATGTTTATCTTATTAACCGGACCCCGTCACAAATAAATCGCATGCAATTTCTTGCATCGCCACCGTGGATCAATCACATTAACACATTTTTTCAAGACGCGTATCTATGCATACAAATCATACTGTACAAGTTCTTTAATCTATTTAACAAGTGTAAATAAATTTTTTTATTTTTAAATGCAAGGTTTTAGTAGCTACATCATTAGACTCTGGATATCATCTAGGATCAGAGTACTTGTTATGACGAATCAAACGAGCCCAAACTCAATGGGGTTACGTCGTTTTATTACAGAGTTCCGATAGCCATATTCCGTCTCCATCATCAGATCAGCTCCATGTCACAATAATATTGCATTGTCATCCGATTGACACATAAATGCAAAATTTCAGCTCGATCAGAAACCGGGAAGTGGGTCTAATTCATCTTGCAAGATTTGACCCAAACAAATAAATAAATAAACTAACTGGTCAAGCTAAATAAAAGCTTGTAAAAACCCAGAGCTCGTAATTTGAACTATACATGGATAATTAATATCAATACCTACAGAGAGTTACCGCTTTCACATCTAGATCGTTATTTATGCTTAGTGCACACCTTTACATGCCTTATACACCATTTAGAGTAATTCGCCGCTACCCGTTATCAATTAGTCTTACTTGTAGTCGTATCGTTATAAAGCCAAGCGAAATGTTTTTATTGCCAACATTCAAAAGCAACTGTTTTGTTATGGCATAAATTACGAGCGAATATTGCTTGAGAAGACAGATCATTATTTTATGTGTATGCTAAAGCACTGTTCTCGGCACTTTAACGTACGTTGTCGGATTATTCCCCTCTTTATGCCGTCGAGCTAGATGCGTCGACCACTTTGTTGTTTTATACTTTGTCTCGAAGCGACTTTATGCATCGCCTCATTGCTCTTCGCCGTTTCGCTTAGTTCTCCCTCTTTATTTTCAGCTCATGTTACTATGTAAATTTATTTTAAAACTAGAGACTCAACAGCGGGTGTTCTCCCCGAAGCGATTTGTTTACTATAATATTGCGCATAAAGCGTCTTATATTAAACATTATTTTAATATTTATTCGACATTCCTACTAACAATACAGATTGTTATCTCGCATCGTTGTAAGCCATCATTTTAATTCTGAACACGTTAATAGCCTGATCTGCATTAATAATTTTATTATTTACATAAAACATACCTTTATATATTACGAAGCTTTAAAGGAAACATAAAACAAAGTTTAAAAATGGAAATAGGTAATTTGATTATGCGGCTCAAGTTACCCATTATGACTGCAATAAAATAAACCAAATTCAGCAGCGCCTCGACCCTCGACAAACGCTCCGAAACAAACTACATTTTTATACAGAGAGCACAAACAAAATGAGTTAGCGGAGCCATTGCGTCGCTTTTCTCTATATTCCACAAGAACGAGCTTGAAAATTCGCTTTAATACCTTTGTTCTACAGCGCTTTACTGTTCTCATGTTTTGCAGAATGTTCAAGTTTACTCAGCGTCCGGATATTTTCGAGATTTTCTCTCCCCCGTGCTAACCTTTTTAAAGATAAACGAATCGGTAATTTTACATTCGAATTTATATTTTATACGGATTCGGAATATATTTTCTAGGCCTTTCAAATTTATTTTATCTGTTTGATATCATAGATATTTTATCGAATTCAATCGTAAGCAAGAGAAAGGGCGAAAGGTATTCGACTACTATAGCGTTAAGTAGAGAGAAAGTCCCAACTTCCAAAGCTGATCACAACCACAAGCGCCAAAGATCACCTACTTACTCGTATCTAATAACCGGGTGCACACGACGGGCCGCACGCTTTTACAAGCTTTTATTTAGTTTCACCTGTCTCGATGTTTGTCATCAAGTCTTGCAAATTAAATTGGTCCACTTCCCGGTTACCGATTGAGCTGAAATTTTGCATACATGTGTAAATTGCGTGACAATGCAATGACATGGTGCAGATCTGACGATGGAGCTGGAAGGTGGCCATAGGAACTTCGCAATGAAAGGACACAACCTCATCGAGTTTGGGCTCGTTTGAATCGTCTTCACGAGTACTTTGTTTTTAGATGGTTACCAGGATCTGATCTGACTAGGGTCTGATGATGAAACCGGAAGGTGGTTTTGGTAACTCTGTAATAAAATGACGTAATACCATCGAGTTAAGACTCGTTTGATTAGTGTTGACAAGTAGTCCGGTCCTAGATGTTATTCATGACGAAGCCAGAAGGTGGTTTTGACAACTCAATAGTAAAACTACTTAACCCTATCGAGTTTGGGCTCGTTTGATTCGTCTTGACAAGTAGTCAAGGTTCCAGATGATAGCCAGGGTCTGACGATGTAACCAGCTACTAAAAGCTTTTTAGAAATAAAAATTTTAATTTACACTTGTATACCGTAGTCGAAACTAGCTTTCAGCCCACAAACTGAAAATCACTTGTATAGTGTTAAAGAGTGGGCCTATTACTCTCATCGTGAAATTGTGTTTAGCGAGTTTATTCATTACTCCGCGAACGCTGGGGGGTGGCGGGTGGACGGGGCTCGGGAGGGACACCACCCTCGCTCTGCTCAGTTTATGGATATAACCTCGACAAAATACCCCTAAAATTGAACTGTTTTTATTACGTACTCTCTTTATCTCTTTTGGTTTGTTGTGCCCTTTATACGGCGTTATAATTTTATTAGGGAGTCTGAAGCACATTAAATAATGATTCGTAATGTTTCTCCAAGTTTTGACGTATTTTCTCGCTAAGTGTCTTGTAAAGGGTTGTCTGTTCTGATGAATTTAATGGCACTGTGCATTTTCTTTAATGTCTGTTATAGTGTCGTATTAAATTTAAGGGCCTATTTGACCATCGCAAAGTAAACTTTAATTGAGGAATTGTGTCATTTTAAGAGATAGCAAATGTAAAAACTGTTAAAACGCTTATACTTAATGAGTCGGTTAAACACTAATTTTGAAATAGACCCTGAGAGTTAAGTCGATGTGATAAGAGTATGCCTAAATAGAAGACTAAATAAGGGATGCATTTTTTTCTTGAATGTCAGACAGAGCAACAACAAACATCGTTACAAAAGAGTTGTACACTCACAGGAAATATATAGCTACAAAAGTGATTCTGATTGCATTAGTTCAACATCGCCGCCGTAACACATTGAAATATGTTTAGATTTTTCTGTATCATTAAATGTAAACAATGGCTGCATATCAAATAGTTTGTTGGAGCGATAAAACAAAGCGGCTGGCAAACGACCAAGTCGCGCAGTGCGACACGAGTGGATAGGCGCGCGATTTGCGACGCGAGCACTGCTTGCAAACGTCACATCGCTATGCCACCTCCTCTCTTTGCCTCTCGTCGCCAGATTTGTACGAATTCATTCTAAATGGAGCTGCGAGTTCGCAATTACTCTCCCTTTGAGCATATGGAATGTGTTCTATATATGACAATTCAATTCAATTTCGGGAACAAAGCGCGCTTCGAAATTCTCATTCTCTTTGACCAGACGCTCTTATGCAGTGGCGCTTTGTTAACGGAATAGCTGGAAGCTAACCCGCTACATGTTTGCACAGCCTACAGGGACGATAATACGTCCCAGGTGGTGCTACTGCGAAGTTAAACGTCAGAAGTTTTGCACTGGTTGAAACAGCTACAAAATCTGATTTATGACTGATTTTACCAAAGTTGAGTGACATTTTATCGAGGAATAAATTGGGCGTTCTTACAGTTTTTGTATTGAAAATACTGTCAAAATATGAAAATTTACGCTCGGATAAGACTTATTTCACGTTGTGAAATCGGCCCTTAGACAGATTAACTTAATGTTTCTGTTTACAAGAAAATTAACATAAGTTTATGCATATCAGATATTAAGTTGTAACTAACAGGAACATGAACAATACTAAAAAACAATATTATACCTACTTTCTGTTACACAAAAAACATAATGTTGAAACGATAATATACCTATTATAGTCGATTCATCGAGTCAATCTTGTCTCTATAATTTATTATTTAAGTACATAGACATACATATTGATTTATTGAGACGAGTGTAATTTGTTTCATGATTTGGATACTCCGATTAGTATCGGAAGCTTTATAGCCCATAGCTTGATCGACGCTGTCAAGTGCATCGTGTAACAAAACAGGTCAGTTGACTTGGCAGCTCCCGCACGCATTCTCGGGATTTGAACTCGTCCATCTGGCTGTCATCACGTGGACACTTTGTCACATTATTTTAACAATGTATATTGTTAACAAGTGTAAATTAAAAATTTTATTTTTAAATGCAAGCTTTTAGTAGCTACATCATTAGACTCTGGATATCATATAGGATCAGAGTACTTGTTATGACGAATCAAACGAGCCCAAACTCGATGGTGTTACGTCGCTTTATTACAGAGTTCCGATAGCCATCTTCCGTCTCCATCATCAGATCAGCTCAATGTCACAATAATATTGCATTGTCATCCGATTTACACATACATGCAAAATTTCAGCTCGATCAGAAACCGGGAAGTGGGTCTAATTCATCTTGCAAGATTTGACCCAAACAAACATTGCAAGTTAAATAAAAGCTTGTAAAAATAATAATGCGGTTTTGAGACAACTGAAGCCGTAGTTATTTGAAAAATGAGTATTGAACAATCACGATAGGCAAAATTAAGGGCAAGGAAAGCGTTTGGAGAAGAAGAAAGGAACAGGACAAGGACAGGAAAAGAAATGTTGCACAGTTTTTTTTTATTTAGCATATTATGACAGGGCTGTATTTATGAAGAGATGACAGCAAACCTCCAAAGGTACGAGAAAAATTAAGCTTGGTTATTCGTTGAAGTTTTCGTTAATATGTATATCAGTAACATTCAACCAGTATGAAAAGGTTAGGAGTGCTCAAAACTATGTACCTACTTAATATAATATCATCATTATAGTAATGTACGGTTTGACCTAAGCTTGGGTCAGGCATATTCTGTAGAACTGTGAATTTCATATGCCAACTCGACCTAAAGTTAATTAATTTACGGCAAACGAGGTAAGCTCGATTAGCTGAATAAATTGGGCTTGCGGCGCTCGTAATCCCGACGCAGTATACAACAACAACAAAGGCGAGCGACGGCCCGCCTCGTGCTCAGGAGAGGCTTAATGCTAACTCATTATGTATTCATATCTGTAATGAGATTGTCAGTGACCGCCCCTTCCCCCTTTTGGCCTTCTATTTGTCTCGCCACTCGTGTTCCGTCGCTATATTTACGCTCACTCACTCTTTTTGCACCCATTATCCTGTTTTTACTTTTTTACGAGCCGCGAGGAAATTACAATTTCACGGCATTAAATTGTCAGCTTGTTGAGCTCACTTTTTATTATTGTTACGGCGTTACGTAAACTTGAAAGTACACATTTCCACGCTCTCATTTAAGATTTCCTCCGACGTTATAAAGTGCTCGGTAAATCTATAAACAATCTGTTAAAAGTTGTGGTCCCGCATAAGCTAGCGGAAACAATATTACACTTGAGAATTTTTATTCAAAAGATATGAGATGCGGTGGAGCACTTGCAAACGGTTAGATAATGTCGGCAGATACTTGACGCAGTCGTTGAAAATTTTATGTCACCTCGCGCTGCATCGTCGACTACTGCATCTCCCCGCTTCCGTTAACTCCCACCGCTCTATCACTTATTATTTTTTTAAATGTTTGTTTTTATGTCGATTAAATGTTCTGAAGAAGGCTGTTATTCAAAAAACGGGAAGACTTAAGTGATATACCCACCTGCGTTTTAGTTCCGTATATCCGCAATACACGGTTATCAAATAGCAAATTAAATAAACCTTTATCAAGAATGTGTATTTCGTTTAAATTCTAAATATTATTCTGTTGCAATAGTGAAATGTATAATTATTTATTTTAAGACAGCGAAATGTATTTTAAAGGTGTCCATATTTTCTGTTTGACTATCCTCTCTTTTGATATTTTCAGTAAAGTTGAGAGCTATAAAACCAATATAATTTCTACGAAACTCTGAAAATACAAGACATATTTATTCAATATTGTTAACTTTATGTTTTCAATATAACTTGTTGAAAGATAGCTCCGTAGAAATCCAAAGGTAAGCATCTCTTTGTGTAGTTGACGCTCCCCGTATTTCCGCCCCTCCTCGGTTTCTTTGTCACAAATCCTGATTGCGACTTCTCAGTGCAGTGCGCTTAGCGCAAGCACTGCGAGCTACACAAAGGTTTGAGATTTTGAATTTAAAACCACCTCCATTTCGCGTGCTCTCGCCCTATTGTTGTGTAGATTCCGCAAATATTTGGCTATGAACTTTTCGCAACTTCTGTAGTAATTTATAACGGTTTTTTTGTTCCGACTGTCGAATGCTGTTCACAATTTATACTCCGAAGCTACTCTAAAGATGTGGCTCATTATAATTCTAAAAGCACGACGGCAAGTCACACGTTCATTAATATGTCTCGTGACACCTCCCCGCTGTCGCATTGGGGAATGTCCTCATACATTTTGAAGCCACATTTTCCGCATCACACTTTCTCCATTTAACTCGTATTTGACAATGCTATGAAATTTCGATAAATGAATTGAATATTTATATAGCGTGAAATTCCATTGCAGGATTAATTAAATGTTTAAAACGTAAAATCACGCACTAGTGAAATGTGTCTGATACGAAAATATAATTTAACAATGCGCTCCCCGCAAATTGAATGAGGTTCGAAATAAATCCTGCGGTCGTTATTTGACTCCCATTTTCCCCCCATTCCCGCTGCACCCCTGTTTGCGTTGCTCACAGTTTATCCAACAAAATTATCCGTCATAGATCCATATCCATAATACAATAGCCTATTTACTGTAACGTGAAACATAAATACGAGTAAAACAAAAGCTTTTGATTCTCGCTTTCGGTTATTATTGTTGTACAAATAAATGAACCAAATAGTTTCATGCTCAGAGATTTACGCTTTCATATTTAATGTGGGATTTGGGAATTTAATTTAGATGTTTTTATTGAATTTATTATTTAATTATAAATCATTTTCCATTATTCTTTGTAGGTACCTGTGATGTATCTTTACCTGTGAGTAGGGAAGACCGGGGATGGTTGACCTTTCAGTTTAGATGCTTGTATTTTTTTGTTTAGGTATATTATGGTAGAACTCAATAAATACATTTGGTAGATACAATATTAAAATTTGGGAAAAAATTACAAAAAGCTCTCAATCACTTACAATAATATAGTGTACAAGCTTGATCTCCTAGAATTGGGAATACTATTCAACCTACCCCATACCCCATGAAAATCTAGAATATAATTTTTGGATATTATTCAACACTTTATGGTAAGTTTTAAGAAATCGCATTGAAAGCATTTTATGGCTATAAACACTTCCCTAGTGCTCTTTTTGTCCTTTAAAGGGCTGAATTTAATGGAATCTAAAGAAATTAATATTTTTGGACGAGTAACGGATGCCATGTTTCAACTTATTTCGTAGTATTAAAGTAGGGTTTAAAATTTAAACAGACAAACCAACTCTATTATATTTTATAATATTGGGAATCGACTTTTAAGGAAAAATCTGCAATATTAAAAGTGTGCTTATAAAGGAGGCACGAAAATTTAATGGTTGCTGAAACGGCTCCGATCGTTATCACGGGCCCTCTCCCTTATTAGATCGGCCCCGAGGGTCGGTGCCGTAAGCGGCGCTCTAGTGTATCGTAAGTGTTAATTACTTTTGTCAGTCCGCAAGCGTGCGGTTAACAAATCATGTCGTTACATACCTCCGCAATCGAGGACACTAATTTATAACTGGGAAAATTGTTTGTTTACGTACGCCTCGAGGCTTTAAGGCCTTTCACACAATATTACATTCATCATCATCAGCAACCCATCAACGACTCACTACTGAGCGCAGGTCTCCTCTCAGAGAAGGGTTATAGGCCATAGTCCACGCTTAGCCAATGCGAAATGGTGGACTTCACACACCTTCGAGAACATTATGAAGAACTCTCAGATGTGCAGGTTTCCTCACGATGTTTCCCTTCACCGTTGAAGCAAGTGATAGTTAATTGCTTAAACGCTTTTGACTCCGAAAAGTCAGAGGTGCGTACCCGGGATCGAACCTGCGACCCACCTAATGGGAGACCACAGTCCTAACCACTAGGCTATCACTGCTTCAAACACAAACAATATTACATTGCATCGAGGTAAAGCAGCTTGCAGGAAAAACGTGTACCTACCTATCTACATGGAAACAGCTTTTGAATTTCTGATATTTATTTTTTGCTGGACCTGTTGTTTTCCTCTCCAAATAAGCGGAAAGATCGAACTGCCCGTCATTTCAGTTTTTAGTTTCAAGCGCACCTTTAGCTTTTATAGCCTCAATAGCTCTCAATGCAACACGCGGTCTGAAATCTGAAAACCCGGGAGTTCAGAGCTAGCACTGTTGACGTTCCCACTCCTAATTCAAGCTTTATGACGAATAGGTTGTAGGAAAAAGGGCAACATTAATTAAGTTTAAAACGCCGGATATTCTTTAGGAAACCTTATTCTAAAAACACCTATAGTAAAGAAACCAACTACGAGTGTATGCAGTATAGTGTAGTAGTAGTCGTTTCTAGGACAAAAGTATACAGTCTAATTAAGAAATATAATCTCTTAAAGCTATGTAAAAAAAATGTAAGGGAAATTATATGGAAAAATTATCTCATAGCAGCTTAATGTGTTGACGTCCTAAACGTTAACTGGCAAACAAATCAAACCGATAAGCATTTTTATTGCACCATTAACAGGGCGAAGGTACCGGAGCGATACCAATCTGCGTAATCAATGCCGGAAGCAATCCACATCGTGTTAAGTAAGGTTTAATTGGTGTTAAAATATTAATACGGCCCTTCGGATCGTGCAAGCGATAATAATATTTTCGTATGCAATTTCATTAATCATTAATATGCATACTCGTACAACTACTTTTAACGCAGTCGGTTTTGTTTATTTGAATCCTTTATGATTATGATACGCCCTCGTATAATTTCGAATTAATATGTACAATAATATTATGATAAAGCTATTAATTATATTTTCCTGCGGTCTAGCCTGAATGGTTTTATTTAATAGATTAAATGTGATCCCAAAGGAATTCCGTAATAAATAACATTTTCATATTATAAGAGTAGTACCTACTCTTATAATATGAAAATGTTATTTATTATTGACTATTGTTGTACCAACAATAATAAATTTATAGGGAAAATTTTATTTATTTATTTAACTAGAACTAGATGATGTCCGCGTTTTTTAAGAATAACGTAGGAAATTGTTGGGTATCCATTTCAAACGCCAAGTCGAAAGTATGTACCTATATTTAAATAATTTTTGTTTAATATCAATGAACGTATGTAGAAGTCAAGCGAGTGTCGCATCGGTTTCGTCGTTTCTTTATCTTTTTGAAATTTGTTTTTATCATTAGGATTTTGTATTGGGAAATGGGTCCTGGAGTTCGGTGATGAAATCTCTTTCGAGTAGAGTCGACTTTTCGAGATTTTCAAAAGCTAGCAAAGAGTTCGGCCCTTTCTACTTATTGCCGTTTGAGGCTTCTTTGAGGATCGAATTTTAAGAAAGTCTCTTACAGGTACGATTCTAATAGCTTAAGATAAGCCACTATTCTTTTGATTGTTCATTGTCTTTTAAATTTGGATATTACTGGATTAAAGACTTTATGGCGTTCGCCCCTTTTATTGCACTCCTAGAGCATAAAAGTAATGTAGGAAGCAGATTTCAGATCCCTAGAACCATAAGGGTTTTGGAGAAAACTGACCTATAGGGGCTTTTGCTTTTAATATAGGTAAAATAACTGGTATATAAGCTTACACAGTACGAAGCTATATCACTCAATTTTAACTATAGAAGTTAAATGTTTTTGTATCAATTCGAATAAGGCAACAGTATTTTACTATTTTCACGTTCCGCCGTTTTCCAGCTTCACGGAGCTTGAATTTTAAATGCTGTGAATCGTTTTAGGAATTTCTCGAGTTACCTTTCTCCAAAATTGATTCCGATTCATATTTTATGTTCGTATAATTAACAAAGTAAACATGGTATTGATTTTACGGTATTCTTGCTAGTAAGTAGTGTCATAATATAGTGAAGGAGCGTCAGACAATCAGCTGTGGGATTGTCTTAAAATGATTGTTATTGTGTGATGATTGCAATATATATAGATAATTGAATAAACTCTTATTGGCTGGTACTATATTGGTTTAAATGCATAAATGTAACAAGAAGGCCATGAATTCAGCCAATCAGAGGTGGTTGCGATCTTCTCACTGTAGCCATCATTTTAAGACAATCCCACAGGCCACAGCTGAAGTGATTGCGATGATTATCACAGTTGGCAATTTAATTAATCGGAAGCGACGTCATGTTTATCCTGATAAGTGAATAATACGAACATAATCCGATCAGCAAATACTGTATCAATTCAAGTCGTAATTAATTGAGTGCCATTTAAATATTGCTAACATTTCCGTACGCTGTGGCTCGGAATGAAGAGCATTCAATTATCCGCTGATAAATAACTTACCGACTTTAAAATTGATTTGTCTTAAATAATAAAATTAATTAAAGGTTTGTTTCCGTTCAAAATTTTTTAAGCCATCATTTGGGCGTATTTTTAAATTAATTACCTTTAACTTTTATTTGATAAGCACATGTCCCAAAAACCATTACAAATTTTAATTTGGATCATTTTATCGATACCCTCGTAAAGTTCTGACATGAAATCATTTAACCTCTTTTTTATAAACACATTTATAGACAACCGATTTTTTATATCTCCAATCTTAAAAGGATTATAAATTATCTCTGTTATTTATTACTTCCATACATTCAGATAATATACGAGGGTCTTTACTCCTTATATCTAAAGACGTTCTTTTATAACACCAAATAAGCTTATAGCCATTTGAAAACAATTCAATAACTTTGCACCGGAAGCGAAGATTCCCTCCATCTCAAACGTTTCCCCAAGATAAACGAGGGTCGCCTTTTATTCGTCTTTTTCTCTTTCAAATAATTTATTCCAAATTAATATTTTTGAAGGGAGCTCTTTATTGCGTCTTTCGGCAATTGAGCCATTGTGTGAATAATTTATACCATTCACGTTTCATTGTAATTCATGAGGTTTCGAGATTTTCTCCACTTCAGGTTTTAAAACTTTAAGGGGACGCAAGCCAGTACCTTCTTCATACAAAAGTAGATGAGTGATTACTACATTATTTGATATTGTACGCTCAAAACTAAGTATTATGTCGATTTGCCTCGTCATTATCTAGGTTTATTGATATATAAAATAGTGAAAAAAATATTCGCTAAAAAGTTACGAGCCTCGAAAGATCGTCATTTTCACACTAAATTTATGACAACTTTTGGCGCAAATAAATAACATTAGGAGTATGAAAATTCCAAAAAAAAATTATCATTAGACATAGTTTATTTATTCATCAGTTCAAATAACTTTACTTTGTAAACATACATTTAGTAGTTTTTTCTCAAAAACACTTTTCCCAAACGACTGTTCAACCCTTTTCGCGCGCTTGATTTCGGTGTAAATTATCGCGCCTCTCACCCGACACGGAGCGGGAGCGGGACGGTAGCACGGTACTGTATGCGCGCATGCACTCGCTAGTCGCTACACTGAGTCTATCTCTTTCTCACACAATGTTAGGTGAAATAGCAAGCAGGTTACCCACGTGCGCCGGCAACTTCGATCGCGTATTCTGAGCCCCCTTAAAATGTGTAGTAACAATATTAAACAAAATGCACCACTGAACTGTTTTTTTGTCTTCGTCATGTTTTTTCTTATTTTTTTTTTACCTTTTTTGCATCATACAGTTTAAAAAGGGACGAGTACGTAGTACAGGAATAATTACGCCGCACGTCTAGGAAACTGTTGGTAGGCTGGATATAATATTTATCTTGAAACTAGTTTTTAAAATATTTGTTAAAATATTTTGAAGAACGTTTTCCCAAAAATAACTCATTACGTTCCCAGTAGAAATTTCTAGTTTATTTGCTAAATTCTGGCGATAAATAAAACCTGCCGAGTGTGTGTCGGGCCACGCGCAGTGTAGGGTTCCGTAGTTGCAAGTCACAGATATTATTCTTGATCTAGGATAGTGCTTTTATTTTATTTATGAATATTGAATACATTTTGAGTTACATGGTTTAAATACTATAATTTACTACAAAATATGCAACTTACACTACGTGTAATACCTAACCTAGAAAAAACAGATATAACTCCTTAACTTATGAACCCTACTTAGCCGTGATAGTTTTCCTATAAAATTCTTTATATATACTACTGCTGTGAATTTTTTCATGTATCCTATAAACAACCATTTAGCTGGCAGAAGGGGGGGGGGGACACTTGACTGTAATAAAATTTAGCACTTTTTTTTTATTTATTTGTTTACATATACTTATAACAAAAATATTAAGAATATTTTTACACTTTAAAATATCATATTTCACAAACGGATCCATGAATCGAAAAATGGTGTTCCCACACCCACAATACGTTTGAAAGACGTATTCAACGACACCCCACACTATGGGATAGACGAGAAAAACAAATTCATCCCCACTTTACATGTAGGGGAGAAAAAAAATATTTTTCTCAATTTTATTTCACCACTTTGTTGGCGTGATTAATATTTTATACCCTTGTCAAATTACAGTTTTCTAGTACCAATAGTCTAAACCACGAACGGACGGACGGACGGACATGGTGAAACTATAAGGGTTTCTTGTTTACTACGGAACCCTAATGATTCATGTTCCAGTCGTTAGTTTCCGCCTCTGACCCTTGAACTGCCACTTGTTGTAGGTCTCGGTCTTTTGTCTCAATTATCTGTTTACAAAAGATCCTTGTATCTGTTGCAGATACGGTACCGAATACTCACCTATATTTGAACCGGTACTACATACCTGAACGCAAACAACGTATCTTCTTGCCCAGTGCCCACGGTTAACTGACAACATACGTATTTATGGTGCTCGTAAAGCTTTTAGAGCACAACATAAATAAATCGTGCTATGCCAAATTTACTGCTCCCATCTTATGGTAATAAAGTTTAATGCAGTCAATCAGAATATTTATGATAAAACGTGCGTGTTCATAATTATTATTATTATGTTGCACATATTCGACCGAGCGAAGCGAAGGTCTCTGAGTTTACTAGAGCGATATGCACTTGTCCGTCCGTCCGTTTGTCACAGCCTTATAACTTCTGAATTACTGAACGTAATTACTTCAATTTTAGATATGATATGTAAACCGATGGCCTCCAGCCGAAAATGGCTTAAAAAGTTATAAAAATCTTTATTTCAGGGGGGCTCCCATACGAAATGGGGGGCTTTCAAAGTGGAGATTGTATTCGAGGCTAGATTTCTAAAACCACTTTGTTTTAAAACTTGAAACTTACACATAATTTGAGTTATATTCTGTACTTGAACAACAAATACTAAGATTAGATAAATATTTTAAAGAAACGAAATTATTTTAGTTTTAATGGGCATCAATGTTTTTAACAAAACTTCACTATACTGTTACTAGATGGCGCTGTCTTTAATATTGTAAATATGCATCCCATCCACGAAAGCAGATGACGATTGACGTCATCAGATTCGGCGCGTTTTAATTACAATATAATATAGTTAAAACTACCTTATGGGAATTATGGGATACCGCGAGGTCTCAGTTCGGGGCGAACCACTAGTTATTTAAATGTGAAAGTGTCTGTTGAACCGTTTTAATTTCGTAAAGTTTGTATACCTAGAGAAAGCTTGCATCCTGGAAATGGACACAGGGTACTTATAAATAGTATTTTCCGATTTATTTTTGGAATGAAGTTCCTTATCGGACGGTAAGGACTTGACGGCGTATTGGGGCTAGGCAAAAAAGTGTAAGAACTTTCCGTCACGAGTAGTGTAGACGGTTATCTATAGCGCGTATGCTATCGGCTGTGCGCAGCCATAGGTGCGCGCTTATTACGAGATGGTTCTAACATGTGGCGAGAGATGGCGATGATTCTAAAAGATAATGTTTTAATTATTAAAAGGAACTTCGTTCCAACTGAGTGTTTCACAACACTCACGCATTTTTTTTATTTAATTTCACGCGCCCATGGTGGTGGGCATCCGCTCAAATACCATCAATTACACAAGAAAAATATATAATAAAGGTCTTTTTTTAATTGTCAATGATAATATTTTAATCAAAATTACTTCTCCCTGAAACACAGAGCATCTTCTAAATTCTAAAATAAGCAAGCAATTTTAACTCATATTTTATTAAAGGTGTATCTTGGATAAAGCATGCTTGAATCCTTCGGTATTAATCAAAATCCATTTATTTCCCCAAAGGTATGTTTACGCAGGGGCATGTATTGGCTTTCGGAAGCCGTTTACATGACTGTGTATTGTATCGCGAGAAATGCTCAACGGAGCGTTTTGTTGGGCGGGCGGCGCGTGCGCGAGGAGCGGGGCGCGGGCCGCGACGGACGACAGCCGACGCGACCGTATCGCCGCACCGCGTCGCGACTCGCGTGACTGCCAAGCCAACGCGCCCATTCCACTCTCGCCGCGGCCATCGGGCCGACTTCACGTCCGAGTATTTTAATACTGTTGACGTCTTTGTCTTCGCTCAGATCACGATCTTTTGTTATTTTTGTTCACTGACAGACATTCACAAGGAAAACAGATCTATGGATTACAGTGCTACAAGGATTGCAGTGTTTGCCTACTGGATTTTGAATATTATGTGGAAAGTGCAATAAGTTTTGTGTGACGCCGGTTAGAGTTAAACCAATTAACGGATTAAGTTCTAGTGTTTCATACTTACTTTAATGCTCTTATACGAGTACATGAGGCGTGACAAAAGTGTACATTAAATGTGTGATTTTGTACGGTGTTTTGTGGTATAACTAGTGCGCGAAGTAAGGAATTGTGTTGTTGAAGTTTAAAAAGTTGCCATAGTGAGGATCAAGGATTCCCATAAAGGCAATGCTGAAGGTGGTAGTAAGAAGGAGAGCAAGAAAAAAAGCAAACAAAAAACCGAAAGCAATGGACAAGTGACAAACAGAAATGATAAAACAAGCCCTGGTGTTGTAAAGACGGAAAAAGAGCTCTCGAAACGATCACCAGCTAAAGAAGAAAAAGAACATAAGAAGGTAACCATATTGTTTTTCCTAAAGAAAACATTCGAAAGAAAAGATAAAGTTGAAAGAGGATTGAAAGTATAATGTAACACAATAAAACTTTGTTATATTAGCAAATAGCAATTCATTTCGACATCAATAAATATGTTGGCACAGTACTTTTGAAATGTTTGCGATTTCCAAACAATCTTCTTCCACATAGATGCAAATTGGACAGTTTCCAATTCAAAGTAAACCTATCTTATAAATCACTTGTCAGCCTTTATTTTTTACATCGTTGGCTGCTGCATACATATTTTATCTTTTATTTGAAACAGCAGAGCCGCGATGTCGTATAAAATAATAAAAACGTTCTACATATTTTTAGTGTGCAAATAAAAACAAAACTATTGGAAGGTATATTATGCTTTTTGCACAGCTTCGACGACAAAAAATACACGGTCATTTAAAATTAAAAGCACTGTTTTTAAAACACCTCATGTCATACCTATTGAAGTTTTTGCTCGTTTTTTGCATTTTACAGATTTTTTCACAATAAAAACATCAATGCCGATTCATTACTACCTGTATATCTATTATGTCAATATTACATGACTATATTATATTATTATGATTTTTGACTTTTTTATTGTATAATAATAATAACATATTTATTTACCTATGTTATCAAATAATTTAGCTGTTAGATTAAGTGGTTATTCAGAGGTTACGTCATTGGTAAGAAAGGACAACTGCTATAGCATCCTTACTGCCAGTAAATATTTTTATCTATAAAATTTATATATATATAAAAGAAAGTCGTGTTAGTTACACTATTTATAACTCAAGTACGGCTGAACCGATTTGGCTGAAAATTGGTGGGGAGGTAGCTTAGAACCAGGAGACGGACATAGGATACGTTTTAATATTATAAATGCGAAAGTGTGTTTGTATGTTGGTTTGTTTTTCAATCAAGTAGCAAAAAAGCTACGGATCGACGTGGTTTTTTGCATGGGTATAGTTGAGAACCTGGAGGGTGACAAAGGCTAAGTTTTATCCGGGAAAATCAAAGAGTTCCCGCGGGATTTTAAAAATGAAATCCACGCGGACGAAGTCGCGGGCATCAGCTAGTTACAAATAAAATTTTCGTGAAAAGCCTTTATGGAGAAATTAAATATTAAAATAATAAATTGTAATGAATTAGTTAATATGGCATAATTATAACAGTTACTAATAAACACCAGGTTGAAGCCATTCAACATTCAGTTGAAGATTATCGTTTTAATTATCGGCTACTATAGAACATGTGCCTTATTAGTATTAAACAAACATTTATTTCTATAGCCCATATACCTGCCCTCTAACATGTTCAAAAATATTTAATACAACATGTTTCCTGTTCCAACCGCCATGGAAATACCCGGTGACATAATTATAAAACGCTAACAATAATATTATATTCAGTATTGAAAAACTAATAGAATTGTTATTGCGCTTAGTCACGATAACCGAAACGGCGCGGTTTACTTTTAGCTCCGTACTGCCATTACGTTCGAACGCGGTCAAATGTTATAGCTCCGGTAGGCGGTAACTACATAATTATACTTTCTATTGCCCGACTATTAAATTCAAATTTATTGCCAACACGCAACAATAAACTATTATATTTTATAATTCACCAGAGATTATATCAATTTATGTCGCCGTCCAAGCTGTGTGTAATTAATTAATTATCAACATCACGGATATTATTTTATGTAACCCCTATTTTGTTAACAAACTATAAGTAACTTAATAAGACGTTACATCGTAAGATTCAGATGTTCAGATTTCAATATAATATTTAACCATTTAAAAAGGAAAATATGTATACCTTCTTATATATTATATGTTGTACTTGAAACACTCGCGATGTCTATAAAGCTAACTTTTCACGGCACAAAAATAGTGTTGGGAGTTTATCGGGATAAAATAATACTCTTAAATATCCGTTTTCACTCGAGTATTTATCCAAAACAGAGGATAAATACTTTATACGAACAATGTTCATTTCTAGTGCGTTAAATGTCATATCCATGAAACTTGGTATTTAGGCTTTCGATTAAAAATAAAGAAGTACGTGTTTGACAGTTTTTAGAAAGTCAATCCCCAAGAGGGTCAAATAGGTGGTAAAAGTTTGTATGAAAGTCAGTCAAATTTCAAGTTATATCCATGAAACTTGGTATTTTGGATTTTAATTAAAACCAAAGAAGTGCATGTTTCACAGTTTTTGGAAATTCTACCCCCAGAGGGGTTAAATAGGGGATGAGTGTTTATATGAAAGTCGCTCATTATTCGATTTATATCCATGAAACTTGGTATTTTGGCTTTCAATTAAAATCAAGGAAGTCAATCAAGAAAACTCAAGAGCCAAAACACCAAGTTTCGTGGATATAACTTAAAAAATGGCGGACTCATACACATAATATATAACATTCAACCCCCTATTTAACCACTTTAGGGGTAAAATTTTCAAAAAACTGTGAAATAAGTACTTCTGTGTTTTAAGTAAAAATCCAAAATACCAAGTTTCATGGATATAACTTGAAAAAAGACGAACTTTCATACAAACTTTCACCACCTATTTAACCCTGTTGGGGGTTGAATTCCTAAAAACTGTGAAACTCGTACTTCTTCATTTTTATTTGAAAACCTAAATACTAAGTTATGGATATTACTTGAAAAAATGACGGAGTTTCATACAAACTTTCACTCCCCATTTAACCCACTTAGGGGTAGAATTTCCAAAAATCCCTTCTTAGTTGATGCTTGCGTTATAAAATGAACCTATTGCCAAAATTTCAAGGTAACTTTAACTTAAAGGTAAGGTTTAGGCTGTGCGTTGATGGACCAGTCAGTCAATAAATCAGATAAAGAAAAGTCTTTTTATAAGTATAGAAGATTATGTATTTTATATTTCCAGCATCCCAAAACAGAATAAAAGTCTTTTACTTAAACAAATAAATAATCATCTGATTTACAAAAATTATATTTATCCATCGTTTTGAGTAAATATCCGATAAAAATGGGTATAAACAGAGTATTTATCCGTTCTGGATATATGTATATTCGAGTATTTATCGTCGCCCATCATTACATAAAAACCAAAATTCGCGTGGTCGAAGTCATAGGCAAAACGTAGTAGACATCAACGCAGATGTTTATCGACTATAACGTTAACGTAAATTAGTTCATGTGCGTGTGTGTTCTAATTCATCTGTTTATACAAATCATATTTGAAATTTAAATATTTAAATATGATTATAAATGTTATTTGTAGAGATTACGGTAGGTATATCAAGATATCGCTTGTTATTTTCCGTTCAGTATTCACTTGTAGTAGGTAAACACAACCGCAACTATGTCAATATTTTATGACAATTAACACTGATTTGTTTGCATACGATTGACCTCATGAATAAGTACCTACGTACATTTTACTCGCTGTCGTAAAATGAAATAACGATTCAATAATAATATATAAAAATAACAATGTCCTCCCGACCGAATCCGATCACGGCGGGCAACCTCCTTAGAGGTCAGCCATCTGCGCGGGAGATATTATAGTGCACAAGTGTTCGCTTACATAGAATCTCTGCATACATAGAATAATATCTATTAAGTATATTGTAAAAGTATTTTGAAAAGAGCAACTGCCGAGTTTCTTGCTGGTTCTTCTCGGCAGGAACGGCATTCCGAACCAGTGGTGGTCATTGACGATTCAAAAGTACTTGTAAAAGTTTATTCCCTCACTCTTATAGTCCGATGGGACGGAAAACAGACACGATCGGAGAGAGATCAGGCGCAGGACCGACGGCTTTACGTGCTCTCCGAGGCACGGGGGTGGCTAACCGCCAACTTCCTAACTCCGGGCTAGTACTGAGAATTTCTTTGGCAAAAAAACCCAATACATTTTTTTAACGGTCAGACCCGGGAATCGAACCCGGAACCTCGTCATCCGCAGTCGAACAAGCTAACCACTACACTAGCGGCACGCTATGATGGCCGGTTTGACGTTTGTCCGCTCATGAAGTTCCGTATTAATTGATAACGACTTTGAAGGAAATAATTGTATTACTTTATTGACGATAGTGATGTGCAGAGATTCATAAATTTTATCGAATGTAGTTTTAGGTTTAGGACTCAAAATTTATTTATTAAATTGATTTCTAAAATGTATACAAGTGTAGAAAAATCAGTTTGCACCATTTAAGGGGTGAATGTACTTGTGAATATGAACAATTTTCACTATGTGGACAAACCTCTGAAATCGCAAAAAAATATCAGCTGTTTCATACAAAAGGTAAAATTTTTATTTTTATATGATATATACCACAACTCGGCATTTGGTTTTCTAAATTGAAAATTTTTAAAAATGGAATCTAATACGATCGTCACATAGGATCGCTGGCTAGCACAACTACTACCTCCGGCAAACTCGCGTCAATGCTCAATGCAAAACAAAGCAGTTTCGAATTGACGTTGCTTCGAAAAGTATAAACTGTCAGTGCAATGCGATTGTGATATAGTTTTGACCTGGCTTTGGATTTCAAATATTGATACTGCATTACTGTTGACCCTTGCTCGTGATAGCAGTGACGACAGTGAAAATAGTAGTATGGACGAATCTGATTAATTATGGCCTTTTGTGGCACCTTTTTTGGTATCTTTTGTATTCATATGTTTCTTGTGTATAAAGTATGTATATTCATTTTCATTCAAATATTCAGTTCGTTCAAATAAATTAAATAAACATATACATTTTTGTTTTATTAAACCTATTTAATCAGGTACAAAAACAAAACTTAATTGTTTTTTGTTCGAGAATAAATTGACATTCCATATCACTATTGTAATGTGTCAAACCGGCCATCATAGCGTGCCGCTAGTGTAGAGTTCACTAGACCAACGAGGCAGTTAATAATAATATAAGCTCAATACAAAGCACTAACGATCCAAGAATTAATTTTTTTTCATATTGGGTACCTAGAGTTAGTTTCATTATAGGTAGGTATATTGTTAGTTGACTGAAATCATCTCAATTAGGTAGGTATATACAGTAGATACTTATAATTACATATTAGTTAGTACAATAAATATAATTAATCTATATATCTATATATATATATATAAAAGAAAGTGGTGTTAGTTACACTATTTATAACTCAAGAACGGATGAACCGATTTGGCTGAAAATTGGTGGAGAGGTAGCTTAGAACCAGGAGACGGACATAGGATACTTTTTATCCCGTTCGACCGCGTTTCCGTCATGTCACTATAAAACGTAGTATAACAAAAATCGGCCAAGTGCGAGTCGGGCCTCGCTCTTTTAGGGTTCCGTTAAAAAAATTAAATTAAAATATTTCCATGTACCCATGGAAATATTTTTATTTAATTTTTTTAATTTAATTTAATTTTTATTATTTGTTGTTATAGCGGCAATAGAAATACATAATATGTGAAAATTTCATCTGTCTATCTATTACGGTTTACGAGATACAGCCCGCTGACGGACGGACGGACGGACAGCGTAGGCTTAGTAATAGGGTCCCGTTGGTACCCTTTGGGTACGGAACCCTAAAAACGCATCTGACATGACAAAACGCAAATAACAGTGGAATTAGGAATAACAAAACGTAAATGACAGCTAAACGTAATTTTGTCTTTGGTTAAGTATGGTAAAAAATTTGACAATTATAAAAAGTGTTATAATAAAGCATTACTGATATTATAAATGCGAAAGTGTGTTTGTTTGTTGGTTTGTCCTTCAATCACGTCGCAACAGAACAGCGGATTGATGCGATTTTTTGCATGGGTATAGTAATGGATGTAGTAGTGGTTCCTCAGACCGGGAGAGCTACTCTTTATCTCGGATAATGAAAGATTTCCCGCGGGATTTTTAAAAACTAAATCCATGCGGACGAAGTCGCGGGTATCAGCTAGTTTATGATAAAACACAATAGAATTTTGGTCACAATTATGTACTGTACTTTCACTGACAGATAACTGATTTATACGGCGTAACTCAGGGCTACTTTTTTAACCGACTTTCAAAAAGGAGTTGTGTTTTTCTTTTTCTACCTATGTATTATCAAAATCTTGGCTATTTCTAAACCGATTTGCGTGAATCTTTTTTTAATCGATACAGAAACAGCTAGTTAAATAATAAATTATGTCCAAAAAGTTGAAATACCTACTTATAAAAGCAGGCTAGTTTCTTTTTGGAGTTTACTCCTTAAGAATCGATTTTAGCAGCCCGGTATGAGAAAAATCCGGGCACTAAAATCAATTTATCAATGACCTCGTTACGTTTTTCTGTTACGTTTTTCACAACGTTGAAATTTCTACCCTAACGTTGAGTAAATAAGGTTGGTTTTCGTGCGAAAGAGTCCCCGAAGCGAAAGTCGGTCGGGGCGCGCTCGGACCCGAGTCGCGCGCATAGAGGATATAGCGTCGCGCGTAAACTCCAGTCGTGCGTCGGAGGCCGGAGCTGACACACACTTTTTTATAAAAAGTCCTAAAAATTCCGAATAGACAAAAACTTATCTAGATCTGAGAACTAAATTGGGCATTTGACTGTCATTGTCAAAATATTGATATTCATTAATTATAATCGAAAATGTAACATGTAAGTATATTTTGTAAAAACAGAAAATAAATCGGTCAAGAAACAAAAGTTTTAAGCCGTTTTTGCTTTTAATACGACTGTATCTGTCTCTTTCTAAAACGAAATTTTCTATGAAGAGTTTAGGGAGCTTTTGATTTTTGACGTCACACGTCAATAGCGCTCTCTTTGTCTAACAGGTAACTTAAAAGAAAAATGGCATTGTGTTACAATATTTAAAAAAGTTATTTTAAATAAATAAAAAAATATCAGTCAAATACCCAATTGACATTTTCTTGCCGTGTTTTATAGGAATCTGAATAATTGGTCTTAACGTGGTAGAGTAGGTAGGCCTTTACAGTCATTATGAGCATAAATTCTATCCACGTACCAGCAATTCTTGTGTTTTTGCGTATAGCGTATTGACTAGTGGTATTGTATTGTTTTTAACCGACTTCAAAAAAGGAGGAGGTTCTCAATTCGACGCGAATTTTTTTCGCTGTTACTCCAACTCCGTCAAATCTGAACCGATTTCAATAATTTATTTTAATTTGAAATATCACACTGTCAGGTTGGTCCCATTTAAATTTGGTGAAGGTTTGATGGAATATCTTTGGTGATGGAGGACGGAACTCCTCAATAAATAAGAAAGAGCAAATCGCTCGCGATCGGAGAATGTGTAGATTGATCCTATGAATCCTATCCTATCCTATGATCCTACACTAAAAAAACTAAAAATTCGTTTTAAAAAAACCTTCGTTTTGTACTTTGTAGTGGCGTTTGAAGTGGTTTTAAAAGAATTTTTATATTATTACTGTTTTATTATTGTATAACGAGATTAGAATTATTTTATTACATTACTAGCTGACCCAGCGAACTTCGTACCGCCAGCAAGAATATTTAGGGGTGGGTCACCCTTATCATTTAGGGGTATGAAAATTAGATGATGGCGATTCTCAGACCTACCCGATATGCACAAAATTTCATAAAAATCGGTCCTGCCGTTTCGGAGGAGTTTGGTAACAATCACCGCGACACGAGAATTTTATATATTAGAAATTTCAGAAACCTCTCAAAATCTTTTCTTATTCCGAAAGTTCAGGTTAAAAAATTTATTTTCTCAGAGAATTACCTATCCTTACTAATATTATAAATGCGAAAGTGTGTTTTGTTTGTTGGTTTGTCCTTCAATCACGCAGCAACAGAGCAACGGATTGCCGTGTTTTTTTTTGCATAGAGATAGTTTATGGGCTGGAGAGTGACATAGTCTACTTTTCATCCCGATAAATTGCACAGTTCCTATGGGAAAATACGCTTAAGCTTACGTTTGTCCTTCAATCACGCAGCAACAGAGCACTGGATTGACATGATTTATGACATGGAGATAGTTTATGGGCTGGAGACTGACATAGTCTACTTTTCATCCCGATAAAATGCACAGTTCCTATGGGAAGATACGCTTAAGCTTACGTTTGTCCTTCAATCACGCAGCAACAGAGCAACGGATTGACATGATTTTTGACATGGATATAGTTTATGGGCCGGAGACTGACATAGTCTACTTTTCATCCCGATAAAATGCACAGTTCCTATGGGAAGATACACTTAAGCTTACGTTTGTCTTTCAATCACGCAGCAAGAGAGCAACGGATTGACATGATTTTTTGCATAGAGATAGTTTATGGAACGGAGAGTGACATAGGCTACTTTTTATCCCGAAAAAATGCACAGTTCCTATGGGACACTTAAGCTTACGTTTGTCTTTCAATCACGCAGCAAGAGAGCAACGGATTGACATGATTTTTTGCATAGAGATAGTTTATGGAACGGAGAGTGACATAGGCTACTTTTTATCCCGAAAAAATGCACAGTTCCTATGGGAAGATACGCTTAAGCTTACGTTTGTCCTTCAATCACGCAGCAACAGAGCAACGTATTGACATGATATTTTGATTGAAAAACCAATATTTGGTCGAAAAATCCAAAAAATCGGTCAGTGTCCGATTTGTTGAGATGCCAACCTGGTCCAATTTAATGCTACCAAAATGCAAGCGTGTTTGTACTTTGTTCACCGCCAAATGGAGTCCATTCCTCCTGACTCCGACTTTTCGTAATATGTATAATGAATATCGGTTGCTGGCTTGCATGCATGCTTGCTTGCTTGCTTGCTTGCAGGATTTAATAAAAACGAAACAAACGCGGACGAAGTCTCAGGTAACAGCTAGTTACAAATAAAATTTTGATATTATTTATACAAAGTATAAAATCATCATGCGTTTCTAAATAGGTAATCTATTTTATCTATATTTAACCTTTTGACTGTGTATTGACTTTGTATTGCATTTAATTATTTTAAAATTAAAAAATTATCCCATGGCAGCTGTTGGGCATCGTGCCCTGAGTGTTTGGACCGTTACACAACGGTACTACGGTTCATCAACCCCTTGATTTTATTATTTAAATTTCTCAATGAAGTGCTTTAGAAAAAAAAAGCCTAAATAAGTTTTACGTCTGTTATCGACTGCTTTGACCGGTTTATTTGAAGCTATTTCAATAAATCTCCAATAACAGGAATCCATACACCATTATTGCAAAATCGCCGAAAGCTACGATCGTGGGCCGCTGTTTGAACTTTTATACGAGTCTAAATTCTCGTTGAATTTTAAGTTCTATCCTATTAAAAGTTTGCGAAAGTATTAGAATTGCGAATGAGGGGCGAAAGCTATCGTGACGTTTTTTTTCTCCTCCCCTTCTCCCCACTTGGAATCAATGAGAGTCCTAGTGGAGACAGAGCCGGCGGCCAGAGTTTTCAGATACTTCAATATCAGTTTTGTTCTTCGTTATGAAAATGTCTCTTATCAGATAAATTCAAAGCCATTAAACGGAACCGCAAACCAATTTCTATAATGAATTTCAGATCCGAAATTAATCTGTTACGACTCTTGATCGCTTTTTCATTTAGTGTAGAAATATTGTTCAAAACAAACACGTAGTTCAGCATTTTTACTAGTAGTCAGCAGAGTTAATTTCCCCAAGTTTTTTTTTTGTTATTTTGACAGCTGTGACTAATGGGGCCGTTTATTTTTATTGCTGGTTTATTTACACTCGCGCGTGTTTTCCTTTCGGTCGGGCAACGAGGAAACTATTATTAGTTGTCGACACGTGATCACTCATCGCGCTAATATCTCTGTGATTGTCTATTTTAATGTTAAGCCGTTTTGACAAGTGGCCAACATTAATAAAGCGAAAAGAAAACACTGGAATGTATAATATAATAAATAGGTAGTTGTGAGAACCATAATATATTAAATCATTCGTCATTTTCGAAAAAAGTTAACATACTTTGGCGCCAGCTGAAAGTAGCAGAATGAAGCTTAAATTTACATTTGTATTTTAAAACAACATGAAATAAAATAATATATTATGTTAAAAGTTTTAACATAAAATTCTTGCAAAAGAGCATTTACATAGATGTTGTACCTTAAAACATAACTAAATGTTTTTTTGCAAGAAAGAAAACGATTGAGAGTTTATGAATAATATCATCTTGGCAAGTAGCCGTGGCCTACATTTCTTTAAACATTACAATTCTATCTTTTCCTTTGACGAAATGATACCAGATAAAATATTTAACCTCAGTTTTCAAGTCTTTAAAATATTTTTGGGTAAAAGAGATAATTTTCAGATGCTTTAGTATCGTGACTTGTCTAAAATGATAATTTATGGTCTGGAATCTAGAAAAATCATATATTGTAAGATAATGTACATATTGGTATAATCATATAAGGTAATATTGTAATTTGATGATATTTTGAATGCTATAAACTATAATGATATTATTTATTATATTGGTAGGTATATTGTTCTATTTTTGTCTTATAAATATTATCTTGGATATGTGCGTCCACATTTACGACTGTGACATTTAATTACCTTGACCTTTCCAATACGGTTAGTAAAAAAAAAGATGAATAATTATGTTAATTAATACATATTAAGTGGGTACAAATTAAGAAAAAAAATGCTTCGACGACTGTAGATGGTCGTGATTTACTGTACAATTAGTGTACATCGGTCAAAACTAGTTTTAAGTGCAAGAAAACAGACAAAACTAATTTTGACTAAAGACAAACTGTTGCAAAAGCAGTTATGACTGAATAATATTGTATTGGTTTATTGACAAAATAATTTAAATTTTAAACGTTTAAATTACATTACATAATTAAACTTTTAAATTACGCTCGTCTTTTTTTGCGGTATGTCTTATAATGACGGTAAAGCTGAGCCCATTTTTGCAATATTTGATGGTCCCTAGTTTGTAAAATTATTAAATTAATAAAAGAAGCAAAACATAGGGACATGTCACATGGCATAGATAGACATAGATTTAATGGTGCAAAAAAAATCTCTATTATTATTATCCACGGAAAAATAAAAGATTACGTTTGTATGGCCAATGGCCATACGGCTGCCTGCGTTTCCTCTTAATATCAAATTAGCTCACATTGTGTATGCCACGCCACGGCTATGTTTCTTAATTATAAGCGTTAATCATCAACTTAATAACACCTGCATGATACACGATTTGCATTTCAAAAGGCGCTTATTTGCATATCATGTCATCGTTTAAGTCAAGGCGGGTGTCTATTACAAAAGGCGAGTGAGCGCAGAAACGCGGCTCGGCGGCTTCTTTGAAAGTGTCGCGAAGTTGCCGGCCGCCACCGGACGCCGCCGCCGTCGCCGGCACGCGCTCCCCATACGTGATTTATCTCTCCATTGTTGCCGGCGACCCGCAATCCACCCCCATTTTAGGGTAGCCAGATATCACCACTTACCGGGCCCAAAGACATTTTACAAAGACTTACATAATTCGGACGTTGAAACATGAAGGAACATTTTAAGACTTCATAATTTATACAACCAGACATCATACTAATACTTATTATAAATGCGAAAGTGTGTTTGTTGGTTTGTCCTTTAATCACGCCGCAACACCTGGAGGTGACATCTAGGCTACTTTTTATCCCAGAAAATCAAAGAGTTCCCGAGGGATTTTAAAAACTAAATCCACGCGGACGAAGTCGCGGGCATCAGCTAGTTTGATTATAATTTATAACTTGACAGTACTTTTTCATCTGGAGGTAAGTAATGACGCGTTGGAAACTGACAAAAATGGGGATAAACAGTTTGAATCCCCCAATCGGTTACTGCTCCATAATCCATATACCCTGTAGAAGAACTGTCGGTGGAGCCCGTTTATTTCAATAACACTGAACGAAATTGTAAGAGTGTAATGATAAATGCATAGATTGCAAACTGTTATCATTAACGTGCCTTCTGAAGTGAATTGTATGACCAAGTAATAAAGTCATTGCTCCCAAGAAATGGTCCCGGAAATTCTTGAGGCCTGGCAAGCCTGCCCCTCCGGATAACACTAAACATTCAATTGCCGGAACGATTTGTTCCTTTCATGCAATCGATTGGACTATCTCTTTCCGGTGTACGTGTATTAAGGACGTAATTCGCGGTTACCTACCAATACCATCCAAATGATGTAAAATAATAATAGTAATTGATGATTCCGTACGGAAGCGGAACAGAATCTGGTAATGAATGGTAAAGTATTGGGATAAGAGTAATTGTCAATTGTGTCTATTACTGGATATGGACTCACTTTTATACCACACTTTTAAAACCTATTTCACTATTGCCTTTAAACAAATTACTTACACAAAACATTTGAATTAACATTTTACACTAGCGGCACGCTATGATGGCCGGTTTGACGTTTGTCCGCTCATGAAGTTCCGTATTAATTGATAACGACTTTGAAGGAAATAATTGTATTACTTTATTGACGATAGTGATGTGCAGAGATTCATAAATTTTATCGAATGTAGTTTTAGGTTTAGGACTCAAAATTTATTTATTAAATTGATTTCTAAAATGTATACAAGTGTAGAAAAATCAGTTTGCACCATTTAAGGGGTGAATGTACTTGTGAATATGAACAATTTTCACTATGTGGACAAACCTCTGAAATCGCAAAAAAATATCAGCTGTTTCATACAAAAGGTAAAATTTTTATTTTTATATGATATTATACCACAACTCGGCATTTGGTTTTCTAAATTGAAAATTTTTAAAAATGGAATCTAATACGATCGTCACATAGGATCGCTGGCTAGCACAACTACTACCTCCGGCAAACTCGCGTCAATGCTCAATGCAAAACAAAGCAGTTTCGAATTGACGTTGCTTCGAAAAGTATAAACTGTCAGTGCAATGCGATTGTGATATAGTTTTGACCTGGCTTTGGATTTCAAATATTGATACTGCATTACTGTTGACCCTTGCTCGTGATAGCAGTGACGACAGTGAAAATAGTAGTATGGACGAATCTGATTAATTATGGCCTTTTGTGGCACCTTTTTTGGTATCTTTTGTATTCATATGTTTCTTGTGTGCATATAAAGTATGTATATTCATTTTCATTCAAATATTCAGTTCGTTCAAATAAATTAAATAAACATATACATTTTTGTTTTATTAAACCTATTTAATCAGGTACAAAAACAAAACTTAATTGTTTTTTGTTCGAGAATAAATTGACATTCCACATCACTATTGTAATGTGTCAAACCGGCCATCATAGCGTGCCGCTAGTGTAAACAAAATCGCAGAATAAAATATTATATTATTATTAAAACAAAATACTTTAGGTAAACGTTCTCCACTTAACACTGCTCTTAGAAATAAATAACAATGATAAAATGTTCTCCTGGTCGATTTTTAGCCACGGCGGCCGATAGAGGAGCTATTATAGTGCATAAGTATGTGCATGATCGGGGAGAGATTAAGCGAAGGAACGCGTGGAGTGCTCTTCGTCAACTCTCCAATTCTGGGCTACTATTGACAGAAACACTATAACTATTTTTTACTCTGCATTTAAACCCGGAACCTTTTGATTCGCAGCCGAATAAGCCACTAGAGACTAGTGTAATGAATATCCTACTATCCTACTAATATTATAAATGCGAAAGTTTGTGAGGATGGATGTATGTTTGTTACTCTTTCACGCCACAACGAATGAACCGATTTGGCTGAAATTTGAAATTGTGATAGCTCATACCCAGGATTAATACATAGGCTACATTTTATTCCGGAAAATTAAAGAGTTC
This sequence comes from Oeneis ivallda, assembly GCA_029955525.1. Taxonomy (NCBI): domain Eukaryota; kingdom Metazoa; phylum Arthropoda; class Insecta; order Lepidoptera; family Nymphalidae; genus Oeneis; species Oeneis ivallda. The sequence continues at coordinate 13,500,922 of JARPMR010000016.1, read as the reverse complement.
CCGCGGGAATTAAAAACCTTAATCCACGCTGACGAAGTCGTGGGCATCATCTAGTTCTCAATATGTCCCCTAAAATTTTTATGAAACTATTTCTTATCATAATTTAGTCATCTGAGATTTCGTTTACGATTAGGTACGACCGTGCGAGTAAAAAAGGATTAAAGAAAATGTTCTGGTAATTATTTGGTTTAATAATTTACTTAGTTCATAAGCATAATAGCGGTCTATAAGGGGAATGAAAAGTAATTACTCGAAGACATTTACGATCCAGTCGAGACTATGGCTCAATAAAGCTATTTACGTATCCGATACGTGTATGATGTGGACTTTTATAGTTTACTAAAAATTTTATTTACTTTCCAGTGTAAATAGTAATAAAAAATTATACAGATTGTTTACCTTAATAAATAAAAAATCATCTCAACCAGTTGCCCACAACTGAACACGGGTCCGTTTAGCTGCAGATCATAGTCCACCAAGCTGGCCGAATTGATAGACATCACATAGCTTTGAGAAAATTATGGAGAACATTCGGGCTCACATAGCATACTAACATAAACCATAGCATACTATGTGTTAAACCAGGGTGTGAGCTATCTCCATTCCAAATTTCAGTTAAATCCGTTCATTCTTTGTGGCGTGAAAGAGTAACAAACCTCCATCTATCCATACATCCATCCTCATATAAACTTTTGGTATTAGTAGGATATATCAGGTTTTTGAGAAACTATAAAGGCGCAATATTTAATTATAATAATTACAAATGAAAAATGACGGGAAACAAATAATTTGCATACAATTATGTACTTAAGTAATTGTGATTTAAGTGATCTTTTAGTATAAGTCTATTACTCCACACGGACAGAGTTGCGCGCAAAAGCTAGTTTACATTATTTATGTTCGGATATTTACGAAAAAAAATAGATAAAGTGCTTGTTGAAGTTGTAGTCCAAATGTGGTCCTAAGTTACATCACGGTTCCAATTTTACCCAAAAATTATATTACTATGCACATCAACAATTTGTTGTCAAAGATGTTGATTCAGTGCTGTAATTATTCCATTCGTGTCTTCGTATGATGTCTCTCAAGGAACATTGTTTTCTACAAGTGGATATTGTGTATTAGACAAGAACAATAGCTGTACATGAACATATGTTTGAATACTAATGCCAGCATTATACCAGTTGGCGTGGTCCTTCACCACCTACCTTTCTACCTTCTGAATAAATGATATGATCTCAGCGATGCACTAACCATTATCTTAACGACGATGTATTCAAATGAAGATTACGGCATAAAAGTATCCATACGAGTTGATGCCTTTTAATTGCCTTCTCAAGATAAAAATGTATTTTAGGAAACTTGAAAAGTTTTATTTTATTAAAACTAAGTTCTTCTTTTGTTACAGGCGAGTCCAGAAAACAGCAGAAATGCATCCCCTAGATATCACGATGCGTCGATGGACGATGTGAGTATTACATTCATTTAAAATATAATTAAAATATAATTAAAAAATAGTTAAATAATATAGTTAGTTAAGTAAAAGTATAGTATAGGTATAATTGTAGTTCAACAACTACAATGTTGGATTGTCAAATAATTTTAATTTATTATTATTTACAGGCATCCGACGCCGGATCTCTGTTCCGGGTGACAGGTGCGGGTGGCGGGGGCGGGGGCGCAGGCAAGAACGAGCTGGTGGCGCGAGGCGGCAGCGGCGGCGCGTTGGCGTTGTCGCGCGCGCCCGTCGGCGGCAGCGCGAGCCCGGCGCCCGCGCCGCTGCCGCAGCCCGCGCCCTCGCCGGCGCCCGCCGCGCTGCCGCCGCCCGCCCTGCCGCCGCCGCCCTTCCGCGCCGACACGCCGCACCGGAGCAACGGCGCGCACATACCTGCGCTCGATGGCCAGGCCGCCACGCAGATTCCCGCGCGACCCGTGGGGGCCGCCGGGCCCGACACCCCCGAGCGCCCGGCCAGCAACAACAAGCTGCAGCCGGGCGCGCGCGCCGCCGCCGACAGCCCGACGCCCGCGCCGCCCGCTCCCCCCGCACCCTCGCCGCTCTTCCCCTCGCACACCGCCTACCAGGCGCACGCCGCCGCCGCTCTGCCCGACTACCGCCACACCAACCACGAGACGCGAACCGAGCCGCAGAAGCCAGAGCAGCCGCACGCGCCGCTCGACCTGCACGCGCACCAACCCGCGCCGCGCCCGCCGCACCTGGCGCCCGCCGCCACGCCGACGACGCACCCTAGTCTCCCGAACCGCGTGCCGCACTCGCAGCCTCACCCTGTGATACCGGGCCACGACGTCCGAAACGCGTCGCCGGCGCAGACGCAGGTTCATCCTTCCGTTCCTACCTCGTTCCCCAACCGCATTGTGTCAAACGGCGTGCCCCAGAGCATCGCGTCGCAGACGTCGCCCGCGTCCACGCCTAGCAGTCTTCCGAGTCAACCACCTTCCGCGCGGCCGCCTTCTCCGGTGGCCGCGATCACCCGCCCCTACCCCACCCCGTCTATTGGGTCTAGTCATGTAAACTCGAGTATAAGTTCCAGTATTCACAGCCATTCGATACCCTACCCGGGTCAATCGAGTTTACAGAAACATTCCGCGCAGCCGATGTACGCGAGTCGACCCTCGCATCACACGGCTTTCAGTGTGGCGAATCACATATCGGCAAATCATCTGCCGCCCGCTACGTCCAATCCACCGGCCGCAGTGCATTTCAGCCATCCTCTGAGTACGCACAGTATCATGAGCCACGCGAATATTCCAATGAGTGGTTCCAATCCGTTGGCGACGTCGACGCCCAATCACATCAGCTCGCCGCACTTATCGAGCACCACAACTACAATATCGAGTTTCACGCCGAGTATAAAGCATCCAGGTTTAAGTTTACCTCCCCATCCGGCGTCCTTAGCGCCAGCAGTTTCATTGCATCAACCTATGAATATAGACCCCACACCGATTTCAAGCGCTCCGACGGTGCTAACTCCGGCGTCTAGTAGTAGTAGTGTAAACAGTCACTCAATAGTGCCACCGATGGTAGATTCGAGGCCGTTGCCGGTTTCCGCCAGCGAGGTGCCAGCGCGAACCGAAAGTGCCACCGTCAGTTCCGGAATGGCGACGAACGGCTACCCTCCTCCGGCGGTGTACTCGGGCGGTTCCTATCCCACCTTGTACGCTCCCTACGCGCCGACGCTCCAGCATAGTCCCTATCTACCGCCGTCTGCCGCGTCGCCGAGAAATGCTACTGATGCGGTGAGTAGAAGCTACTGCTGCTGCTGCTGCTGCTGCGATATTAGGTGTTACGTTCGTTATAAATGGGCGTTTGTTGCAAATTCCAGCGGACAAGCCTGTCGGCGTCGCCGCTGGTGGCGCCAAAGACGCCGAAGGGCGTGCGGCCGCACACGCCGGGCTCGCTGGGCGCGCTCTCCTACTCGCCGCGGGGCCACAGCCCCAGCAGGGAGCGAGAGAGCTTCAGGTAATGTTCTATTGTCTTCTCTTTTATTTGTTTTAAACAGTATTAACATTGTGAAGGAAATTCATTCATTTTGGCATTGAAGAAAATATAATATGAATAGTTCACAAGGAACCTTTGACCCATGGCAATACAACATTAATTTGGTGCTATTTCTTATGAACAAAATCTTAGCGTAACTTAATTATTCACAGCTCTAATTATTGTAATCCTTTTCCGCTGGGAACATTGTGAAAAGATACTTTACCTATCAAGTTAGTGTTGTTGAGATTGTTAACAGCTGTGGTGTAAAGTCAACAGACTCGGGCGCGATTCCCAAGAATGTGGGTTCGAACCCCGCCGGCCTCGGAATTTTTGATATTTATTTAAAAATTTGTATACAACTGAGTTAGTACAATTTTGTATTGTCTGAGTTTCAACCTCTCATTCTTACGGACCTGTGGACTTTATGTTTGCATAGTCCTCTATGCAAACATAAAGTCCACAGGTCGGTGGAGGTGTTATCATACTAATATTATAAATGCGTAAGTGTGTTTGTTTGTTGGTTTGTAATTAAATCACGCCGCAACAGAGCTACAGATCGACGTGATTTTTTGCATGGGTATAGTTGAGGACCTGGAGAGTGACATAGGCTACTTTTTATCCTGGGAAATCAAAGAGTTCCCGTGGGATTTCAAAAACTTTTAACGTTTAATATAATTGATGATATGGATTACATAATTATTATAACTTCATAAGTTTTATGTTGATTTACTTGTTATCTTGTATTTATTACACATATTACAAGATCAAGATGGTTTTATGTTGTAAGCTTCGAAGCATAAGTATAATCCGTTTAGTTCTTGCAAGGAAGCCATATCGAGTGATTTCCTAGTACTTAGCTAGCAGCAATTGCTTGTTATCTCTCACTCCCACATAAATAAATTACTTCGGATTTGTGCCTACTTTCGCTAACAGACTTTTAATGACAGATCCTTAAAAGTGTCCCTTCTAAGTTAGATGCAACAACTATTTTTTGTTCTTGCTATCTTCTTCTTTGTCTTTGTCAACCGATAGACGTCCACAATGGACAAAGGTCTCTTGCATGGGCTTCCACAGGCCTAGGTCTTGCGCCGCCTGAATCCAGTGGCTCCCTTTGACTCGTTTGATGTCGGTCCTAGTGAGGGGTCTGGCCACACTGCGCTTCCCGGTGCGTGGTCGCCACTCCAGTAACTTATCACCCCAACGACCATCAGCTCTTCGAACTATTTGCCCCGCACATTTCGAATACAGTTTCGCGACACGCTGAGCTATGTCGGTGACTTTGGTTCTCCTACGGATCTCATAATTTCTGATTTGATCTCGCAGGGATACTCCGAGCATAGCTCTCTCCATCGCCCGCTGAGTGACCCTGAGCCTTCTTATGAGGCCCATAGTAAGAGACCATGTCTCGGATCCATAAGTCATCAGTCATCACTGGCGACACGACGCACTGTTCGAAGACTTTAGTCTTCAGGCATCATAGATCACATCTAGGTGTTCTCGCTATGTTTTTATTTAATTGCTGAGGTCCTTAACCCCTTCCATCAGTCCATGAATTTGAGGGCTACTGAAGCAAAGTCGATTGCGTCCATAGAACATTGTCATCAAAAAGTGTAATAATAGTGTTAATAAAATATAATGTTAAGGGCCTGTATTACCACCTTCTGATAAGTGTCGGATAGCCTAACCGTAAATTTTGTCACTTTCTTACTTTATGTCAAGTGACAAAGACGAAATATGCGAATAAGCTATCCGACACTTATCAGGAGGTGGTGAAAATAGCCCTAATTCTTGTAAAAATAACATATTAAGGACCTGTTTCACCACTTGCTGATAAAGTGCTTGATAGCCTATCCACAACTTGTCGGACAGGTAGCGTTAAAATTTCTGTTTCACAAGTGTCCATTAAGACAATCTAGCAGATAAACTAAAAAAGTGTCAAATAGATTTATCTGACAGCTATTTTATCTGTTAGATACATATTATCAGACACTTAAATGGATAGTGGTGAAACAGGCCCTAATTTGTGTAAACTAAAAATTCTGTGTACTGTCTTCTGGTATGATTTCATATCCATCCATAAGTACTTATATTATAAATGCAAAATTGTATTTGTTTGTTGGTTTGTCCCTCAATCACGCAGTAAATGGAGCAACAGATTCATGTGATTTTTTGCATAGTATGTATAGTACAAGACCTGGAGAGTAGTTACATAGGCTACTTTTATACCAGAAAATAAAAATGTTTCCGCAGGATTTTTAGTAACTCCGCAAATCCACGCGGTCGAAGTTGCTCTGTCACTACGCTGCAGTACATTTCCGCTCAGTCCGGAGTTTGTTTCAAGTGTAACATGCATCACGGTTGGTTTCAGCAGCAACATCAGCAGTCTGTCGCGCAGCACGGCCGCGTCGGGCGGCACGTCGGCCGCTCCCGTCGTGTCGTCGGCGCTCACCGCGCCGCTCGCCGCCCCGCTCGTGGCCCCACTTGCTGGACCGTTACCTGCACCTATACCTGTAAGTTATTAAAACATTCTTTGCCTAGACATCTTTTTCGCTCTAACCAAAGGTGTTTCTTTTTTATGATATCCTGGTACTTTATTTAGTATCTAGACCGAGTAACTGCAAGCCAACTTCAAGATTGCAATTTTGATGCAGTTCTATAACAGCTAGCTAGCTTACAACTTTAGACAATCACAGGGCTGTTTGCTTTCCAAATGCCATCTGTCTGTCTAAACCTCAAATGTTCTTAGACTGCTCAACTCTACAATAAAATTACACATAATTGTTAGTTCCATTAATAATTTACATCTCTATTATTATTTATTGTAATTTAAGGTAATGTAAGGTTATTTTGTTATAGTTTACAAATAGATGTTAGTTAGGTTTAAGATTTAGGTTTAATATATATAATAACCTATTGCATTGGGTTTCCCTGTAAGGATAGTGTATCATCATCATCATCATCATCCTCATCATCAGCAACCCATCAATGGCTCACTGAGTGCAGGTCTCCTCAGAAAAGGGTTATAGGCCACAGTCCACCACGCTGGCCCAATGCGAATTGGCGGATTTCACACACCTTCGAGAACCTTATAGAGAACTCTCAGATGTGCAGGTTTCCTCGCGATGTTTTCCTTCACCGTTAAAGCATGTGATATTAATTGCTTAAGTGCACATGACTCCGAAAAGTCAGAGGTGCGTACCCGGGATCGAACCTGCGAACCCCCATTAGGAGACCACAGTCCCAACCACTAGGCTATCACTGCTTCACTAGGATAAAGTATAAAGGTGAATAAATAAATGAAATAAAAAAATTAATATGTTTGTCGGTATTTAACTGGCTCCCTAGTAGTTCATAAAAATAAAAAGAAGGGTTACACTAGTTAGTGACAAAAAAAAAATGGTCTATTCGCTTTTAATCAAAAAGTTAGTACTGTATATAAGACCTTTAAATAGTGACAAAAAATATCAAACTTTACCCTTCAAATCATTCACTTCTTTCACATTGAAAAGCGGCATAACATTGCCATGCCGCTTTTGTAGACATAGTTTTTAGCATAATCTGTATTGTGGCATTCTTGTATTCTCCTTCTTGTTTGCAATAAAGCTTTTCGATCTATCTATCTCTCGTCAAAAAATTATTCATGCATATGAGCTTTCCGGATTAGTTATAAGTTAGTTAGTTTATGTACGAGTTATATTTTCCAGGGTCCAGTGCCCACGTTGGGCGTCCCGAGCACACTGGGCCCCCTGTCGACGGGGCTCGGCTCGCTGGGCGCGCTCACGGGGCTGGCGGCGCCCACGCCCACCGCGCCCACGCCCGCGCCGCACCTGGCGCACTCCCTGGCGCCCGTGCCCACCGTGCCCAGCATCAGCTCCAGTGCCAAGCCGCCCGCGCACTGGGGGGTAACGTGAGTATAGCCGCTGGAATATGATCATTCTAAGTTTATCATTCGGAAGACCCAAGAAAATTAGGTATACTATTATATTTCTATTATTAAATTGTTTTTTTGTTCAAATTAAGGTTGGTAATGAAAACCAATTTTGAGTTTATGATGGCCGATCGGCGTTAATCGGGCTGTATGGCTGTATACTGTGAATAGTGTGGTTAATACCACGACGATAAATGTAGAGAAACCCTTAGGTTCTTGAAGTTTTTGAAATATCCACAAGGTGGATAGTCCTTGTGGATATTAACATAACCTTGTGGATTGCATATTAAGTGGACCCAAGTAGTCATATTGAATAATTAACTTAATCAATATTCCCCACCAACTGGGCATGTCTTAAGATTAAGGTATATGTGTATATGTTTTCTTTTGAATATAGTGCTTGGATGCAATCTCACCTGATGGTAAGTGAAGATGCAGCCTAAAATGGAGCACGCTTGCCTAGAAGTCGCTTATTCACTCTTGTTTTAAAGGGGTACCTAAGTTATAGTTAGTTGGAAAAAGAATCCAGAAGGGCATTACAAATTTTAGCAGTGTGTATTAGAAACGAGGAGGCAAAGTGTTAGGTCATGGGATTTCAACCACGTAGCGTCGTGGGACGTCTAGGGATGTCGATGGAGATCTGATTCAGATTCCGATAAGTCGGAACTTCCGATTGAATATAGGTACATTTCCGATTTCGACCTCTGTTCTGACACTTTTAAATCGGAGGTTGAAGCTCGCGGGCGGGTGAAAATTTTCAAACATTATTAGGTAATAGATAAATACCTAGGTAGTAGTAGTAGTAGGTCTAATAATTTTTAAAATTGAGACAATTTAATTTTTTCAAAGAATCCCTAAGCAGAGCCATTCGCTGCCTTGCGGTGTGACGACAGTAGTCTGCCAGGCAGAATTCGCATCTGAGTTTGGGACTGCTCGTGCTTATAGCGGTGTTATCTTCCAGCAGGCCCACAGGCGCAGAGCGAGCCGGCTTCGCGCCCGCACCCCCCTTGTTCGGCGCGCCGCTGCCGCCGCCTAACCCCAACCCTTTCTCTGCAGAGTCACTATTTCAAACCAGTAAGTATATCTAATTGTGTGGCGTAAAATAACGCGTTGGACTGGAATTATGGTGCCTACCGCCATCATTCCAGTCGCAATAAATGGGAACAATTTATCTATTCTACCTCTAATTAAGTGTCATACAATAAATGCAATATTTCTTGCTTAAAATTACAATTATTATTGTGTGTATTTAAATTAAATAGCCAGAAAACTATAAAATTTGAGAATAAAATTATATATTTAAGATTGCTGACAATACCCAGGACAGTCGCCATATTTTTTTGTTGGGTATGGTAGTACCCATTGTTTTATTAGTATCTCCACGGTTTTCCATGTGCGACAACATAAATAATGACTTATTGACAGTGAGCGTATAATATCGTTTTTAAAAACAGTCTTACTATAAGTACCACCGCGTCGCGGCTTACAATAGCGTTTTATAGTCACGCTGCTGAAGCGCTCCGCGTTTCTCATAGTTCCGCCTTGCGTCAAGCGCGTGCTGTTGAAACGCGCTGTTCAACAGTGCGACTGTGAAACCAGCCTAAGAATACAGGGGAGTTTCCCGCAAGTTTTAAACAAAGATGTTCGAGACTTGTTGGTAATTCCTCTGTATTTTTTCAAATAGATTGCCATTATTAAAGTCAGTTTCCTGGAATCTGGTTTATTTATATTCCTAATGTGGGAGAAATTTTCACTAGTTCAATTTATAGTTTGTAAGTCAGAGTCCGAGGGGCCCCCCGAGCTTGGGGGCCCTCGGACTCCGAACTCTGTCTAAAGTTGGAACTATATCTAATACTGGTCCATCAATAATTATGACGATGATGATATTATTCAGTACAGGTAGCCCTAAGACATGTTCTCCGTATTCCAGGTCCCGGTGCTGATCTCCTGCGAAGGGAGCTGGACAACCGGTTCCTGGCGGCGGCGGGCGCGGTGGGCGTGCGCACGGAGCTGCACCACCACCAGCACCAGCACACGCACGTGCACCAGCACCCGCCTGCCTCGCACGCGCCCCACGCGCCCCACGCGCCGCACGCGCCGCACGCGCCCCAGCCGCCGCACCATCCGCACCAGCTGCTAGTGCCGCACGCCCCGCTGGTAAGTTTTTTTTATATTCGATGACAAGCTAGTCCTTGACTGCGATCTCACCTGATGGTAAGTGACGATGCAGTCTAAGATGGTAACGGGCTAACTTGGAAGTGGTATGGCAGTGAATTCAACATTCAACCCATACCCCTAATTGGTTTCTACGCGCCATCGTGCCGGGACGCTAGATCGTTTGGCGGCACGTCTTTGACGGTAGGGTGGTAACTAGCCATGGCCAAAGCCTCCCGCCAGACCAGACCATAGACAATTCAGAAATTATGCCCATCTCAACATGAATTGAATTGTAGTACTTTTTTTTTTTGGAACTTCCCCTCATTGTGGAAATATTATATTTTATTCATAGGTTAAATCGGCTTGGCATCCAGCTGCCCACAAGATATTATAAAAAAATTATTTCAATGTAATAGCTACATAATACTTAATATTGTAAAATGATTATTTTGAAAAGAGCAACTGCTGAGTTTCTTGCCGGCTCTTTTCAGCAAAATCCGCTTTCCGAACCGGTGGTAGAATCATGACTTGTCATAAGAGCTACAGGTTTGCCTATGTGAAATAAATAATTTTGAATTTGAATATAAATTCCCAAATTGACCCCGCCGGGAATCGAACCCGAGACCTCCTAGATAGAACACAACAGCGCTCACCACGGTACGAACAAGCAGTTGAAGTGTGGGAAATTTAAATTGTCGCGGAGAGATGTTCGTATAGATTTGGTAACAGAAATCGAACAAAAGCTAAACTATAATATATAATCTATACATATAATAAAACTGTAACTGGAAGATTTCTGTACATTTAATATACTTTGAAAATTTTAATTGAGGGATGCTTTACTATCGATACTGAGCCCAAAACAGATTTTTATTTAATTTTTGTCTGTTTGTTTGTCCTTCTTTCACGTAAAAACTACCGCACAGATTTCTACAAAATTTTATACCGTGGTAGCTTATTACTCGGGTCAACATCTAGGCTACTTTTTATCCCGGAAAATCAAGGAGTTCCCGAGGGACTTTAAAAACTAAATCCACGCGGACAAAGTCGCGGGCATCAACTAGTTATATATAAAAGATCAAAGGACCTTAAGATAGATGAATGCTTACTATACATTTTGTAATAAGTCACTGGTTCCCCACAAGCCCCATAGAATGATGTGATAAGCATTATAACACAAAGGTGTAGCCATCAACAGTAAATGTATGGTATGATTTTTTTTTTCAGTTCAAAGATGTTGGGAAAATGACTTCCCTGTACCGAACCGGTCTCAGTCTTGGCTACCCATACTCGTCCAGTTTGCTGCACCCCGCGGCGCCCTACGTACCGCCCGCGCCGCTCACTACTTACGCCCCTAAGGTAAATGTTGAAATAATCGTAACTCTAAGTAAAATACATTCAACTCTTTAAGCGGCTAATATAAAATAGCTAATGTTCATAACATATATTTTTCTGTGTTCTGTAGTACCTAGTAGCTATTATTTCATTAAAATATGATGTTTAAGTTTTTCATCTTTTTTCCACTATGTTCATATTCATGGTTTTGGTCAATCATAAATATTTATATAACAACTTTACTTTAAATGGAATCCTAGAGCACTGGAACAAATGTCCAACATTTCCTTTCTATCTTAGATAACTCATTTAGCTTAGTGCTTCCCTCTTTATTTGCTATCATCATTAACATTGCATCGCCTCATGTTAACAGCCCGTAGTGTCAGCTGCAAGCGACTCCGCCACTAAACCACCACCACGCCCCGCTGTCGCGGTAGGTTTCCTTTCACACTTCATTACGTGCATGTTAAAAACATTTATCCTCGCACGCTCGACACAGATCGCAGCGGGCACCGTATTAATTGAAATATCGTTACGCAGAAAACTGGCAAATGGAATGCGATGCACGTCCGGATCGCGTGGGAGATCTACAACCACCAGCAGAAAGAGAAGAGCGGCGGCGCGGCCGTGTCCGTCGGCGGCGACAAGGACAAGCTGCGCGCGTTCCCCGCGCCCGCGCCGCCGCCGCCCGCCTACCGCTCGCCCTACGAGCTGCCGCCCGCGCCCTACCTGCCGCACCACGCGCCGCTCGGCATGGTGCGCTACCCCGCGCGGCCCGCGCTCGCGCCGCCGCCCGACCGCCACCTCGGCGTGTCGGGCATGTCGCCCTTCGCGCGGTACGGTGCCGGCGCGCCCGCGCCCTACGGCCTGTCGGCGTACGGCCGCGAGCTGGCGCTGTCCTCGTCGCTGCACGGCATGCACCACGCGCCGCCCATCAGCGCGCTGCACGACGCGTGGCGCGGCGTGCGCCCGCCCGTGTCCGCCGCGGCCGAGGTGCGCCGCGAGCACGAGGAGCGCGAGCGCGCCCGCCGCGAGCGCGAGGAGCGCGAGAGGCGAGACCGCGAGGAGCGCGAGCGGCGCAAGCTCCGCGAGCAGCGCGAACGCGAGATCGAGAGGGCGCGGACGCGGTCCCCTCTGCGGAACGGCCTGCCGGAGCCTCCCAAGGACGAGCGCAAGGAGCCGCCGCGGCCGCCGCCGCCCACGCTGCCCGCCTACCCGCCGCCCTCGCACTGGGATCCCTACCGGTTCGACCCGCTGCAGCACATGCGGTTCGCCCCGTTCGTGGAAGCAGCGATCCGCGCCGAGGAGGACCGCGCGAAGATGCTGAACGCGTACGCACACCACCAGCAGCTCAAGTCGAGTCCGCTGCTGCACCGCTCGCTGCCGGGCGGGCCGCTGCCGCCGCTGGGCGCGCACGCCGGGCTCGCGCCGCTCGCGCCCTCGCTTGCGCCGCTCGCGCCGCTCGACCTGCTCAAGAAGGAGGAGCCGCGATGATAGCGGCCGCCGCGACCGCCCCCGCCGCCCCGTGTACATAGCGCCCCGAGTGACAGTTAGTTCCGAGTGTATCATTTCACAGTATCGGTTAGAGAATTATTTATTGTAACGTCGCTTGCGGACCGCCGGCCGCGTCCGGCAGTCAGTCGAGCCGGTGTCATGTGCAATATAGGACGAGAGCGCGGCCGCCGCGCACAGCCTGTACACTACTGCTTGTTTATTTACATGAAAATATCTATCGAGTTGTTATTGTGACCATTATTAGTTAATTATACATTAAAATGCTGAAATATGTGAATGATAGGATTATTGAAATCGCTATCGATATAATTATACATATTTATATATACCTATAAATAAAATGTAAATATTAGTTGTAAATTAGTGTTAAAATATAGAATCGGTTTATTTAACGTCATACGAAGGAAAAATCCCATAAATTATTATTCTATCGGAAGTATAATTTACACTTCCGTAAAAAATCTCATAATGGTTTTTCAATTGTACCAGTGGAAGATTATTTATTTATTTATAATTATTTCTCTTTTCGAGTAGACTCAAGCTACAAATTGTTTTACAAATAGTGGTCGATATTTCTTCTTAATGCATTTAAAATATGTGATATTATTATATTGTGAAATACATTTTGTCTGACTTCAGAGTAGTGTATTTGCAGCTAGATAATGTATTCATTAAAATCATGTTATCTACATACTTCATAACTTAATTTTCATATTAGTTTGTCGATGTTGAGCTAACAATGCTTCTGTCAAATAATAATTATGTTAATGGTTTGTTTTAGTGAACTCGATAAGTGCCATTACAATCTAACATTAATGGAACATAAAGTCAGACAAAATTGAAATTATGAATATTAGAACCTGTTTTAAGGCACATTTTGATTGTGTTCTCATGATTTCATGAAGGGCAACTCAGAATTGTATTATAGTTTATACAAAAATCATTCTGTATACTAAAAGTAAATGAAAGCTTGGTGCGATTCAGAAAATACCATTAAAACTTTTGATTTTTATACCAACATGACTTTTTTTTTGTAATTCCCACAAGACATTAAAATAGAAAAGCCTGAACATTTTTTAATTTATTTTAACAAAGTTCTGTTATTTATGATACAAATGTCGAAAATTTAAAAAAAGTGTAGAGGCGCAAATGGTTTTTACGTTTTTCAATAAATTCAATCTAAAATATGATCACCTATACATCAGTATCATAGTACCCAACTTCATATAGAATTAGTATAGAAATTGAATTGAAATTATTTCTTTTTCTTGTTACATAGGTGCTTAAAATCTATGAAAGTTGACGGTTGAGAAAGTTAAAACTGCATTTCAGCCGTCACGTACCCACCTCCGAAACTTAATAATAAACGGAAATATTAACAGGATTTTATTTATCTACTAGCTGACCCAGCGAACTTCGTATCTCCAACAAAAATATTTAGGGGTGGGTCACCCTTAACATTTAGGGGTATGAAAAATAGATGTTGGCCGATTCTCAGACCTACCCGATATGCACACAAAATTACATAAAAATCGCTCCAGCCGTTTCGGAGAAGTTTGGTAGCAAACACCGCGACATGAGAATTTTATATATTAGATTTCTTCTTTCTTTATCAATCAATAGACGTCCACTGCTGGACAAAGGTCTCCTACATGGGGGTCTGCCAACACTGCGTTTCCCGGTGCGGGGTCGCCACTCCAGCACCTTGGGGCCCCAACGACCATCAGCTTGCTTCGAACTATGTGCCCCGTCCATTTCCACTTCAGTTTCGCGACACGCTGAGCTGTCAGTGACTTTGGTTCTCCTACGGATCTACTCATTTCTGATTTGATCTCGCAGGGATATACCGAGTATAGCTCTCTCCATCGCTCACTGAGTGACCCTGAGCCTTCTTATGAGGCCCATGTGTATGTATGCGTATGAATATTATTGTTATACTATTTAACTATGAATAAATGTCTCTGTCTCTTCATAGGAGAGTGATTGTAGCCACTTAGAACATTTTGATTTACAAGAACGAATTGTTGAAGGGTAGATATTTAATAATTTATTGACTCTGTTGTACAGTAAACAGCTTAAAAAGGGGTAATGGCGCTTTGATATTGCCGTTCGAATCGACTCCATTGCACCATACCATGTAATACCAGATCTAGGTACGTTTAGAGCAAATTTTTGGGTCATAGGGTTTTCTCAACATTGCTGTACAGGCAATGCAGTACGACAGGATCGATTGAGCCAGGTAATAGTAAACTGTCAAGCAAGCCAAGTCCACTACGTTCCTCAGTCGCTTCTTTAAGCTTCTTTGAGGAAACTTATCTTTGTCTTTACAAAGATAAGTTTCCTCAGTCGAGACAATAAAGAATCTATTATGTTGGTTCCACGTCATAGAACCGTCCATAGTTACACCTAGGTATTTGGTGTGTAGTGAGTGTTCCAAGATTACGTTTTAGTCGCTTCACAACATTAATGTGACCATTACACAGCCCTACAAAAACAAAAAAAATTTTGGTGCAGCTCTGTTTGTCTTTGTGATCAATAAGTAAGGTAGGTATACATTATATTGACAAAAGTAATTTTAATGTATCAGCTCTAATTTTTCTACTACCCTCATTTTAAACTTTTTCCCGGTTTTGTTCGTAAACAGTGTATTTTACAATAACCAAGATAAAATTTATCTTATTTCCTCTTATTTCATTATGTCTAGTAAGTTCAGATTGTTACATTTGTGGTGAATATTTAATAAAAGATCAGGGAAAATCGATTACTGACACTGTGATCCGCTTGTATTTTGCTTACTTCGGGATTGAAATTAGCAACCAAGACAAAGCGTGAGTGCCTCAGTGTAGGTATATACAAGCATTGAACATTCGCGAGGATGTGAGAAAGAAAGTTGGGCTTAATGAAGCAATTTGTCAAAGCTATGGACAGAAATGGTCAATGTTTTCGGTTTATTTCTCAAAAATTTCCTGGATTAAGAACTGAGAAACTAAAAGCAGGTATTTTTGATGCACCACAAATACGTCGATTAATTAAAGACTACACCAATTTTGAGGTTTCTATGACTTAAATAGAACGGCTTGCGTGGATATCTTTTGTGGCGGTTGTACAAAAATTCGTCGGACATGACAAGGCTGACAACTGAATAGAATTAGTTGAGGAAATGCTGGTTAATTTCAAACATTTAGACTGTAATATGAGCATAAAAGTACACTACTTACTTCCATAGCCATAAACAAGGAAAACGCTTCCATCAAGACATAAAGACGATCGAGAACAGGTATCAAGGCAGATGGGACGTTCATATGATGGCCGATTATTGCTGGGGAATCGTGCGCGATTGCCCAAGACAATTTCACTCGAGAAAATCACTTAAAAGACAATTTTTTGATGTTTGATGTGAAAACTAATCAATATTTCTGTAAAAATGATTTTTTTTTCTATCTCATAAACTAGAGCTGATACAAATAATCATTTGCATTTTTGATATCATCATACAAGACATACTTAAAATCAGATCTAAAATCCTAGGCACCAAAATGTGTGTAGGCCAGTGTTATATAACTTAGCAAGTTATGTAAGAGTTATCTCGTAACGTCTATAATCTATACTAGCTGATGCCCGCGACTTTGTCCGCGTGGATTAAGTTTTTAAAGTCCCTCGGGAACTCCTTGATTTTCCGGGATAAAAAGTAGCCTAGATGTTGACCCGAGTAATAAGCTACCACGGTATAAAATTTTGTAGAAATCTGTGCGGTAGTTTTTACGTGAAAGAAGGACAAACAGACAAAAATTAAATAAAAATCTGTTTTGGGCTCAGTATCGATAGTAAAGCATCCCCCAATTAAAATTTTCAAAATATATTAAATGTACAGAAATCATCCAGTTACAGTTTTATTATATGTATATAGATAATCAAAATATTCTATTCTGTAACGTCTACAGGACGTCTAAACGACGTAAGTGGTCATCGTCGCGACCTTTATGTAACGATTAAACGACAAATGGTCTTATAACTGGGGCCATTTTCGCGTTTTGTAAACGTTAGGACGAGTATTATAAGACAACGATTTGTTACTTGGACGGGATCGAACCTGCGACCCCCGAATAGGAGACCACTGTCTTAACCACTAGGCTATCACTGCTACTATTAAAATATTAAATAATTATTAAAATATTATTTATAAACAAATAAATAAAATAACTGTTTATCTTGGCACGTGTGAACTCCTCAGATATCAGGTGAAGTATAGAAATATTCGTACTTTTTCAGAAAAACATAATGCAAATGCACAACATGACAGATACTTTATCCCATATCCGTACACTTCAAACTGAAAGTGTCTTGTTCTGTCTTAAATTCTGACGGAAAATTTCTCACTTCTGTCATGAAAGTAATTCACCGCTTAAATCCTCCGGACGCATAGTTTGGAATAGTTGTGTATAATAGTGGCCCAACAACATTGAAATAAAAAAAATCAAAAATTATTTTTAATTTAATTAAAAAAGAGTGAAAACCGGGAGTTTGAAATTTCAAAGTAAGATAAATATACCGAGTGGGGTATCATATGAAAGGGCTTTACTTGTACATTCTAAAACAGATTTTTATTTATTTTTAAATATAACAGTAAAAAAAATACCGTTTGCCCCCCTCATCTCCGAAGTTTACCAATCTAAAAATCAGAAATAATTATGGTAAATAGAGATTTACGTATATTTTACAGGAAAATAAAACCAACGCTCTAACTAGCATAGTTTTTTTTATATTTACAATAAACCTCTACAAACAAAGTTAACGATTAATAAGCAAATTAATGTAATATTATCGTTTTACTTTTACTTCTTGAGTACGGAACCCTCGGTGCGCGAGTCCGACTCGCACTTGGCCGGTTTTTTTATTAAAGTGTTAACCTACACTTAAGGAAATATCAGAATAAATTTATAAACACATCAAAAATTCCGATGTGGCTATGGTGTGTTGGATGAGTGTAACGCTAACACACTCGGGCGCGATTCCCAAGAGATGTGGGTTCGAATCCCGCTGGCCTCGGAATTTTTAATATGTGTTTATAAATTTATTTCAAAATAGATCACTTGAAAAACTGCAAATGAACAACGCACACGAGGGACTAATAGTATGGCGACTACATATTAATGGAACGATGGAGGACTCTGTCCTCCACAGGTAATAGTCTGTGCAGGCCCTTAGATGGACTAATACATGCAGATAATTCAATAAAAATACAAAAGTTGCCTGATATCAACTCTATTTCTTCAAATAACACTGAAAATGATTAAAAATCATTACCACAAAGGCATGTAGATAAAATTTTTGAGCTACTTGATTATGCTACGGTAGAGATGAGAATAAATAATATCATTTATAAGTCGTTCGGAGTCCACCTATATTTGTTTTCTTTACTTTCTGTACCATATTTGTACTGTCTTCATTCTCTTGACTTTCTTCTGTAGTTGGAGTACTCCATACATTAAAGCTTCGGCTGTTGGTGGGCATCCAGGGACATAAATGTCAACAGGAACAATACGATCGCAACCTCTGCAATACAAGTGAATATTTAAAATAAAAACGCTAAAACTAGCTACAAATGGATCACTATAGAGCCACCTTAAAATATTATCTAAAAAACTTCTCTAAGAAACCTGTTCCACCTCTAGATCATTGTTTGATTGAGGGCTTGTGATAGCAATAATTGCATCACACCCTAACCGAATAAATATTGCCAGCTCACTGCTTTGGATGTCGAAAAAGGAATGTGGCATCTCTAGTTTCTAAAGAGCTCCATTGTAATATGGGGTCTTGGAAAAAAGTAGATCAACAACTGTAACGTGTTGGTACTAGATGTCGCTAGCAGTTGCTTAAACTGATTGAAAAAGTAAATACTATATTATCACTAATTTCGATGCTGACGTGTAGTTCGTTCGCGGCTGTGGTGTAAAGCCAACACACTCGGGCGCGATTCCACTGGAGATGTGGGTTCGAATTCCACCAGCCTCGGAATTTTTGATATTATGTATTTAAAAATTTACTTTTGTATCTTTGATATATAATCTAAATTCTAACCTCATGTACAGATATAGTATAGATGTTTGTCTGTTATACTGTGGTTAAATTGATATGTCAGGGGTCATTATAAGGGGAAGCAGAAGCAATTTTAGGTAGGGTTTTGGGCCGACTTACACCAAACTACTTGATCAAGTTTAGTTAAATTTTGTAATGCTGTCACTTTTTGACAATACTATTTCAGAGTTGACATGACTCATGAGAAGGACAGCATTACAGAATTTAACTAAACCTGATTAAGCAGTTAGGTGCAAGTTGGCCTAAGTGTTTTAGGAGTTGCCATCTCTAAAATCATCATCTAAATTCAATCAAAAAAATTTTGAACATTGAACAAATCAAAATCAATCAAAAAAAGTTATGGGCAAAAGCTTGTATTTCATATATACCAAACCATCCATTTAAAATAGTCAAATGAATATGATTTGCATACACAATCAAATGGCAGATTTTGATGAGACTTCTTACACTATGAAACTGAACGTTCCACAATGCTTTACATACTATAACTATGGAAAATCTTTAAAAATCCATAATTGGCTCTCACTATTGTTACCAATAAGCAGTGATAGCCTAGTGGTTACGACTGATGGTCTTGTATTCGGGGGCTCGCAGGTTCAATCCCAGGCGTGCACCTCTGACTGTTCGAAGTTAAGTTCGTTTGATAAATTAAATATCACATTCTTTAATGGTGAAGGAAAACATTGTGAGGAAACCTGCACACCTGAGAGTTCTCCATAATGTTCTGGAAGGTGTGTGACGTCCGCCAATTCGCATTGGGTCACAGTGTTGGACTGTGGCCCTTAACCCTTCTCAGAGAGGAGACCTCGCTCAGAAGTGGGCCAATGATGGGTTGATGATGACGATGATTCTTACCTTACAACAGAATAAGAATAGTGATAGTATCCACCACCATTTGCACAACTACCCATAGATATGACCCATCTTGGATCAGGCATCTGGTCGTACACTTTCCTCAGTGCTGGTGCCATTTTATTGGTTAAGGTTCCTGCCACAATCATGACATCAGATTGTCTAGGTGAAGCTCTAAATACTACACCATATCTGGGAAAAGTCAAAATATATTAATTATTGATATTTACATGACCTTCATGAGGAGCAGAAAAATGGACAAAAGTTATAATGATCTGGCATACCAGGCACTTAAAAAGAAAAAGAGGTCGACCATTTAAAAGATGGGTCGATGAAATAACAGAGGTGGCTGGGAAAGCATGGACGAGGAGAGCTTGGGACAGAAATGTATGGAAGCAGATGGAAGAGGCCTTTGCCAAAAGGCAAACAGAGGGGAGTGTGGTGGTAGATTTAGAATAACTTTGTAAAAATTGAGGAAACTATTATGTCTGAATAAAGGCTTATTTATTTATTATTTTATTACATGACCTTCAAGAGTTATTTTGTAACTGTTTGATATTCAGAGTTTTCTTTTTGACCGAGCGAAGCGAGGTCTCTGAGTTAACTAGAGCGATTTGCACTTGTCCGTCCGTCCGTCCGTCCGTCCGTCCGTCCGTCTGTCAGAGCCTTATAACTTTTGAATTACTGAACGTAATTACTTCAAATTTAGATAAAATATGTAAACCGATGGCCTCCAGCCGAAAATGGCTTAAAAAGTTATAAAAATCTTTATTTCAGGGGGGCTCTCATAGAAGCGAATGCGAAGTAAAAAAAAAATATCGCGTTACATAAAATTGTTACGTATCATTTTAAAGATAATTTTGAACTGAGTACAAAAATATTTTTTTTTTAATTTTTCCCTTAAAATTGACGAAATGGGGGGCTTTCAAAGTGGCGATTTTATACGCTCGCTTGAAGACGCTCTCTAGGAAAATCCGCTATGGATTTTCAAACTGATTTTATTTTTTTAGGTCACTTATATCCTGTACTTGAACAACAAATACTAAAATTATATGAATATTATAAAGAAACGAGATTATTTAATTTTTAATGGGCATCAGTAATTCATATAGCATCAACATAGCTTCACAATAATGCTAATAGATGGCGCAGTCAGTAACTATTCCCATGGAACTACGAGTTACGACTACGACCTATCCCAAAAACAGTTTTGCGTCGACCATTATTATTTAGTTACTTATTATAATACAATAATTGTATTGTAATTTTTTTTGTACCATATTATTCAATTAAAATTATTTTTTAGTTAAATTTTAGTTAAATATTGTATATTTTCTATTCGCGTCGATAGATGACGATTTGTACAGATGGCCGTAACCCGGTTTCACTCGTTAGTACCTACATAATAATTCAATGTTTTCACTAACGTTCCCTAACCTTTACGGGCTACCTATAAGTTAGGTGATTGATGTTTTCTGTCAACTTATTTATCACGATCCTGTACGGGACACCTAAAAGGATATTGGGACGGATGTTAGGACTTAGGATTGTATTTAGGAGCTACCTACGTTAAGAGACTCCTACTTAGGGGATGATTTAGGTATGTTTGGTGAAAACGGGCATAATAATAATGTCAGTTTTGGTTATCATGTATCGATTGAATGAATAATCATGGGATACCGTTACCGCGAGGTCTCAGTTCGGGGCGAACCACTAGTGATATTACATGATAATGTGTGACAGAATACTATTTCAATAGAATAAGTACTATTGGGACAAATTCAAGAGAGAGATTCACAATGATTGTGAAATCATTAATCAATATTTAGTAATATGTTATTTTTTTTATAACTAATCTATAGGTGCAATTACAAATACTAAGGCCACTAAAGAAATGACCTGCAATTGACAATTGCCTAAAGTTAGTTGATTGTCAGTAAACTTTATTCCAAATTTTTGATGGTTGTAATACAATATTATATGTTTAAGCAGTGTCTGGTACAATGAAAATTTGTAAAAGGATTTTTTCAGACTAACTAATCCTGATAAATCTGACCTGAATGCTGCAGTGTCCAAATCCCAATCTACACATTGATAACTGCAATTTTGTCCGAATACTACTGATTATTAAGGCTGAGATCTAGAGATCGTACTCTGGCTCTGCTCAAGACTCAAGATAGAGTTAAAATGAGACACAAATACATCCTGATATAAATCTGTCTTGTTTTAGCTCACTTTTGAGTCTGAGCTGAGTGTGCCATCTATAGATCTCACCGTCAGAGTAAAGCACCTAAGGCTAAGGCCTAGCAAATGTAAAGGTACAGCAATTAAACTCAAATAATGTTCAGACTATACGAAGTTTTAAGCTTTATATGTGTGATCCCTTACCTGTCCATATCATAGCGTGGAGCAGCTATGTGCATCATCTCCACAGCACAGCATGCTAAACCGAAGGTCATGGGCCACATTGAACCCTTCCTACCCCAGTTCAGTAGATCGTCCAGTCGAGCCACAGCATACTCTGCCATGTTACTAGTGTCTTGGAAAGGGGAATAAGGTCTTCTTTCTTTTGGATCGGGTGCCGGTAAATGGGTTTGCCGTATTTGTTCTACTATAGGCGCAAACGCTCCTTTCTTTACAACCGAAAGGACGGTGGAAGGAGCTGCTGCTCCTAAAGCCTTAATAGCTTGCATTTTTACCTGCAACGTAAATACGTAAAACTAAATAACCTTACAACGCATTTTCACAGATTTTCCGAGAACTGAGCAACAACACGTTTTGTCTAGGAATTCCTTTTATAAGTAACTTACAAAGTTAGCACATCAACTGTTTATTCACTGTATAACTTAAATTTTCTTAAGAAAAATATAAATACTTTACGTAACTCACATTACAATATAATTGAGTTTGAAGTTGATCCAGTGTTGCCGGTAGTCATGCAAGAAAAAGTCCGAAACCTAATCAGAAACAACCCGAAAATACCCGTTTTGTTTTTATACTTTTTTTTTCATAAAATCTAATTTGCAATTCATAAATAGTTTGTTTATAATGACAATTTTATCCGATTTTTCCGTTAATGTGGTTTATACGGGTCTGCCCACGAAATTAAAATTTAATTTGGTTTTTCGCAATAATTTGTACCTAAACTAATACGACAAAGTAACCCACTTTGTCGTATTAGTCAGAATATTATAGACTAATTTGTGAGTAACTCGCGTCCCTATAGTACAAACTTGAGACTACAGAAGTACAGACTACAGAGTTTAATAAATTATTCTAAGTACCTACCTACTTATGAAGTAGGTACTTACTTAGAATAATTTATGAAGGTAAAAATATTGTCTGTGGTTGCTTCGCGCCGGGAGTGAAGAGGGAACCAACCCTTATTCCTTCTACTGCTTTTTTTTCTAAGTAGTTCAGATCAGTGCAGGAAAAATAAATAAGAAAATGCTCTTTTTTTTCGAAATTATCCAGCAGTCATCGATACCCGCAAGTCACAGTAAAACCCGATTGAGGTCAAATTACTCGAAATAGGGTAAAAATACCCGTACTGGCAACACTGATTATTTCCTTCTTGTTTGACATTGATTGAAGATGGTATAACTGTCAATGTCAAGTGTCAAACGTAGGTCGGTAACTCGCATGGTAGGTAGGAAATAGATGGAGATGAAGTATATAAAGTAACTACTAGTCAAGCCGGGTGCCATCCGCCATTTTATGAGCCTTATGTACAACACATTATGTATTCACTCTTATTGGTTGAACTTCAGCTGTCAGCCTGTCAAGTAGTTGCGTGTTATTGGATTTGTGTCAATGGAGTATCGACTTGTCGATATTATTATAGGTGACGTTAAACGACTTGAATAAATTCTAATGCATTAGGTACTGCTCATCACCATATTATCAGATAATACAAGAAGTTTGGTGTTTATAGTTGAAATTTATATCATTTGTCCGGTTATTTTAATACTTCACATAAATAATAAATGCTAGAATCTAATACCTCTATATAATAGATGATAATGTCCGTGTTTTCTGCTGTCGTTTCCGGCTAGTGAAAAATAAAAGAAAAAAATGGATGGGTGCTATAGGCGTGGAAAATTTGAATTTTCGTTGAGGCCGAGACCATCGCCCTGATCCAAGAGCCGTGGATCCGGGCAAATCGCATATGCGGCCTTGGCAACTGTGATAGTAAGATTTTCTATAATAGCTTGCAAGAGCCGCCTAGAACATGCATATACATACCACGCTGTATAACGGCGACACTACTAACACAGTTCTGTTTCAGAGACCTAACTGCAGTAAAAATACAGAACGGAATACAACAACACAATGGGATGGCACCTAGACCAATAGTCCTGGCATCTTTATACCTACCCATTGAAGGCCAGATCCCCACAAGACAAGTCGCGGACCTGGTAAACCACTGTGAAGAACATAATACGGACCTTGTTATCTCGGTCGACAGCAACGCGCATCATACCCTCTGGGGAAGCGCTACGAACAACAGAAGAGGTGAGGAATTAGTATCTTACCTTCTAACTACTAACCTTAACATAGTAAACAAGGGTACAGAACCAACGTTTGTCTCGAGCCGTTTTCAGACAATCATTGACCTGACCCTTGCATCACATAATATAAAGGATCAAGTCAGAAACTGGCATGTGAGCGACGAACCATCGCTCTCTGACCATAGAAGGATATCTTTCGAACTGGCTCTGATCAAGAAACAAGAGGTACCTCGTAGAAACCCAAGGAAAACAAACGGTAAGCAATTTAAAGCACTGATAACACGACACATAAAGGTAGCGGATAATCTCAAAATACAAAATGTGTCAGAAATAGACAGTAACGTTAACAACTTAACGGACAACATCAGGACATGCTACGAGCTAGCATGCCCAATGCTAATACGCAAGACAAAACAAACACCAAAACACAGTTGGTGGGGCCCCGACCTTGAGAAGAAAAGACAAAAGTTGAGGCACCTATTCAACAGAGCTATGAACACCCGACAAGAAGAAGATTGGGACAACTACAAAGTAGCACAATCCCAGTACTTGTTCGAAAAAAAGAAAACCAATCATGGCAACGTTTCTGTTCAAACATAGAGACGTACGACACGGCTACTAGGATCCGGAAGATCCTAGCCGAGGACAATAGCCGCACACTCGGTTCACTTAAAAAAACCGACGGTAGTTACACCATGGATGACAAAGAAGTCAGCCAGACACTAATGGAGACACATTTCCCAGGCTGCAGGATTCTGAACACAAACTCAACTGTGTGGACAGAAGAACCTCAATGGATACCCACAGAGGCCGACTGGGAGATAGCCAACAAAATAGTTACACACGAGAAGGTTCAGTGGGCCATAGACACCTTCCAACCCTTTAAGTCAGCTGGGTCAGACAATATTTTCCCTGCACTCCTACAATGGGGAGCAGCAAAAATAATACCATGGCTAGTGAAGATATATTCAACCTGTATAGCCTTTGGATACATACCTCTATTATGGAGAGAAGTCAAAGTAGTATTCCTACCAAAACCCGGTAAAAATGACTACACACAGCCGAAATCATTCAGACCTATCAGTCTTACATCGTTTTTGCTGAAAACATTAGAAAGACTTGGTGACCGCTTCCTTAGAGACGGGGCACTGAGACACATACCAATACATCGAAACCAACACGCATACAGCACTGGGAAATCCACGGAGACAGCGCTCCACTCTGTAGTATGCAAGATAGAACACGATTTGGACAACAAACTGTCAACTTTAGGAGCCTTCATAGACATTGAGGGAGCCTTTGACAAGACGACTTTCAGAAGCATTGATAGCGCTCTTGAGAGATACGGAACACCACCGACACTTCGAAAATGGATAAGAACCCTACTTGAAAAAAGGGTAATCCAATTGAACATAAACGGCACAACTAGAGGTATAGTAGCCAGGGGCTGTCCACAAGGAGGAGTATTGTCCCCAATCCTGTGGAACCTCGTAGTTGATGACCTGATAACAAAATTAAACAAACGTGGCTTCTTCACAATAGGATACGCGGATGATCTAACGATCCTCATAAGCGGAAAACATGAAAATACGCTGAGTGCGATAATGCAAAACGCACTAAAACTCATAGAGAAATGGTGCAAAGAAAACGAACTGACGGTTAATCCTAAAAAAACAGAGCTTATTCTGTTTACTAACAAAAGGAAGCCGGACATCCCAAACATGCCAACACTGTTTAGCACAAGTCTGGCACTATCAAAAGAAGTGAGATACCTTGGGGTAGTGCTTGACAGCAAGCTAAACTGGAAAACACACGTAGATACAAAGATACAAAAAGCTACAATAGTCCTAAATCAATGCAAACGCATGATTGGGAAGACCTGGGGTCTTAAGCCACAGATAATGAAGTGGCTCTATGTATCAGTCGTAAGAAGCTCCCTAACATATGCGTCACTAATATGGTGGCCACGAACACTCCTTACGACAACCCAACAGGAACTACAAAAATTTCAAAGACAAGCGTGCCTAGCTATCACAGGCTGTATGAGCACCACACCATCAAACGCATTAGAGGTAATACTGGGAATCCCACCTCTACACCTATACATAAGGGAAGAAGCAACCCTTGCAGCCCTCAGAATAAAAACCTACGGGCTGTGGAAGGAAACTATCACACCACACACCCGGATACTATCACATGAACAAATGAAGTGTCCACAACTATAGGGTTTTTTTTTTTTTTTTTTTTTTTATAGGGTGGGTTTGTGACAAAACACAAAAGATACATGTAATAGAAAAAACTTACAAGATCAACATGGAAGACACAACAACACGGTCATCTAACATAGATACCATCGAAGTGTACACTGATGGATCCAAAACAAGCTCGGGCACCGGGGCTGGTGTCTACTGTCCCGAGCTAAATATCAACATTGCCTACGCCCTCGGTAAGAACAACTCAGTTTTTCAAGCAGAGTGCGTCGGCATCACAGCAGCAGCCATTGCTATGGCCCAGAGGCAGGTAACGAATTTTAATATAAACATTAATACAGACAGTCAAGCAGTTTTGAGAGCCCTAGCCAAAAATACGACCTGCTCAAAACTCATACTTGACTGCCAAAATGCACTACGAAAGATTACAAAGTCAAACATTGTCACACTACGCTGGGTAAAAGGTCAAAGTGGCAATATTGGAAACGACGCAGCCGACGAACTAGCACGGCGAGCCGCAGCAATGAAGGTGATGGGACCGGAGCCGATGGTTCCCATACCCTTCTGTGAATACAAAACGTGGTTGCATAACCAAACAGTAAGTACACATGCCGAACTTTGGGCAAATACTACAGACTGCAGACAAACGAAAGAGGCGTTTCCACGCCTCAATCAACGCCTCACAACGAAACTACTACAACTAAACCGAACCAAGCTAAGGGTAGTTGTAGGTACGATCACAGGACACTGTTCGCTTAACAAACACCTTTTTATTTTAGGTATTACCGACAGTCCTCTATGCAGAGCATGCATGGAGGACGACGAGACACCGGAACACGTACTGCTTAAATGCAGGGGTGTATCCAACCAACGAGAAAAATACATTGGCTCTCCAGCAACACTTCCGGAAGTCCTCGCCGACCTGGGTGGCCTGCTAGGTTTCTGGAGGGAGCTCGGCTGGATGGAGTGATCCGGCGGAGGGCCGCACCAGTGGAACCACGCAAAACGGGCGGACACGCCTACTTGCGGAGAAAATTCCCAGGAGTAAAGAAGAAGAAGAAGAAGAAGAGGCGTGGAAAATATAAATATAACACACATCCCTCTACATAAAATATGAAAAGATCGTGTGATACATTTCTTTTCTGCGGTAAGAGCAAGAGGTGGATTTAATAATAATCCCTGTGCAATTCAATTACCGATTTTAACCGATTTTTATAAAACTTCGTAACTATCTGTAATTTGGTCCAACTTAAAAGATAGGATAGTTTTTGAATTGGGATAGTTTATTTGTTTTATTTATATAGATAAGAAGCGGTACGAAGTTCGCTGGGTCAGCTAGTAATATATATAAATTACGTGTCACGATATTTGTCCACGATGGACTCCTAAACTATTTAACTTGTGTGATAATAATAAATTGTGTGATATAAAATTAAATTTAAATTAAAGTGATTTTGATCAAACTTCGTTACTATCTGTAATTTAGTCCAATTTGAAAGATAGGATAGTTTTTTTTGATTAGGATAGTTTATTTGTTTTATTTATATAAAATATAAGTTGGCGGTACGAAGTTCGCCGGGTCAACTAGTATTCTATATTTGTTTATTTATATGTAGGGCATGCAGATAGCTGTCTCATGCTAAGCACGTCATGTTTCGACTCTACCACCGCTTATAGAAAGAAATTCTACTACTATGAGCCAGCAAGTTGCTCTTTTAATGAAAAGAAATAGTGGTTTATAATTAACAAACGATTGATACATATTATAATTTATAAATGAGTACTTTTTTTATATATGGTGATTTCTTTCAATTTCACAAAACAGCAGCGAAACTGTTTGGATATTCCAAGATCTTTAAAAACCTAAATCCACGCGAATAATATGTACCTGATAGAGTACAAACGTACGTTACGTAATTATTATAACCTATAAATACTACGTATACATAAATGCTTGATTATCGCTTCACTCCTTATCGATGTCGATAGTTTCGAAGCACACTCCCTAATGGGCGGCCATTTTATGAGTTTTTTTCTGTAGGTATGCACCCGATTTTTGTAGGTAAGGCACCTCCATGTATTTGCTACCTTCATGGTAACTCGGTACATGTTCACAAATTACACTGTAGTCTTTGACAAATGTCAAATACCCAGTCTCCAAGAGTGGGAACTTTAAATTTGCTTTAAAAGTTTAATTTATACTTACTGAGGATGCATAATGTATCAAAGGTAATGTGTTCATAATAGTATTTCATTTAATGTAATAAAAGTGTTATTCATGATCATCATTTCTTTGCAGGAAAAAAAGTGGTTTAAACCTCTGTTTGAGTTTGGTGACAGTCCAGTTCCAAAGAAAGTTAAAAAAGACACCTCAAAGAGCCAAAAGCAGATAGATCATAAAGTAAGTTAAGGCAGAAGTATCCTATCCTTCTATCCTAACCTTAAGGTCAGAACAGTTCACTAATACATATGTATTAAATATTTAAATGACATCATATTAAGATGTTTAATTTTAAATAGCTACAGTAAATTATACATCATTTGAAGCATGTCTCTGAGAGTGCTACCTTAGCTAGAATTCTGGATGTTGCCTGTACAGCTGTGAATCTTTGAAAACTGTGTCCTTAGATATTAAATATGGATATCTCATGCATCATTAATAGAACAGAATACTATAGAAATATTATATAATACAATAGAAATATTTTTTATTCAAATAAACATTTTTACAAGTGTTTTTGAACCGTTGGCAAGTCTACTGCTGGTTCAGAATGCCCTTCATGCTGAGAAGAACCAGCAAGAAACTCGGCAGTTGCTCTTTTCAAAACAAGTTTACAATCCAATAGATACTATGCTATTATATGCAGATACAATACATAATATTATTCAATGTTTGCACATGAATAATACTCAAAGTTTTCTAATGCAAATAAAATATCCAAAATATTATTGAGGTTAGTATATTAAATCAATAGATCAAATGAACTAATCAAGCAACTTTTTATTTACATATTTATACAAAGTTTGGCCATTTTGAAGGGAATACATATTTTACAAAAAAAACATCATAATATTATGATGAAATGTAAATTTTATTTGTTTGTATTCAAATGAATAAAAATTACAATGAGTTTTCATTCGTAGGGTATTCAATTGTTTGGTTTTGGTTATTTTTTGTATTTTATCAACAAAAAGTACTTAATCATAAACATAATATTCCTTACTACCCTAAGAAATTAATTCATTTTAGGAACCATCTCCACTTTTGTCAAATCACAGCTTACCAATTAATAATGACAAAAACTGGATGAAAAATTTTGATCCAGTCAATGTAGAGGAGTTGGCTGTTCACAACAAGAAGGTGCAAGAAGTAGAAGAGTGGCTGAAGACTGCTTGTGTGAATAGCAATAATGATATGCTGTTACTGTCTGGCCCGGTGGGCTGCGGTAAAACTGCTACCATCAGAACTCTAGCTGCTAAATATAATGTTAAATTAACAGAATGGATAACACCACTTGATATTGATTATCCCACTGAGTTTGGTAATAATAATTATATAATAATCTTCTGCCAATTCGCATTGGGTCAGCGTGGTGGACTATGGCCTAAACCCTTCCTTCTCTGAGAGGAGACCTGCGCTCAGTAGTGAGCCGTTGATGGGTTGCTAATGATGATGATGAATCTTCTTGGTGTATTTTATGTACCTTCTCATATTATTTTATTTATGTAATATTTATTTCAATCAGAATTCACAATATGGACAAGAGTGTGCTCTCATGTAGAATTATTATTATTAAAACTTGTTGTAACTTTTAATAATGTGACAATACATTTTAAATGTCCTGTATGGGAAAAGAACCTTTAAGATAAAATTTTCAAGTCTTTTTTACATAAGCTAATAATGAATTACTTCTTATAATATGTGTTACTTTGTGAGATCTATTTCGTAGACATGTTGGTATGATTTCAGGAGATTATGAGTTCAAGGTACCACAGTCAAAGAAGTTCCTAGAATTTATTATTAATTCTGCAAATTTTACATCGCTCTTGGACAATAACACCTGCAAACTGGTTCTAGTAGAAGACTTTCCAAATGTATTTATAAGAACACCAACAGAGTTTAGAGATGTTCTTCAGTAAGTGATGAAATTTAATAAAAATTATTAAGTACTTATCACTTAAATGTAGGGAAGTCATACAGCATACTCTAGTTTTCTAAACTTTTCAGGCATTATAAACTGCGGGCTAAATCTCCAATTGTATTCATTTGTTCAGAATCTCACACAGACAGCAAAAACACAGCATTCCACCTTTTCTCACCAACTTTGAAGGAGCAGTTCAGTATTCATCATATCATGTAAGTCAATGTGGAAATATTTTGTGAAATACCTACACATTTTACTTTTATGCACCTACTTTTTTTTTAATTAAAGTGTTTACATACACTTAAGGAAATATCTGAACATTAAATAAATATCAAAAATTCCGATGCTGCCGATCCGTTCAAACCCACATCTTTTGGGAATCGTGCCCGAGTGTGTTGACTTAACACCACAGCCACGAACGAACTAGGTACACATCAGCAATGAAATTAGTGATATGTATCTACTTTTTCAGTTTAAGCAACTGCTAGCGACGTCTAGTAGCAATACAACAGTTGTTGATTACTACTTTGACTACGTTGTACTACTTTGACTGAAAATTTAGTCATAGTAAATTTTTCTGAGAAATGTATAAGCAGTAAGCACCTTGCTTTACCTAGAGCTTTAGATTGCCTATAAGTGTTTCGTCCAGAAGCTATGTCATAGCAATTTTGCATACTTGCCTTGTTGGTATGATAAGATAGAAGTTAATCTCCATCTTAAGATAGAAGTTGGTATGCATTTTTGGAACTTCCCTCATTGTGGAAACACTGCATATATAGCATAGTATTTACTGTATTGTAAATTTGTTTTGAAAGAGCAACCGCCGAGTTTCTTGCTGGTTTTTCTCGGCAGGAAAGGCATTCCGAACCAGTGGTAGATTCATCGACTATTCAAAAGCACTTGTAAAAGTTTATTTGAATAAAAAATATTTCTATTCTATTCTATTCTATGTTTTTAGGTTTAACAGTGTGTCAGCAACAGGTCTAAAAGCAGCACTCAGAAGAGCGAGTGATATAATAAGTCAGAAGTACACATCCACATACAACATTCCTACTGCAGATATAATTGAATCTGTTGTCAACACGTCTGGTGGTGATGTGAGATCTGCAATTTTAAATTTACACTTTGCTTGTTTAAAAGGTAAGCAGATTTCTATCTTTATATATAGTTAGATTCATCCCTGTGTCTCACGAGAGTATGGTAAGCCGTCGGCCCTGCTCCTGATCTCGTCATTTCACGTTGCCGTCACACACTTATGCACTATAACATCTCCAGAACAGATTAGATTGGCCGCCGTGACCGATTAAATAGAAAATGGACATTAGTACCTAAGTATTTACAGAGATTAACACACTTATAATTGCTAACTTCATAATTAAGTCCAAATGGAGTACTTAATTTGAAACTTTCTTACATGAAAGACTTGTCAATTTTTAAGAAAATTTTGATCACCTTTATGGAGAAAATGTGCTCCACCCTCTACAGATATTTATTTTCTTGTTGCTAATTTTATTAATTTTTACAGGTTCAAACAATAATTTAGAAACCAGTTTAATACAAGGAAAAGAAGTTAAAAGTAAAACAAGTAGAAAGAAAAAGACCACATCGAACAAATTTATGTCCCTAGGAAAAGATCAAACAGTTAGCATTTTGCATGGAGTAGGAAGAGTGTTGAATCCGAAAGGTAAAACAGTTTTAGAGGTTTCCATAATTTTATTTCTAGTAAGCAATACCTTTAACTGGTTTTTACCCACAGTGGAATGAAGCCTATAGGTATTATATTGCGTTGGGATTAAATTGCATATTATGTGTGTGATGTGCATGTATATCTTTTACTCAGCCTAAGTTTTTTGTAGACTAGATGTACACTTTCATTACCTCGGTCTTGCGTCGTTTGATGTCTCTACAACAGCATTCCGATACGAGGTTGTAGTTTCAAAACTTTGGGACTCAAACGTCTATCAGAACTATAGTTACTAGACTGAATTCAATGCAATTTGTTTGCAGTACCTGCACTCCCCTTGTAATTGTCATGTTTTATTTTATTGAGCTGTGTCAATGTCTTCTTCTTCTTCTTTATCAACCGATAGACGTCCACTGCTGGACAAAGGTCTCTTGCATGGACTTACACAGGCCTCGGTCTTGCGCCGCCTGAATCCAGCGGCTCCCTGCGACTCGTTTGGTGTCGTCGGTCCACCTGGTGGTCTGGTGGGTCTGCCAACACTGCGCTTCCCGGTGCGCGGTCGCCACTCTAGCACCTTGGGACCCCAACGCCCACCAGCAATGTGCAATGTGTCCATATGCTTAAAGCTAAATTAACTTTACACAGTACCATATCTTTGCAGAATTGATAGGAAATGATGGACAAAAATCTTTAACCCATAGCCCAAAAGATATAATTGAGCAGTTTTTAAGTCATCCAACGTCATTTGTCAACTTTCTGGCTGAAAACTACCTACCTCACTTTTCGTGCGCCTACGACGTGGACCAGGCTGCAACAGCTCTCAGCGATAGTGACTACATGCTTGCAGAGTGGAGAGTAAGGATTTTATTAGACCATGTTTGACTTGACCGTTGTTATGGAAGGAGAATTGTGGAGAATCCAGGAAAAGGCCACTATTCCAGTTGTATAAATCTCAGACACCTTGTCTTTAAGCATTTGCATACATGCCCACGTCTAACTCAGATCGACGGACAACATTTTAATACGCTTGTAGGTTGGGCAAACTGAATAAAACAATTTCCACGTGCCATAATTTTATTTATTTCCATAAGAAATTAAATAAATAAAGGTTTAAATTAATTAAGTCTTGTTTGAACTTGGACCAGTGCGGCGATTGACTTCATTCTCTTTAATCTATGATTACCACTGGATAGGCTGCTGTCTCTATACAAATGAAAGCTTAACTATGGATCAATTTGAAGCGCCACATTTGCCATATGAGTGTTTTTGGAACTTATAATATTGCAAATAAACCAATCTCTTCAATTAATATGCTTTCATAATATGAAATCATAGATTCATTAGAGGTCGGTGGTCGGCCATTTGCAATGTTATTAGTTCCAACTCGTTTAACTGCTTACAGCGCCAAGATGGCGTCAATCGAGTAGGTATTACCAACAAAATATGACGGCAGTCTCTTCAGCGTTGAGTGGTTCCAACTGAGACACATTAGATGTTCTTAAGTATTCGTCATATTTAGTATAAGTAAGAATTGTATTAGGCCCACTTGCAGAGACGCCGAGTTAGTTAACCCAGGAATACATTTGTAATTTTGACAGAAGTATACAAAATCTGTCTTTTTTTTACCCAGAGTTAGCTGCTAACTCTGGGTTAAAAGGTTTCTGCAAGTGCGCCTTATAGATTATAAAAAATTAAAAAGTATTAAGAGACTGGTGAAGTTTCTGTATTTGGTCATACGTGGCCTAGCTTCTATTAATATTGCTGAAAACTAGTATCCATATAACAGAAGTTTCAGAATTTAAAAGAATATTTGTGTTACAGGAAAAGCTATGTCAAGAGTATGGTTTATACACAGCAGTAGCAGGCCTAATGTTGTCTAACAAAGCACCCATATCTGCTTGGAATCCTGTTAGAGGTCCAAAAAATATGAAAGTTCAATATCCGTAAGTAAAATTATGTCCTATACCCTGTCCAACCGTTTATTTTCTTTTAACAGCTCAGTCTCTCTTGTCCCCGCCAAGTCGAGCAAAAAAGCGGCGCGGCCGTACAATCCTTTACTTGAAGCAGTTCAGGCCATTTTCGACCTTCCTATGACTTCGTTGTGGATAAAACTAGAAGCCTGAATTTTCAGTAACCAAGGAGTTTTACTTTGACGCTAATGTCATCAAATACGAATACGTTCAATGGAATAACTTTCAGACAATTGGTACCCAGAGCCTACATTGTTACTATTTGAGATACTTACAGAAGGACAGTTGATTTTTTCCTCCATGTATATTTTGTTTTACATAATTTTACTTTTCCAGATCCCTTCATGAATTACCTCTACTGGAGCCAAATTACTTGTACAATGGAAAAGTTCTAGTCACAGATTATTTAACCTATTGTAAAATCATCGGTAATCAAACTTGAGGATTTCACAATATTATGTATTTTAATAACTTATGATCTGTTTTGTAAAATAAAACAATGTACTTTATACAAAGTTGTTTTAATAGAAAAGGAACAATCTGCTGACATAATATCGTTATCATAATATATAGAACTTTGTTTCACTTTGTATGGGACACAGGATCATTGGATCTGGGAAGCAAATAAAATAAAATCAGTAAAGTTATGGTATTTATTAACAAGTTCATTTGATGTTACAAAATAAAATCCTAAAATATGTCAGCACTGCACTGTTGGGTCAATTTATTTTAAGTTCTTTTGCACTGATCACTCACTCTGGTCAGTTCCCATTTAGCAAGCTTTTATAACAAGAAATAGTTCATTAATGCATAAAGTCAAATGTTCCTACAGCATATTAAACATCATAAAATCATACTTACCCGTCCTGGCCCTCTACCTACTCACTAAGGGGTTCAAAATGGGTACTTTATCAATACTTACCATCTGAAGTATCTGGAATGTGTTGGGTGTAGTGTTATAAATGTATTTTAATTGGTTTATTTTTTTGTAAAATTTGTATGATGTAGTGTTTGTTGTCTTTGTGTATTGTAGACTGATTTAGAAATTTTGAACTTGACACTTGTCGAGATGGTGATGAAATTCTTAATTTGTAAGCTGGGACTGGATTTTTGTAGTACATTAGTACAAATTTAATGCAACAGTTTAGTGGAAATGCATGTTGTTCTCATACGCATTTGAATACAGTATAAAAAAATCCGTAATCGGCATTTTTGGAATTTTTATTCTTAAAAAATGTAATTAATTTACATATTTGGTCATATACAGTACTCAAGAGCGCGGTTTAGGTAGTTTTTGTATAGGAGTACGCGTGTTGTACACAAACTCGCTAATACAATTTCATACCTTAGATATTTTGCGAACGTGCCTCCCAATCTCATTATCGTGAACCGGCAAGTTAACCTTTTCCGTCCCATGAATTACATGAGAGCTTGGTCATTGTCTGCTGTCTGGACAGAGCAACTGTTAAGTGTCAAGTGTCCTGAGTGAGCTGAGGGTGTATGAATGGTGTGTATAAGTATGGGTGTGGGTATGGGTGATTAGCAGGTGTGGCGTGGTGTCGTGTGGTCTACCGGGAGGAAGAGGAGGAGGACCTGGAGCGGCGGCGGCGCGGCGCGGCGCGCGGGGAGCGCGAGCGCGAGCGGCGGCGGCGCGGCGGCGAGCGGCGGCGCGGGGGCGGGCTGCGCCGACGGTACCTGCGCACGCGGCAGCCTTGAGATCGTCGGCCGTCACACATGGTCAGTACTCAACAATGCGGTTAGTCGGAAATGCTAATCCATTTGATTGAACATTATTTAGATCAAATCAAATCTGCTTGGCGTGAGTTTTTTAAATGAACTGGCTTTTTAGATGTTAACAAAATCTCGTTTAAGCGAAACAATTGAATTAAACCAACCGAAACCTTGGATAAGAATTTAAAAGCGAACAAACCGAATGAGTGAAAGATGTAAATTATTATAAGAACTAGTGGTTCGCCCCGAACTGAGACCTCGCGGTAACGGTATCCCATGATTATTCATTCAATCGATACATGACGACAAAAACTGACATTATTATTATGCCCGTTTTCACCAAACATACCTAAATCATCCCCTATGTAGGAGTCTCTTTACGTAGGTAACTCCAAAACACAATCCTAAGTCCTAACATCCGTCCCAATGTCCTTTTAGGTGTCCCGTACAGGATCGTGATAAAGAAGTTGACAGTAATCATCACCTAACTTATCATAGGTAGCCCGTAAAGGTTAAGGAACGTTAGTGAAAACATTGAATTATTATGTTGGTACTAACGAGTGAAAACGGGTTAGGCGCATCTGTACAAATCGTCATCTATCGACGCGAATAGAAAATATACAAAATGTAGCAATTAATAGTTTATTGAAGTTTGATATTTAACTAAAGAATAATTTTAATTGAATAATATGTTATTATATTATGTACCTAAATAATAATGGTCGACGCAAAACTGTTTTTGGGATAGATCGTAGTCGTAACTCCTAGTTCCATGGAATAGTTAATGACTGCGCCATCTATTAGCATTATTGTGAAATTATGTGAAAATTACTGATGCTCATTAAAAATTAAATAATCTAGTTTCTTTATAATATTCATATAATTTTAGTATTTGTTGTTCAAGTACAGGATACAAGTGAAATAAAAAAATAAGTACAGCTTGAAAATATATAGCCGATTTTCCCAGAGAGCGTCTTCAAGCGAGCGTATTAAATCGCCACTTTGAAAACCCCCCATTTCGTCAATTTTAGGAAAAAATAAAAAAAAATACATTTGTACTCTGTTCCAAATTGTCTTTAAAATGATACACAGAAACCCTATGAATCGCAAAAAAAAAAAATTTTACTTCGCATTCGCTTCTATGAGAGCCCCCCTGAAATAAAGATTTTTATAACTTTTTAAGCCATTTTCGGCTGGAGGCCATCGGTTTACATATTATATCTAAATTTGAAGTAATTACGTTCAGTAATTCAAAAGGCTCTGACAGACGGACGGACGGACAGACGGACGGACGGACAGACGGACGGACGGACAGACAGACGGACGGACAAGTGCAAATCGCTCTAGTGCGGGGAAATCCCCTTTGGTCCGCAATCCAAGACCTCGTTCCGATTTATGCAAAATTCTGATGAATCCTTTTAAAAAACCAGTGACGCCAATTTTTAAATCAGCGTTATCGAGAGTAATTACTTTCTTAAGAACCAAATTGATTTTAAATTTTAATGTACTTATCGCAAGTTTGAACTTTGTCGTATATTTTGAAATTATAAGTAGTAACGTGGAGCGTACCTCGGCGGCGAGTGTCGGCGCATGGGCGGGTGTCGGGGCGGCGCGCGCGGCGACGGCCGGCGCGGCCGCGACGGCACCAGCACGGGCGCCGCCGTGATCTCCTGGCCGTCGATTTGTCCTGCGCATTACGTTATGCGTTCATCACACTTAAACGGGTCAGCAAATACTACCCAATCGAATGTGCCAACCGAGACCCGCCTAAGTGTGCACACCTTACAAACAATGAATTTCATTGTGAACACCATTTGACCAGGTTCTCCATAATATGTCACATGAAGTTATCTAGCTGTTCCAGATAAACTGTAGAACCATAAAGAAATCTAAAACTACATAAAGTTTGTGGTTGAATTTCATAATAATAGACTTGCTACCCGTCCGCTTCAAGTTGGCCGCTACCTCGCGTCGCCCTTGCGGTGTGCGGTTCGGCCGCGCCTCAAGACAGACCCACTTAGTACAGATAGCTCGCTCGCTCGCGATTGTCAGTACCGTGTTTTTTCAAACTTTTGTTATTGTTACATTTTAAATGTTTTTGTTAAGTTTTAATTAGATATTTATTGTTGTTTGGTTACTAGTTAGTTGTAGTTTTCTACAATGAGTAAAAAAGAAAAAGTTTTGCATTGCGCAGAATATTTAATACTTTTATTAATGACTTTCTTCAAAGAGGAGAAAAATAAGAAATTTAAAATCACGCCTTTTGACATTCAAGACGTCATTGCCAGAAAAGAAAACTTCCGTCACATTCGTGGCAGAAGTAAAATTACAATCATTTGTTTTGTCATCAGTCTGACATCATTATGTAACGGTCATCGACGGCCATCTTGCAACGGACAGGTAGTAGTAATTCTATTCTACTGCACGGAGATGGTTAATAAAAGCTGCAACACATTTATGTAGACTATTTGCTCAGGAAGTGTTTTCCTCTTTGAGTAACAATTATCTAGTATTGTACAAACCTCCGTCCATATGTTTCATGGCGTTTTCCGCTTCGTCGGGGTTGCTGAACTCCACGTAAGCATACCCGCGGCCGTTGTGCGGGTGCAGCCGGTCCATTGGGAA
This sequence comes from Oeneis ivallda, assembly GCA_029955525.1. NCBI lineage: Eukaryota > Metazoa > Arthropoda > Insecta > Lepidoptera > Nymphalidae > Oeneis > Oeneis ivallda. The sequence goes on along the minus strand of JARPMR010000016.1, from coordinate 13,462,664 downwards.
CTCGACGGCCTTGACCGCGCCATACGTGGAGAAGATCTCGTGGATGTGGTCTCTGGTCACGTTCAGAGTCAGTCGCCCGATGTGTATCCGAGTGGGGCGAGGCGGTGGCGAACGATCCCGCTTCTTGCGGCCTGGCGATCTATTCAATATACACAATAGTCATGATGGACGATTTTGAAAAACTCTTGGATGATGTTCGGAAGTATCTACTATTTGGAAAAAATATCTTATTTCAGCAAAAAAAAAAGTTTGGTAGATAAAACTGTCATTTCAATTTCAAGTTATAAAAATTCACGCCAATGCGCTAGCCGGGGTCATGGCGTCGTTTGAGTTCGTGACATCATCTCTATGTTTTTTTTTTAGTTGTTTGTCAAAGTTAGAAGATAGATGTGACCCAGCACTCTGACTGGTGTTCAATATGGCGGATTGTTGTATTTGATCAAAGTAAATATCAAATCTCGCTCAAAAGAGAAAAATAAATACGTTTTTGTATAGTCCATGAATCTTATTTCATTAGATAAATTTATTATTTAATTGCTACTATAATATACTACCAGATACTTAGTTACTGTCATCATGCATATTACTCAAACTTAGCAGACCTTTCAATTACTAATTAACTAAATAATATGCAATCAATTTAAAAACTGTAACTCGACTATGGAAAATTGATTGATTGTGATTGTCATCAGATAAGGTGGAAAATAATACATAATATTATTTTTATAATGATAATTATTTTTTTTGGATTGTCAGCGCTATCGTCGGCTCTTTTTGCGAGGTCCATCTAGTAGGTGACTAGTCACCACCTGCCGTTTCAATTTGCGAGGTATTGTAGTGGCAGATGTCAGGTATCTTGAACATAGCCTATCCCAATAGCCTAATTTCGTAGTTTAGTGTCAATTCCATAAAATAGTCCTGCACCCAACGGGGATTACGTTCAGTGCAACTTATTGATCGTTTAAAGGTAAAATCCGGTTGGTGTATTCAACACCTTATTTAGATCAACTCTCTCATTAAGCCTCTACGTGTTGCACCTATGTCCCCACGCAGGCTTAAGATCTGAGCTTTGTACCCGTGAGAGTACAGACAAAATAATTTTATAATTTATAATTTCACATATTTTATGACGTAAACACAAAATTATATATGGGATTTGTATGATCCAAACTTCATCATCATTTCACATCTTTCTTTTTACAATTATTTAGTATTACCTAGATGATGCCCACGACTTCATCTGCGTGGATTTAATATTAAAAAATCCTGTGGGAATACTCTGATTTTCCAGAATAAAAAGTAGCCTATGTCACTCTTCAGGTCTTCAACTATGTCCATGCAAAAAATCAAGTCAATCTGTTGCTTTGTTGTGGCGTGATTGAAGGACAAACCAACAAACACACTTTCACATTTTTATTAATAAGTATTTGAGAGGATTAGTCCAGAGAAACTTATGAAGTTACAATTATCTTTATATACTATACTAATTTAAGAAGATTATATTTAAATAATACCTTTCATGTTTCTCCTTGCTCTTAACTTTGTCATTAGTTGAAGGTGCTGACAATTTCTTCTTATCTCCTAGGGGTGATCTGTCTCTTATTTTATCTCTATCTGGTTCACGCCTATCCTTTGCAGGACTTTTGTGTGGGGAGGTCCTAAGTCATTAAAAGAATTGAGAATTATTTTAAGGGGAATTAGTTAAAAGGTAGAACAGACTATTGGCCTTACAGATTCACATACTTGTGATGTCACTGCAGCTGACCCACCTATAACTTGCAAGTACAGTCTGCACACAACACTTACTTTTAGGCTGGAACCACATCTGTGCGCATTGATTCACATTTTGTCCATACAAAACTGTCATTTTTATAGAGTCGTGTACGCATCGAAAAGCCAAATTGATGTGTACACGACTCTATGAAAAATGACAGTTTTGTATGGACAAAATGCAAATTGATGCACACAGATGTGGTTCTAGCCTAAAATGGCTAGCTACCATCCTACTGTTAAAGATGCGCTGCCAATGAGCCTTTTTCCTCTGAAGGTATAAACAAGATCTGCTAGGGGCAGCATCGGTGGGGGTACACATGTTTTGAATTCTATATTGACCATAATAATATAGTTGTGGTTTAAAAACAAAATAAGATTGGGAATATCCAATAGAACTGAAAAATCAAAATTGGTAATTTTTTGAGATGGGCCAACTATGATATTTGCAGACTAGCCGACTAATCGGTTTTCAAATAGCTGATCAGTAGGCCCATTAATCATCAATGCCGATAATTTTAATACTAGCCTCTCGGAGGTACATATTAGGACTGTCATTCTTTGATGATACTTACTTAAATAAGGACTGATTCTTAAATTCCTTACAATATGGTAAGAGATTAAAATTAATGAAATTATAAAGCGGAGCTAGGTAATTAATTAATTATTATTTATTATCATAGAAACAGCTATCGCAGCAAATATAATATAATAAAAAATAAGTACGTAGCTATAAATGGTGGTTTTATTTATTTGATAAGCGCCGATTATAATCGGCATATTTTGCCGATTATGCGCCGACTAGTCGCCAACTGTAAATGATGCTGAATAGTCTACTATGCTGACTAGTCGGCCCATCTCTAGTAATTATGTATTGACCATTATCAATACATATTTAATTATGTATTGATAATTATGTACCACTTCAGATTACATTTAATAGATGGTGGGAGTAAAGCTGTGGGTAAAATTTAGTCATGAATAAAAAAAAATGTAAACTCACTTCTTCTTTGGTCTGGCGCGGTCATTGCTGCTGCTACTGCTGGAGGAGCTGGAGCTGGACGAAGAATGCGACGAGCTGCCCGAGCTGCTCGACGACGAGCGCGACGACGATCTCGACGAACTGCTCTCCGATGAACTGAAACAACAAATATTAACTCAACGACTGTGTGTGTACACTGTACATAGCTATCTTTCCGCAAGTAGGCGATGCCCGCCCATTTAGCATGTGCCTACTGGTAAGGCTTTAGGTCACTGTCATCATCTCCTTGTCCTTGTCCCACCCTATGTAGGGTGGGCACAACATGTCTTGTAGGTAAGACATGTTGTAAGTGGATCGGCATTACATTTTACGACCGGCCGCCTGCCTGACGTCAACCCTCTTTGGGAATGTTTTTTTGTTGGAAATATAGAACCGCCACCTTTCGGTTTAATAGGGTAGTGTTGGAATCCCTCTTTTAAAATCTCCAGACTTGAGCGCCTGGCCTCGAACTCTGGACTGTACGCGGGCACTATGTATGTGGCATCCATAATAAGACAGAATAACTTCAGTATCATCTTCATCATCAGGTTCTGAGTTCAAAACTATGCTCACTTGACCTTGCTGAAATTTTTCTTGCTTTACCTCTAACTAGCCAAAAAACCAAAGTATTTGTTGGTTGGTTACAGCCCTGCATTTAAGCAGTAACTTACAGCTACTAGGTATAAAAAAAAATCATCACAGTTTCAAAGTAATACAAGCCTGTATCTGCTGCCTCATTGTAATCTCAGGGTGATGATGATTGATGGATAAAAATATATAGATTACGTATCATTATGTCCAGTTGTAGACACCTACAACATCCTAATGCTCCGCCTAACAACGACGGAGCATCAGGATATTGAAGATGTGCTAGAAAATCTCAAGCAAGTTACTGGCAACTGGTAAGCTCTGGTGGCACAAAATCAAGTCGTCAGCACTGGCCGTCTATCGGTTGAGCCCTGTCAATGGTTGGGCAAAATTTATATTCACTTACAGTAATTCAATCATAACCTCTAAAATAATTTTCTTTCTTCATAAATAATATTGTAATTTGCAAATATAACCTGCCACTGCTGTCACTGCTACTGGATCCTGAATCTCCCTTTTTCTTTTTGTCTTTTGGCTTCTTTTTATCTTTGTCCGAAGGCACCGAAGGGGATTTGTTACGTGCCCTGTAATTTGACGATAAATAAAATAAATTGAAATATCCTAAAGTTTTTAGCAAACATAATACCGCATATCGCATGTCATAATACTTACATAATGTTTTAATTAACACTAATGTTTATTAACCACAATTGTAAACGAAAATTAATTTCAAGCCGCACTTATTCATCCACAGAGACCACAGATGTTAAAATAACATTGCGCGCCATTTTGAGAAGCGTCCGCCGTCCGTCAACTAGCGGACTTGCCAGATGCGAATATTTTGTCCCGCGCGCAACGCGCGCAATCAATGACTGAGTAAAAAAATCATGGAACTAAGGATTACGATTACTTAGGAAAAAAAACGCGTCGAATTGAGAACCTACCGTTTTTGTTTTTTTTTGAAGTCGGTTCCTATTTTTTGACATAAATGTCAAAGGGCAATAGTCGTACGAGATGAATTATTAAAGGGGTAATAATCGTAAATCGTATCGTAGGGGTAAAGGGGCAATAATCGTACGAGATGAATTATTATGGGGCACTCTCTCGAATTTTCGACTTTAATGGATTTTTCTGTTTTTTTCCATATATTTTTAATTGGTTCCAAAAAAATTGTCGAGTTAGAATCGTTGGAGATGAATAAATATTATGATAATTCTGGGTCTTCTAAAACTATTCTTCCAATTAAAAACAAAAAAAAGAAATAAAAAATTGAAAATGTCTGGGAACCCGATTTTCGTTCCACTTTGCGCCACGAAGTACCCTACATTGGTTTATTATTATGGCCATGATACTCGCATGATTTTTAGGGTTCCATACCCAAAGGGTACCAACGGGACCCTATTACTAAGCCTACGCTGTCCGTCCGTCCGTCCGTCCGTCCGTCCGTCCGTCCGTCCGTCCGTCCGTCTGTCAGCGGGCTGTATCTCGTAAACCGTAATAGATAGAGAGATGAAATTTTCACATATTATGTATTTCTATTGCCGCTATAACAACAAATAATAAAAATTAAATTAAATTAAAAAAATTAAATAAAAATATTTCCATGGGTACATGGAAATATTTTAATTTAATTTTTTTTAACGGAACCCTAAAAGAGCGAGGCCCGACTCGCACTTGGCCGATTTTTCAAACAAAATATGTAAGGAGTAGGTAACTTACTTCCCAAAAAGTCGACTTTCAAAAGAGGAGTTGTGTTTTTCTATTTCGTATTATATTGTATATCGAAATCTCCGTTATTTATAAACCGATTTTCGTGAATCATTTTTTACTGCATCCGTACTGCCCACCTAAACTGTGGTGATTTATGTTATGAATAGTTGTTGTAGGTACCAAACAAAGACTATATAGTTAAATTTCAGGTCCCATATCTTCAATCCTGATGCTGCAGGCTTCTGCCCACTCGGACGAAGTCGCAGGCATCAGCTACTAGCTGATACAGCTATATAACCTACTTGCTTTAATGGCGAAGGAAAGCATCGTGAGGAAACCTGCACTCCCTGATAGATCTTCATAATGTTTTCAAAGGTGTGTGAGTCTGCCATCCCACACATTTGGCCAGTATGGTGGAAGGTTAAACCCTTCTCATTCGCGAGGGCAGACCTGTGCAAAGTTAGTAGTGCGCCAGCGACGAGTTGAGATTACGATGATGGTGCCATTGTGTGGGTCGCAGCAAGGCACATACTACCATTTATGTTAGTTGCCTAAACGGTAAACAAGTATGTATGTATTTTCTCGTACCTAGTAATAAACGAAACGAACGCACTAAAGTCTTAACGATGTGCATAGGTACTTACAGCACAGTACACACTGTCGATGGAACCGTACTACTTACAAGTGAAAAAAGTGAAAAACCATAATTATGAAGATCGTAAGCACTCGACCACTTTCGTCAGTTAAACGTTTCTCCGAAACGCATTCTGTAAGGTTGACGGGTCTGCCTGCGAAGTTCGCGGGCAGACCCGTATATAATCATTAATCAACCTTAAAGACAGCCAAGGAAAAATAGATAATATATACAATTATTATTATAATATAGTATAATGCCCGTTTTCGTCAACGTTCGGCGTTCCCTAACTTTAACGGGCTACCTAAGCTCAGTCAGGTAACGCTTTAGGTATATCAATTTTGTTTTCACGACACCTTAAAGTGAAAATGACATTGGGTAAAGGATTGTATTTAGGGGCTCCCTACATACATAAACTCCTACTTAGGGGATGATTTAGGTATGGTTAGTGAAAACGGGCATAAAACATTTTAAAATTTTTATGTTCTTTTATAATAAAGGAGGACGTGTCAAGAGGTCGGAGTCGCAGCGAAACACCGCGGCACAGCGCCGCTAATGTGCCGGCCGTGTCGCTCAGCGAGAGGCCTTTAACTGCCCATTCACTCCACCCCTGCACTATTAAAAGAATGATTACTCCCTAAACATAGTCGTATATATTGTTTGCTTACAGTTGCTTTATTTACGATATTCTTCTGAAAACAAACTAGACTTGCTCCTAACATTGTTTGGGTGTTTATAAGATTGCACATACCTACTGAACTAGAATACTTGATAGAAGGGCAGTTCTCCTAATTGTTGGCTAAAACGTCCGACGAAAAAATATATTTTTTTTTGAGTTATTGGTTTTTTAAGTATGCCTTGACAGAGAGGTGCCTTCATTTATCAAAGTGATGAGGAAGGCCTCCACCAGAACCTAGTTTTCTTGGAGAAATAGCGTATTTGGTAATTATGGTGTCCATGGTAAGGATAAATTGTGACATGGTAATGAGGTCCGGAATATGGTGATTAGAATATGCTATATGGTAATTTGTTAAAATTTTGTGAATGAGAAACAAAAACAAAACATAATTGTTTTTGTTAATAAAATCTATTTAATTTGTAAATGTGGAAAAATACAGTAATAAAACTGAAAGAAATATCGTAGCATTTCTTTAAATATAAAAAAAAATCTGCTTAGGTAAGTAGGTACTTATTAATAGTCCTCAAAATTGATAAATCAAATGTATCAATCACGATTTACAAAATAGATAAAAATGTCACTCATAAATTTTCTTGATTCAATTCCGATTATTTATTGATTAATTATTATAGTTAATTAGTTACCTAGAAGAAGCGTCTAAGTAAATCTCGTAAAAACGGCATGCCAATCATAATCGTACAAAGATTCATAACAAAAGTCTGCCTTGCTGACGAGATCAATAAATTCAGTTATCTTCCTATCAAACCTACATAGGCTTACCTACAAAAAGCGTCTAATTATATTATGAGTTTAACATAAGATAGCTCTATGTACAGAAAATATTCTTCAAATAACATGCCAAACATAATTAATGATTATTATTATAATATAAAATTTGATACAGAATTGTCAGTGTCGTTGATGAGATCTATATATTCGGTAATCTTCTAATCAAATAAGGGTCTAGGGCCTTTGGAGGAAATAGTGACTTACCTGCGACCGCACCTGTTAGGTCTTGACACTAAGCTAGGCTATCCACGCAACGCATTTGTTCGCTATAGACCCAAACAACAAGGACTGTGTTATCATGGAGCTTGACATACATAACGCTTTCAATACACTGGAAAAGGACATTCTACTGAGCGAAGCAAAGTTATGATTCCTACTCTGTATCCTTTTCTTCAGTAATTTTAACATTCCCCCTCCAATGTCTTCTATAACCAAACCTCTATCCTTTCGCAGATTGATGTCCAACAGGGAGATCCGCTTAGACCTCTCATCTTCAGCCTCAGCATTCAGAAAGTTCTTCACGACCTCAAATCCCCCCTTAATATCTGGTAAATCGATGTAGGTACTATAGGAGGCAAACCTGAAGTTGTGGAACGTGACCTACTGCTTTTAATACATTGCTTGAAGGAGCTGAGGTTGAAGGTGCACAGGCCTAAGTGAGAGTTCTTCCCCTGTAATCCAGAGTCCCGTCTTCTGTTCCCTCACTTTGAAGACCTAGTTCCTGGGCTCAAGGAATTTAACGCTGACAATTTTTTCCTCTTGGGGTCTCCTATCTTTTCTTCTGCTATCCCGGAAGCCATTGAGGCAAGGAGGCCACTCCGCCATTCAAGAGCATTGGAAAGATCTTTCGGCTGTTACGCTTACGCTCTTGCAAAACTATTTTGCTGTGCCGAAGATTACATATCTACTGAGAACTTCCCAACATGGTTGCATGCCTGTTTGCGAATTCCATCGATGCATCTGCGGTTACATGGTGTAAGCCAACGGCCACCACGCATTGATTTGCAGTCGTTGTGTGGCCAGATTCTCTCGTCACCACTCTCTGAACGATATCGTCCGCACAGCCCTCGTCTCGGTCAACGTACCCTGCGTAGTGTGTACTCGAGCCACCCGGTTTGGGTCACAAGCATCCTGATGGCTTGACACTCGTCCCATGGAAAAATAGCAAATGCATGCTGAGGGACGCGACGTGCATGAGTACATTCGCACCATGACATCTCAGCCGGAAAACACAGGTAGACGCTGCAGAGTCCGTTGCATTAAAAAAAGGAGTAAAGATGCCCCTATTCTGGACAGCTACCTTTTTGTCCCTCTGGCAGTGGAGACCACGGAATGCTGGAGTGTGGAAGCTAAGCGATTGTTGCACGAGTTGGTTAAGGTGAAGGGGTTGCGATCCACGTTCTGTGGTTTACCTGGTCCAAAGGTCGTCAATCGCCATACAACGCTGCAATGCTGCGAGTTTGATTGCGATTGAGCTATAAAAAGAATTAAGATTTATTCTCCATCTTTTTCTGTATAATATAGGATCTTTTTTTATCTTCGCATACTATTCGAGCCTTTTTTGCCCATCTTTGGGCACATCTTTGCTGGTAGAGTATTGGACGGTAACTAGCCTCGGCCAGACCAGACTGGGGACAATTTTACAACATTCAAAATTGCACTAGCCGGGAGTCAAACCCATGAAGATCCAGTTTTTAAGACCAAAGTACTCACCACAGGGCCAGGGAGGTCGTTAAAATCTAGAAGATCCCATACATTCAAGCATTACTCTAATTACCTAGCTAATGCCCAATTACCATAGTACGTAAAATGACCCTGGTAATAATGGTAATTAGGATCATGGTAATTAGAATTGGTTAGTAATTAAATTTTTACTTGATAAGTAAACATAGTAATTTTTTTTAATGTGCTTTGTTAGAAAGTAAAACATATTTGAAATATATAAAAAATACAAACATATAAATGTGATAACTACTTACGGTATGGTGAGAGTCCTATGAATGAGCGATTAAAGTTGCCAAAATGAAATTTCCGTTGTAGAATGCCAAATATTTCAGTAACCCGACGACGTACACACCTCCATTCGACATGAATTGCTCAAGGCAACTGACTTTGTACGTTAGACGCGACGACGATGCGGATTGTATGGATATGTGGGTAGTTACGATAGTGTTTGCACAAGAGCACGGTAATGATTAAAAAGTCGTGGGACAGACTTTAAATACTAATAAAAAACTAATTCTAAGACGTAACCTCACGCTACTGTTGTTATTTTAAAGATTAATTATTCATTATTGAAATATATTTTTTTGAGAATTTTTAATCGACTATGTTTTTAAATAAATAAGTTTGTTACATACAACATAAGCAGTGGGACAGTCATGGAGGTTAGAAAATGGAGGTTTAATTTTTTTTTAAGCTGGATCTCACCTCTTTTATCTTCTTTTTCTTGATGGACGATATAGAGGACACTATCTAGTATCTACAAAAAAAGTTACATAAGCCTGAGTTAGTTTTAACCTACGTTCTCCAGCCTGGGACATGCCTTAGCCAACATTTAGGAGAATTGCCCAGAACAGACATCATCGAAAGACAGAAACAAATGTTTGCTGTTTGCAGAGTTGCTCCTTACTTTCTAACTCGTAAAATGCGTTTGTTTGTTGGTTTGTCCTTCAATTACAGAGCAGAAAATCAAAACAGAGCTAAGAAATGCTACTTTTATCCCGGAAAAGCAAAAGGTTCCCGCGATGTATGTATTACTAAATCTACTTAAGTAGGTATATCGCATGGTTTCCGCGGGATCGTAGGATTTCTACCTAGGTATACCTAGGAAAAAACCTTTAATAGTATCGTAGTACTGTGATCGTTTGGTATTAAACGGTACAATTACGTACCTACTGTGTACCTACCGTACCTACTTTGGTATTCTTCCTTACAACATTTTCAGTTTCTATATAATAATATGTGGGTATATGTCATGCAATCATAAAATATCATTTTGATTTTTAATCTAAATAAAATACTGGTGTTCTTGTTTTTGCTCGCAGCCGTAAATAATAGTGCATTTTTCTGTGAGTATTTAGTGGACTTTGGGACTGTGGGTGTTTGGGCCGTAAATCAATATAGGTTTATGAGGAAATACAACAGGGTCAGTGAAGGCCACGATCCCGAATAATATTTAGTTCGAAGGCTGCAAAGCTTGTGCAAAAGTAAAATGGCCTAACACTACTCATAAAACCCCATCTCTTAAGATTTTTCATTTCATTGCCGAAATATGGTGAGTTTTAATTTAATCAAAATGACATAGGGTGTATTTTATAAACGAAGTTCTCTGAAGATTTCCTTGGCGTAACGACCCCCTAACGCAGTGGCGAGCTTAAACGGGGGGTCCCGGGATCGATTACCAGCAGAGGCAATTTTTAATTTCGTCACATCTACGGCAATCTGCAAAAGATGCATTTTACAGGGGAACCCTCGAAAACATAGAAGTAAGGAGGCACGAAAGCATATTTTTTTTTCTTTTTTATAAGTAATAAAAATATCGGTATTCTGGTACATTAAGTTTTCAAAATGCAATAAATAAATAAATAAATAAAAAAAAACCCTTTATTTCTAATACATTACAGAATTACAATTAGATCTATTGGCTTAGAGTTACATTATTCTTTAATTTATTAATATAATCATTTCAACTTTCACAATTAGACAAAATAAAGATTTATTAAATTAATTTTACAAATTACATCATTCATATCAATATTTAAGATAATAAAATAATCAGGTCAAATATATACATTAATTAAAAGTAAAATAGTTAAATCATCAGGTCAAATATACATTAAAATACAATTCTATGTCAATAATTAATATGTAGATTAGCGAAAATACTTAATTAAAAAATATCATATTTCACGTATAAGTCGGCGCGGCGTAGGCCTCCCCCAAATCTTTCCAGAGCTTCCTGTCTCTAGCCTGTCGCATCCAGTCTGGCCCGCATTTTTCCAAAAATATGTCCCGCCACCTCTTCCTTTGGCGGCCTCTTTTCCTTTTCCTTCCTCTTGGTATCCACTCGGTAACTCTTTTCGTCCATCTCATATTGTCTAATCTACAAACGTGTCCAGCCCACTTCCATTTTAATGTCCTAATTCTTTTCGTTATAGAGCAAGATCCCAGTGCCGCCAGACCTAAGTTATTTTCTCAGCAATTATTTGTGTACGATAGAGTACTGTTCGAATGTCCTTTCAGTATATGCGTACCAGCTAGATTGTGCCGACGGCCAATTTCCAGATACCAGGTGCTAAAGGTAGGTAAAAACTAGAACAACTTATCTTAAATTCTCAGGGCTGATTTTCATATATGTTTTAAAGAATATTGTAAAAATTAATAAATTAATACTGCCAGACGCTTACCGCCGGCGGTTACTTTAGCCAGACGCTTTGAAGCTCCCAAAAATATATATAATTTAAGTTAACTTATATTCTCAGTTCAGATTTTTATACATGATACTCAGGGAACTATTGCGATATTATCTGTAAGCTGCCAGACCTATTGGAAGGGTCAAACATCCCCCCAGACACACATTATGCGTCCCCATATGTATGAGCGCTAGAACATGATTCACTTGTTTAAGTGTGTGAGAGATAATATCATCATACTATAATATTATAAATGCGAAAGTGTGTTTGTTGGTTTGTCCTTCAATCACTCTGCAACAGAGCTACGGATCGACGTGATTTTTTGCCTGGGTATAGCTTGCAGAAGATATTGCAATAGTTCTCTCTCTCTAGATCCTAAGCTATACCCAGGCAAAAAATCACGTCGATCCATAGCTCTGTTGCAGAGTGATTGAAGGACAAACCAACAAACACACTTTCGCATTTATAATATTATAGTATGATGATATTATCTCTCACACACTTAAACAAGTGAATCATGTTCTAGCGCTCATACATATGGGGACGCATAATGTGTGTCTGGGGGGATGTTTGACCCTTCCAATAGGTCTGGCAGCTTACAGATAATATCGCAATAGTTCCCTGAGTATCATGTATAAAAATCTGAACTGAGAATATAAGTTAACTTAAATTATATATATTTTTGGGAGCTTCAAAGCGTCTGGCTAAAGTAACCGTCGGCGGTAAGCGTCTGGCAGTATTAATTTATTAATTTTTACAATATTCCTTAAAAGATATATGAAAATCAGCCCTGAGAATTTAAGATAAGTTATTCTAGTTTTTACCTACCTTTAGCACCTGGTATCTGGAAATTGGCCGTCGGCACAATCTAGCTGGTACGCATATACTGAAAGGACATTCGAACAGTACTCTATCGTACACAAATAATTGCTGAGAAAATAACTTAGGTCTGGCGGCACTGGGATCTTGGACCATTATGTCCAACAGTTTAGTTCTCTTACGAATGTTTTTTTTCAAAATGTAAAAAATGAAAGATAAAATTTCTATGCTTTCAATAAGCTCTCCTGTAAAATACAATATCTTTTGCAGATTTTGTAGTTTTAAGTTTGCTGTATTTCATTTTCGGAAAATAGTCAATTTTTAATAACAAACTTTCACTATACCTAGTTTGGGTGTCTTTCATAAAATCGTGAAACACGAGTAGAGTTTCATAACTTTTAACCGAAAGCTCAAAGCTTGAAAATGGCTGATTTTCATACTACACTAGCGACCCGCCCCGGCTTCGCACCGGTAGTAGAGCATAATATTATTTTTATATTATTATTTATATGATTTCATAGGGGTGGATTCCCAAAAATCTGTTTTTAGGGTTCCGTACCAAAATGGTAAAAATGGAACCCTGAGACTTTTATGCTGAGACTTTCTCCGTCCGCCCGTCCGTCTGTCACAGTCGATTATTTTAGTAACTATTAAAGCTATCGAAATGAAATTTAGAATAGTTGTGGCTCAACAACATTGGAATAAAAAAATCAAAAATTATTTTTAGTTTAATTAAAAAAAATCGGCCAAGTGCGAGTCGGGCCTCGCTCTTTTAGGGTTCCGTTAAAAAAAAATTAAATAAAAATATTTCCATGTACCCATGGAAATATTTTAATTAATTTTTTTTAATTTAAATTAATTTTTATTATTTGTTGTTATATCGGCAATAGAAATACATAATATGTGAAAATTTCATCTGTCTATCTATTACGGTTTACGAGATACAGCCCGCTGACAGACGGACGGACGGACAGCGTAGGCTTAGTAATAGGGTCCCGTTGGTACCCTTTGGGTACGGAACCCTAAAAAGGGCGAAAATCGGGATTTTGAAAGATAACTAAACCGAGTGGGGTATCATATGAAAGGGCTGTACATTCTAAAACAGATTTTTATTTATCTTCTAAATATATAAAAGGCAAAGGTGACTGACTGACTGATCTATCAACGCACAGCTCTAACCACTGGACGGATCGGGCTGAAATTTTGCATACAGATAGTAATTATGACGTAGGCGTCCGTTAAGAATGGATTTTTGAAAATTCCAACCCCGAGAGGGTTAAATGGGGGTTGAAAGTTTGTATAATGTATAAAAGTTCGTCATTTATCAAGTTATTTTTCAAGTAATATCCATGACTTTTGGGCTTTCGATTAAAAATTAAGAAATACGTGCTTCACAAATTTTGAAAATTCCACCACAATCACAGAAAACAAATAGTTTTTCAATTAATATCCATCAAACTTGGTATTTTGGCTTTTATCTAAAAAAAAGGCAAGGGTGACTGACTCGCTGACTGACTGACTGATCTATGAACGCACAGTTCTAACCACTGGATGGATCGGGCTGAAATCTTGCACACAGATAGATGACGTAAGTGTCCGCTAAGAAAGGATTTTTTTTTGATGAGGAAGTCCAAAATGCCGAAAAAAATACCGTTCCCCCCCCCCCCTTTCTCCGAAGTTTCATCATCATCATTATCAACCTTTAGATGTCTACTGCTGGACATAGGTCTCCTGCATGGATCTCCGCAGGCTTCGGTCTTGCGCCGCCTGAATCCAGCGGCTCCCTGCGACTCGTTTGATGTCGTCGGTCCACCTAGTGGGGGGTCTGCCAACACTGCGTTTACCGGTGCGGGGTCGCCACTCCAACACCTTGGGACCCCAACGACCATCAGCTCTTCGAACTATGTGCCCCGCCCATTTCCACTTCAGTTTCGCGACTCGCTGAGCTATGTCGGTGACTTTAGTTCTCCTGCGGATCTCTTCATTTCTGATTTGATCTCGCAGGGATACCCCAAGCATAGCTCTCTCCATCGCTCGCTGAGTGACTCTGAGCCTTCTTATGAGGTGTACCGGGGGGTGAAAAAAAAGAGTGTAATGGGGTTAAATAACAAAGGTAGCCCACGGTAACAAAAGTATTTATTTCGACCAAAGGTAACGGTAAAGATCTTTATTTCCGCGGCTAGCTCAGTAGGTGGGTACACAAATTTGTAGGGCCGTGGAGTTACCAAAATCCTGCCTTGACCTAAGTGGTGGTGTATATAGGTACTCCCCTGGTTAGGTGGCCTAGGTGTTGGGGGGCCGCTGAATCGCTGGGGAGTGACGGCTGTCCCGCAGACCCGCAGACGAGGTGACGCCCGTGCTAGCGCGCACAGGAACGTCGACCGTCGCGATCTGGTGACTAGCCGGGATTGGTAGTAGCGAGCGGTGCAGGAAGTAGCTCTAAGCGGAGCGGTGAAGGTTGAAGCGGAGAATGGAGAACGTTACTCCAAACGGAGAATCCTTAATCGGAGCGGAGAATGGAGAACGTTACTCCAAACGGAGAATGTTGAGGCGGAGCGAAGAATGTTCCTTAATCGGAGCGGAGAACCTGGAAATGTTATACCGACTGATGTTAGTGTCTGGTAATATCATTCCGTCCTGAATCCAACCTTGGCACTAAAGTAAAACGCAGGGACGTACTAATAAGCATGATAGTATTGCCGTTGTGGTTAGAAATCAGAACGGAGTTACAAGAATAGGTAAATAATGAAAAGCTGAAGGCCAAAATGTAATCAGAAAACAATTTAATGCAATTTTTAATGATTGAGAAACTTGAAAAATATAAATATTAAAGTGAAGGTTGTCAAAAAACTAAAGTCTAGAGAAATTTCAAGAATTACAAAGTACATAGCAAATAATATGAAATGAAAGTAATCAATGATAATAATAAGGCTGAAATATAGCTATTATTATTAGCACGTTAAGTAATTAGCTATAAACACAAAGAAATGTTAAGTTAGGTACAAATTATATGACGTTGAATCATATGCTGTGGAATGTGAAATTAACAAATGAACAATCTACAGTAAAAACAGTTTAAAATGCCATTCAAAACTTACCCTAGAACGGGATAATCCGCATCCATTGCACGGCTTAAATAATTTTGAAGAGACTCATCGCAGAACAAACTAGAGCGATTGTTCTGCGAAAAGAAATGAGACGCGCCCGTCACTAGTGCGAGATTGGGCGCGACTGACAAAGAGAATGTAACCACTAGCGACTGACGGCTGGTTTAACTACATCAAAATGGATGCCTGTGCGCCGGTATGCTTGGATACGCGCGCGCACGCGCGACGCATTAACAAAATAGGTACCTACGTAAATGACATAATTAAAATATGGCGGGTAAACATAATACCTACATACTATACTTAAATAATATAAATGTTTATTTATCATAAGGACAAATACTTATATATTTATAAATAAATACGTATTTTAAAATTAATATAATTGAAATATGTAACGCTTCGTTACAGAGGCCCACAGTTAGCGACTAATGTCTCGGATCCATAAGTCATCACTGGCAACACGCACTGTTCGAAGACTTTAGTCTTCGAACAGTGCGTGTTCGAAGTTCGTGTTCAATCGAATCGGTTCTGCAGTTCGAGTTGGAAGTTTTCGGGGTTTTGGATATGAGCACGAGAAGGTCGGAGAGTTGACTTCACCAGTCTGGCCCTTTCCAGCTTTACATTAATATTCAATGTGCCTCTTACCATACGGTGATCGCTCCCGGTTTTCACCCTGTTCACGGTTTTCATCTCCGAAATTTACCAATCTAAAAATCAGAAATAATTATGGTCAATAGAAGTTTACGTATATTTTACAGGAAAAATAAAACCAACGCGAAAATTATTTTAATTTAATTAAAAAAGAGGGAAAATCGGGGGTTTGAAATTTCAAAGTAAGATAACTATACCGAGTGGGGTATCATATGAAAGGCCTTTACCTGTACATTCTAAAACACATTTTTATTTATTTTTATATGTCATAGTTTTTGATTAATCGGGCAAAATGTCTAAAAATATACTGTTCCCCCACTTATCTCCGAAGTTTACCAATCGAAAAATCAGAAATAATTATGGTAAATAGAGGTTTATGTATACTTTACAGGAAAAATAAAACCAACGCTCTAACTAGCGTAGTTTTTTTATACTAACAACTAGCTGATGCCCGCGACTTCGTCCGCGTGGATTCAGTTTTTAAAATCTCGAGGGTACTCTTTGATTTTCCGGGATGCTTTACACTCTACAGGTTCTCAACTATACCTATCCAAAAAAATCACGTCAATCCGTAGGTTTTTTGCAGCGTGATTGACGGACAAACCAACAAAGACAAAATTACGTTTAGCTGTCATTTACGTTTTGTTATTCCACTGTCATTTGCGTTTTGTTATTCTATGTCAGATGCGTTTTATAGTGACTTGACGGAAACGCGGTCGAACGGGATAAAAAGTATCATGCGTCATGCTCGTGAACGGGTGCCGCCGGCGGGAATGGGGCTACTTTCTGTCTGCCCGTCTTTGACATGAATTGAATTGTAGTACGTTTTGTGGAAATGTCATATTCTATTCTAACAAAGATGCACGGGTTAAATCAGCTTGGCATCCAGCTGCCCACAAGATAGTATAAAAACTTATTACAATGTAATAGCTACTTATTAATATTGTAAAATGATTATTTTGAAAAGAGCAACTGCTGAGTTTCTTGCCGGCTCTTCTCAGCAGAATCCGCTTTCCGAACCGGTAGTAG
The DNA here is from genome assembly GCA_029955525.1 of Oeneis ivallda. Classification (NCBI taxonomy): domain Eukaryota; kingdom Metazoa; phylum Arthropoda; class Insecta; order Lepidoptera; family Nymphalidae; genus Oeneis; species Oeneis ivallda. The sequence goes on along the minus strand of JARPMR010000016.1, from coordinate 13,445,449 downwards.
AATCTTGACGTGTCATAAGAGCCACAGGTTGGCCTACATGAAATAAATAATTTTGAATTTTGAATTTTTTTGAATTTTATGTCCGTCTCCTGGTTCTAAGCTACCTCTCCACCAATTTTCAGCCAAATCGGTTCATCCGTTCTTGAGTTATAAATAGTGTAACTAACACCACTTTCTTTTATATATATAGATTAAAATCCAACTTAACGCGATTCGTATCTCCGTAAAAAGCCAACATACCAAGTTTCATGGTTACCTACCTAAGTTGAAAAACGACAGACTTATTTTCAATTGAAAGGCAAACTACCAAGTTTGATGGATATTACTAGGAAATTAACTTCTGGACAATTAAAATCTGGACTTTTATACAAATTTTCATCCCCTATTTGAAGTCTTTGTGGGTGGAATTTTCAAAATTTGCGAAACACGTATTTCTTATTTTTTTATCGAAAGCCCAAAAACAAAAGTTTCATGGATATTACATGAAAAATAATTTGATAAATGACGGACTTTTATACAAATTTTCAACCCCCATTTAACCCTCTTGGGGTTGGAATTTTCAAAAATACTTTCTTAGCGGACGTCTACGTCATAATAACTATCTGTGTGCAAAATTTCAGCCCGATCCGTCCAGTGGTTAGAGCTGTGCGTTGATAGACCAGTCAGTCAGTCAGGCAGTCACCTTTGCCTTTTATATATTTAGATAAACCTCTACAAACAAAGTTAACGATTAATAAGCAAATTATTATAATATTATCGTTTTAATTTTACTTCTAGAGTACAGAACCCTCGATGCGCGAGTCCGACTTGCACTTGGCCGGCTTTATTTATTTATAGAACCCAATCAAACCATTAAGGCTGTGCGGTCAAAGATTGGTCAGTCAGCCTTTTCTATATATGTTTATAAAATATAAAGAGAGATAGGACATTCTAATATTATTAGGCACTCCAAATAAACAACATCTGTGCTAGATATTCGTTAATTCACACGCGTGGGTACCATATTGCAAGATAACTTCTGATAGCGGTCCTTTATGGATTTAAGGATCAATTTTATTATTATTATAATGAAATTGATCTTTAAATCTCTAATCTAAATGTATACCTAAACTTACCCTATGATGCTCCCGCATAGTAGTCCAACTAATATTATAAATGTGAAAGTTTGTGAGGATGTACGGATGGATGTTTGTTACTCTTTCAATTAAAAAACCTTTATCCATGCGGACGAAGTCGGGGGCATCATCTAGTCATTAATATAATTGTTGTGGTTAAAGAATTGTTGTATAACATAATAAAATTGCGAATTATATATTTTATAGTTATATAGTTTGAGTTCTTCCAATAATATGATAACTTTTATGGCAAGTTTTATCCATTTTTTTATCTTTATAATCCACTTCATCGAGAATCAAACCCAGGATAATAATTATCACAAAATATCTCGGCATTCGCGCCGCTACACCAACGAGGTAGTAAGCTGTGGCAGTAAATTTTATCAAAATAATTAAGTACACACGCGTGTTATAAAACACTAGCAATGAAACTTGTATGATTAAGGTTTTCATAGGCAACACAGGTCACTTTATTATTATATGTTGCGTCATAATATTATGATAGAAGTTTTGAGAGTACATTCATGATACTTGATAAAATACATATCGCAAGTAATGTTAATTATTATAATTAATATGAGAAAGACATTTTACAGAGAAGGAAGTTTTCACCACTTTATAACATTGGGAATTACATTTGTTTTTTTTTTAATTATGATTTTAATACAAAATTAGCCAAGCTGAATTTGACTATTATTCTCCTCTCCCTTCCAAATAAACTTTGCTTTTCTTGCGTTAGGAGTGGGTATCGTAAAGGGTGAGGATTGAACTTCGATCTTTCAGTATCAGTCTGCACCTTTAACCGTTGAGATATTGAGGGTTTGTACCTAATAATAATATCTATTAATACCTTTACATAGAGTACTGTAGAGTTACATACAGAATAAATACTTACATATTCTCTAGAATTTTCTGAATAACTGTCTAAAGCTTGGCAGTTGGCTTGCAAGCCAAATGTAGATCACGAGGATAAATAGCTTTACATCAAAAACACAAAGGACAGATATTGTTTGCATTACAAAACAATGCTCACTGCAGAGACTAATAATAATAACAATGTCCTTTTGACTGAATCCGGTCACGGAGCTAACTTCCCCAGAGATTCTGATCTGCGAGGGAGATATTATAGTGCACAAGTGTGAACGCAACCACGGGTGCACTATCTATTCCCTCACTCTCATAGTCCGATGGGACATCCGACACGACCGGAGAGAGATCAGGCAAAGGACCGACGGCTGTACGTGCTTTCCGAGGCACGAGGGTGCCGGGTGACACACCGCCAACTATCTAACTCCGGGCTAATAGTGACTATTTCTTGACAGAAAACGCAATGCATTTTATTTGCTCGACCCGGGAATCGAACGCGGGACCTCGTCATCAGCAGTTGAACATGCTAACCACTACACCAACGAGACCCAGTGGTCTCTGCAGTCAGAGACCATAAAATAGTTAAACGAAGAATTGGCGAAAAATATACCTAAAGAAAATGGTAAAAAATGGTTGGGCCTGAAAATGAACATGAGCAAGACGAAAATCATGTCCAATGCTCATGCACCGCTCCACCCAGTAATTGTTGAGAACTCTGCACTCGAAATTGTCGACGAGTATATTTACCTGGGACACACAGTCCAGCTAGGTAGGTCCAATTTCGAGAAAGAGATCACCCGCCGAATCCAACTCGGCTGGGCAGCGTTCGGGAAGCTCCGAGATGTCTTCTCGTCTAAAATTCCTCAGTGCCTGAAGACTAGTCTTCGGACAGTGCGTGTTGCCAGTGATGACTTACGGATCCGAGACATGGTCGCTAACTAAGGGCCTCATAAGTAGGCTCAGGACCGCTCAGCGGGCGATGGAGAGAGCTATGCTCGGAGTGTCCCTGCGGGATCGAATCAGAAATGAGGAGATCCGTAGGAGAACCAGAGTCACCGACATAGCTAAGCGAGTCGCGATACTGAAGTGGAAATGGGCGGGGCACATAGTTCGAAGAGCTGATGGTCGTTGGGGTCCCAAGGTGCTGGAGTGGCGACCCCGCACCGGGAAGCACAGTGTTGGCAGATCCCCCACCAGGTGGACCGACGACATCAAACGAGCCGCTGGATTCAGGCGGCGCAAGACCGAGGCCTGTGGAAGTCCATGCAAGAGACCTTTTTCCAGCAGTGGACGTCTATCGGTTGATAAAGAAGAAGAAGAAGATACCTAAAGAATTAGAATTATGGCTGGTGAAAATTAAGATTTCAGGCGAGTCGACGAATTCGCGATTTAAAAATTTTATGCTAGATCTGCCTTCTCATTAGAATTTATCACAGAAAAATTCCGAGTGCAGCTCTCCACCACCCGTTAAAATATTTTTATTCGATGAAAATATAGCCCTTGACTACGATCTACGGTTAACCATTTAATCTAAGTAGTCTTATTGTAAACAGGTTAAGTAATTAATATAACAAATTAATGATCAATATTGTATGCATGTTGTGTAAGACTATAATTAGTTGAGCATTTAATCATATGGCTAATTATTAATTAATTTGGTTATTTAACTAGGTACAAAATAATTTATTATTGTATTCAACTGTTGGCTTTCTTAAATAAATAAATAAATCTCACCTGATGGCTAACTTGGAACTTGGAAGGGGGTATGTTACTTTTTGATTAAATCTCTAATCGGTTTCTACAAACCATCTTGCCAGAATGCCGAATCGTTTAGCGGTACTTCTTTGGCGTTAAGGTATACCACCTAGCCGCAACTGGAGCCTCCCACCAGACCACACCAGAGACTTTTCAGAAAAGATAAATTTCCAAATGAATCGAGCTCGACACCTGCCACTTTAAGACAGAATCGCTCACCGCTACGCTAGGGAGGCCATCAAGAGGCCTTGAGATTTCTTATGAGGACCATAGTTAGCGACCACGTCAGAGTAAATAAATAGTTATCAAACTGATTTGACAAAGTAGAGTACGTATAATGGATACTACTAAGCTCGCAGCTCTTGTACCACACTTCAATGTGTGGTAATACAAAACAAAAGTGCAGTATATAAGTGAGCATGTCCTTCCCGCCTTATAAAGGCAAGGGAGGCGCGCGACGCACCATACAACTTGCCGTCACGCCAACAGTAAACAGTTTCACACTTTACTAAATAAATAAATAAAACTTTTGTTCTGTGGCGGTTTTTAGTGGTCGGTCGTATTTTGAGTTCGATTTTTTGCCACCTTAGTGTTGGTCTTGGCTTGTAAGTATTGTAATTATTGAAATTTTTATTATAGGTATTTTATGTTTTAGATAAAATAATTTTGATGTTTATTTTTTGAGTTTTTATTGAAATGATAAAATGTAAATAATAACATATTATTTTTTCAAACATTAATTTGAATAATAACCAATAAATATCTTTGATACCATCGTCAAATAAAAATTAATCAAATAACTCAACCTGGTTGCTCCCGGGCCAATGGTGTCCATCAAGCTCGCAATTATGTGATAGAAAAACTTAGGACCATTCATTTAAAATATGATATTATATTGTAGTGTTTTTATTTCTTTCTTATTTAGTAAATATTTTAATGTTATCGGTAATAGGATTAAAAACTACTTTATTGATAAGGAGTTCATCGCGCTTAGTTATGTTTCACTCAATGAGTGTTTAAACGATTCATGTTTTAATTAGCTAAAAAAATTAAAGGAATTATTTATCTTATTAATATAATATTTACCGACAACTGGCTTTAATTTACTTTGCAATGTATACCATACGAGTATAAGCAAGTTTAATCTGAAAGGTTTACTTACTGATTTTGTTATAATTTTAGTTAATAATGACGTTTTTATGATAATCTTAAAAAAAACAGGTAGGTAGTTTATTTTACATGGGAAAGATTCATTATAATATGTACTTATTATTTTTCTGAACTATTTCGAACTAAACATAGCTCATAACCACTCTAACTCTACGCACGCCTACGGTGCTGCTACGAACGCCTACGACGTAGAGTGGAGCTACGGTACGGAAAATGTTTGCAATATTTTATTAACTTTTAAAGTTCATCGACACTTCATTTTCTCACTGTACTAACCTACTAAGTACTATTTAAGTTTCATTTTCTGAGATGGACAAACTTCGGTAGCAAGTAATATATTCATATTTATGAGTAACAACCATTAATAATCACTCAATGTTCTACCGTTTTTAACAGTAACTGTTTTTTAAAAACCTTCCTGGTTCGTTGAATATGGCTAGGGCAATTTGGGATTACTTTAGGATTTTTTTTAAAGCTCACGTCTGGTTTGGTCGGAAGTTTGCCCTTTTGAAAATAGATAAACTTGAAGAAATGTTCATTCGTGTCAGTGTTTGTCTTTGTTGTATCTGCAAAGGTTTATTAGATGATAGGAATACAACCATGCAAAATTAACTGAATAGAAAAAAGCTGGTAAAAAAGGCTAATAAGGACTAATAAATTGAATATTAATAATTTTAATAAGGACAATAATAATTATTATTATGTTCCTTAAATGATAATTAATATATATAATTCAATGATTTCTAAATAAATCCTCTTTGTTAAGCTGATATAACCATTTCAAGGATAGCATAAAAATAATTTTAATCATATTATATTCTTTTTCTCCGTCCGTTTAAATCCGAACTAATCTTTGTAATCATTGGAATTAACTGGTTTTGACAGGATTTAATCAGGTAGGATCACAAAAAGCAAGTGATATAAGCAACTTCTTGTTCAGGAAAATTAAAAAGTTCCCACGGGATTTCAGAGAACATAAATCAATGCGGACGAAGACCTAGTTAATAAATAAATATACTCGTATTTCGAAACTTTAATCTAAAACTTTCCTACGTCAGAAAATAATATGGTATTTTCGTTAAAAGATAAGACAAGTGAAACAATAAACCAGATGATCCTTAAAGAATAAGTGTGTCACTTGTTATCCTCCTGTCACGAGCTACTCGACACGGCTTTGCGCGACCCTGGGAGCCTGGAGCCTACAATGCCACCGATTTCTACGTAATTGAATTTTCATTAATTTTCCCTTATAGGATAAAAATAAAGGAAAATTATAAAGACCATTTGAGATACTATAATCAGAATATAATGTAGAAACAGACTCACGTCTGGTTTAAGTAGATTTTAATTTATCTTATAACTTTCGAAAATGTTGTAGGATGGTGTGGTGTTTCCTTTATGGCTACGTTCACAATCTATAAATTAAAATCATGATCATCATCTCAACTCATCGCTGACCCAGTACGGGTCTCCTCTTGAATTGAATTCAATTGAATGAGAAGTATTAATACAAAGTATAATGAATATTTTACTCACTATATTCTAGGTTTTGATAGATATTTAAAAAAATTCTAGAGAATTATTAAAGAAACTATGCAACGGGTTTTCTTGAAACGTAAGTTTTAGGGCTTTTATAATACAAGTTTTCTTAAAAAAATCTACGATTTTATTATTTTTATGTATAGATTAAAAAGAAACAGCCTCACCTCAACCAACCATCCACACCAAATTACTATCTTAAAAGTAAGTTCCAATTCAAATCCGATGTTTGTGATCCTAGTCTTCGGTCCCTAAGGGAGAGGGTACACTAGCTACTTTTAGCCAGCCAGCGATCGGCGTTTTTGTCGCTTTTTGCGACTGCATCGCGATTCTGTGATTTTCTATCGCTGATTATTGTCTTTGACCGTATGACCTTAAATCCTTAAGTTAGTCCTTCCTTAAGTTATCATTTTAATTAAAAGAAACACTCTTATTTTTGAAAAGAAGCAAAATTGCATTCAAAGATTTTTTTAAATTCGCTTATCTCACCCGGGAGTCTAACCAGCTAAAAATTCAAAAATAAACACTCGCTACTTTATTCCACTAGTTGATAATCACTATTGTCCAAGAAATTCCGCTTTCGTCCAAGAAAAATTAGGTCTTACACTCGTCTGTCGTACTAAATATCTATAAAATCAAATATTTAGTACCTATACACAAGTTCTTTAAATCGACATTACCTAGAACTGTTCATTTTCAACAAGTAAAAGACACGTTATAATTTTCTTATAACATCCAAAGACATAGTATGAAGTAGGTACAAGCTTGTTAATTATCTCTGTACCTTGCTGAAGACTTAGATAAGAAAATAGTTTTTTGGAAATTTAAAAAAAAAGAATTGCAATTTAGCTCTCCACTGTCGAGCTAAACATAATAGGTATTATGGTAATGATATAAGTTTAACTCGTTACAAAAAGATAGAAGAACGTACTTAAATTCATAAACTTATAAATACGCGACTTCTAAGGGCCGATTTCACCAACGTAAAATAAGTCTTATTCGTGCGTTTTGATATTTTGGCAGTTATTGTATTTAAAATCTGCCAGAATATCTTTACATTTAAATCAGCCCTAAATCTCAACCCGGGTTGGGTCCATAAAAATAGTATTACTTACTATGGTTGGGTCAGACGATGACAATTAAGCCGCGGCCGCACTGGTAAGGCGATTGCGAAGCGACGCGACGGCGCGGCGATTTCATTGGAACAAACTTACGACGCACGAAATTTATTTATTTATTTCGCGCGTAATTTTCAATAGTACTAGGTACAACCAATGAATGTGTCTGCAATGAGAACAGCCTAAGTTCGCCAATTCGCATTGGACCAGCGTGGTGGACTATTGCCTATATAACCCTTCTCTGAAATTATTCCAAATTGTTTAGAAACGTGTGCATACAATCAAAGTCACTTCACATAAAACAAACAATTGTCAATTCGGATGATAAAATAAAAGCAGTATGGGACATCATTGGTGATGAAATGGGTAAAAATAAGGTAAATGTACCTTATTCTTACCCATTCATCACCAATGATGTCCCATACTGCTTTTATTTAACGTTCCAGTTTATTATAATGATAATGTCCAGTTTATTATAATGATAATAAACTGGAGCTTAAAATTAACAACCTTGTAATTGAATCCGATATAGAAATTAGGTGGTAATTAAACTGTATAATTATTCTATTGAATTGTAAATTTTTTTTGCTGGTTCTTCTCGGCAGGAAGGGCATTCCGAACCAGTGGTAGACTCATCGATGATCCAAAAGCACTTGTAAAAAAGTTTATTTGAATAAAAAACATTTCTATTCTATTCTATTCTATTCTGAGAGGAGACCTGCACTCAGTAGTGAGCCGTTGATGGGTTGCGGATAATGATGATGATGAGTACGGCCAGTCATCACGCGATGTACGCGCAATTCGCTAGTTTATCGCCGCTGCGCCAGTCGCCTTACCAGTGCGTCCGTGGTCTTAAACAATTTGTTTTTCTAATAATGTCAAATATCAAATTTCAGGTGGTGATCTCATGTTCTTACGATGATGCACACGGTGTCTATACTAGTGATGACGCTGACCGCCGCCCTAGCCGCCCCCGCCCTGGACGGCACCTCTACGGGTCTAACAGATGACGATTACTACTCACTTGAAGAAGATAGAAGAAATATTATGCCCGAGGTAGGTTTGTATTGAAGCACTGATTAAGATGTTACAGAGTAACTTTTTCTAAGTTTCAGTACCACTGTTGACTGCAATAGTAATAAGTCACATCCTTTCCGATTTAAGAAAACCTCTATATAAAAATAATAGGTAAGCTTATCTAAATAATTACAATATTATCTATCATACGAATACCCGGTTGGTTCGTCTAAACTTTAGGTATTTTCATAAGATATAGTTAATATATTTACAATACAAAATTATGTCTGTTATCATAAATGCTCGTGCCCCTAAGGCTTAAAGATGAAACCTAAGCCTCTGAATAGCTATTAAATATTAACGCCGTTTTGCACCAAACTGCTTTAATCATGACTGTTTAGTTCAATTTTCTATACCTGTCCTTCTCATTTCAAATCTGAAATACCTATTGTCAAAAAGTGACAGCATTACAAAATTTAACTAAACAATTTAATAATATGATTAAGGAGTTTGGTGTAAGTCGAGAAGTTTGGTGTAAGTCGAAGTTAATATTCCATAGGCCTACGTCACCATATAATATAAAATCAGCCCGCGCGGGCCCCTGTTTTGTGCACACTGCACAGGTTGTGTGTTCTTAGTTTTTTATGAAAAAGATCCTCAAAAAGAACGGATTTCATTCAATTTTTCTGTCTTGAGTGTAATTTAAGGTAATCTAATACAAGAATTGCTATATATATAATAATCTGAATTCGGAAACGGCTCCAACGATTTTCATGAAATTTGGTATGCAGGGGGTTTCGGGGGCGATAAATCGATCTAGCTAGGTTTCCTTTATAGAAAAGGTCGTTTTATCCGTGTTTTCAGGCAATGAAAAACCCCTTACAATATCATTAGAATACGAAGGTAAATTTCGCCATCATCTATAAATTTCCGATAGCTCGGTAAGTCGGGCCCGAAACCAGAAAACCATCGGTTCGAGTCCAAGACGACTATATTTTCCCCTATGAATTTTATTATTATTATTATTTTATTTATTATTTTTTTTATATATATATAATTTCCAAAAAACACGATTTACCAAAAAAAAACAGTCACCCAGATATTTATTAATAAACTAAATAGAATTAAAAACATTTGAATTTGAAAATAAATAGACAAAATATTTTACATTAGATTGCCAAATTCTGTTCAATCGAAAAAGTAGTGAGCATCAGGTCTTCTGCTATTCTTTAGTTTACGTATACTGCCTATGTAGAATCATAAAAATATTTACCTAATTGTACGTTTCTTAATGACGTAGGTATTATTTTCCTATCAAGTTCCTACTTAGTAGGCATAAGTAGCTCCTGAGATTTCGTGATTAAATGAGTGAGTGGTATTGCGCTTGCATCTATTATATAGATTTGTCAGTATATAGTGTTCAATAAGTTGTATAATTATTGACATTAAGGATTAAAAAATTATAATGAGAATACGTTCATAATAAACTGTCAGTATAAACACCTAAGCTATAGGAATAGCTCCTAAAAATAGAACTTAAAATACTGAATGACATTATAGAATAGGTAGTACCTAATTGTAAAAATTTACATCAACTTTTATGATTAATTACATAGTGCGTCCGGACAGATGCATCGAAGTGGAAAGTGTTTAACATTAATTTGGTTGTCATGTTAACACATTAATAACAGGGTGACTTGGCTGAATGACCAAATGAACACTTTGTTTGGGTCTTGCCTATTCAGTAACGGAAATATAATATTTAAAATAACTTACTGAATTTAAAGCTAAAACAGAAAGCTTTACATACTAGATTTAGAGGTAACTTTATATTGAGAGTGAGAGGAAAATGTTTACTATTAGAGTTACAGATAGAGGAGAATTTCATCTTAGGCACTATGGCGTTGATTTTTTGACGTGATAACGTCTTAAAAATCGATGAACACCGGCTGCACGCACGAAAAAGTGTCACGTGCAACCGAGAGCGCGGAACAACCGATAGATAGAGTTAGATAGATAGAGAGTTGGCTTGTGAGTGTGACTAGAGAGCGCCCGCCGCCGCCCGCCAGTCATCGTCAATATTTCTTTATGACATTATCACGTAAAACTATCGTCCGTAAACCGAATTTACAGGCAACCAATTTTTTTGAAAATTAAAACTACATGAATGTACATATAATTTCAAAAATCACTTACACAGGTCAGGAATCCAATCCATACATTTCCTAAAAAAACAAAGTGGCACTCGGGGACTGCCGCGGTAAAGCTATTGCATAGCATTTTTTATCAACTTATGCAATTATAATATTTATGCAATATTTTTTTTTGCATAATAAAAATTATGCAAATTATGATGAGTAAGGAACTAAAAGCTTTTAAACTGGTGATAAATAAAATATCAACGAGTAAGTAGGTAGGTACTTATAGTGGTGTTATGTCGATTTTCGAGAATAAATTTTAAGTGCAGAATCACTAGCTCCAAAATTTAATAATTTTGGGTATATTCAAGAAGCAGTGATAACCTAGTGGTTAGGACTGTGGTCTCCTATTCGGGGGGTCGCAGGTTCGATCCTGGGCACGCGTGTCTGACTTTCCGGAGTCATGTGCGTTTAAGCAATTAAATATCACTTGCTTCAACGATGAAGGAAAACATCGTGAAGAAATCTGTATATCTGAGAGTTCTCGAAGGTGTTTGAAGCCTGCCAACTCGCATTGGGTCAGCGTGGTGGACTATGGCCTATAACCCTTCTCTGAGAGGAGACCTGTGCTCAGTAGTGAGCCGTTGATGGGTTGCTAATGTGATGAAGTATAATATTCAACTGCTTATACCTAAGTCTCTGTTTTTCACGTTGATTGTGAGAAATTTAAACAATGTTATTCTAAATAAATGTCGCTTCAATGAAACGTTTTAATAGTTTTTCGACAATTCAGCGAGATAAGTTCAAAAAACACTTTCCAATGCAATACATATATTTCACTTCTCCAATACATGAAATTAACATACGTTTTCTAGATTTTGAAAAGCCATTCTTTTTACGCGAGCCATTATTTTTTCATACGAGTATGTTAGTATATAGGTATAGTAGGTACGTATCATATCCTCCAATGAGTCGGGATATAGGTATATAGAATAGAGTAGTATCGGTTTTTTTTTAATCTATATTTTTTGATATTTTCAGCGAGTAGTCCTGCCACAGAAAAGAGCAGCATTGGTTCTTGATCGCCTATTAATCGCTTTACAAAAAGCACTACACGAAGAAAGCGCGAACCAGCAGCGTCTCGACTCTGATAGAGATGGTCCCCGGACGGCGCCCTTGCGTCTAGTTAACATTGAATCTAGCGATGTGGTAAGTTTCTCTGTCCACAAAAATGGACCTTTATCGCAGATTAGTATAGATTAGGTAACTTACGCCATTTTCACCATCGCCGACTAACGTTTAACCACGGCGTTTAACTGAGGAATTTTGATATTTTGGCAGATTTTCACAACAAAAACTGTCAGAACTCAGAAATTCTGTCAGAAAAAGTTATGGCTCAGTTAAACCTTACTTGGCCATTGGTGAAATAGGCGCTAACCTTATGAAATAGACGATCTTCTAGTAAGTCGCCGGTAACCTCTAAACACATGTGGCACAAGACTAGTTTAGAAATCTATGCATGAAAATTGAAGACCTTTGTCCACTAGTGGAAGTCTATTGCTTGAAACTATCACATAACTCTCTTCTCCATTGAAAGCCGTCCTCTTGCGAAGGTTGACTACCAATAAAGCAATTTCAACTTAAGAAACAGCCTGCTCTAAGTAGGTAATTAACTGATGCTTCTTACAAACCATTCGATGATGTGCCCGCGACTTCTAAGTCTAATACACGTAGATTCAGGTTTTTTTGAAAATCACCTGGAATCTGTAATATTCTGCGATATAAAAATCCTATTCAAAATGCTGATTAAATGCAAAACTTAATTTTATTTTATTAGCATCATGAATCATGATTTCAGGGAGTAAGATATGAAGTTCTGTGATCGAGTAGGTACCGCAATTACTTACGCAAATCAATCAGGCATAGGAAGTTCCAAAGATTAGCCCGTTCTAACCATAAACATGGTATTACTTACTACCGGTTCTAACCAACATACAGAAAGAAAGACATACAAAAATTAAAAGCGTTAGTTAGTTATTGTTCTAGTTTTCAAAATCACAGACATACTTACTTCAATTTAATTTATTTGTATGGATTATAAGTTTTTATTTTTCAGATGGGACTTCAAAGACGCGGACAATCTGCGGGCAGAGGTCGCGTGCTTCGGTGTTACTTCAACGCTGTTACTTGCTTTTAACACAATATAACCCATCATGAGGCTAATTTAATTAATATCTCCTTCTGTTAATATCACAAAACAAATATTTCTACTTGGCTGCAAACTAACGTACTTCAAAGAATTAGTTTTGAATATTTCTGCGTTTTTATATTTGTGAATATAATAAACATATTATTATAATGAAATTATTATGACGTATACAATAAATTTTTCTGGTTTATGATTTTTTATAGAAAATCCTTTTTCAGACACAGCCTTAGACGAAGTATTTACAACGTCATTGTTGCGAAATTCAACGTTTTTTTGCATCCATTAAGTTACTCGTAAAATTTTTGTTATTGATCATGCTCAGTCAAGATAGATTAAAAAGTAATTCTAGTAATTAAGACTTCAGGGAGTCCGGGCTTATCTTAGGCAAGCAAGTCAAAATTTTCCGAGTTGATTGCACTTAAAACAATTAAATACGATTAACGTTCTTAAACGGTGAAAGAAAATATCGTGAGGTAACCTGAAAGTGGTCCATAATGTTCTCAAATATGTGTATACTGTGAAGTCTGTCAAATGTCGGTAATTGGGCAGCGCGCAGCGTGTTGGACTGCGGCAACTATATGGCCTGAACCTTATTAATTCTGAGAGGACACACATGCCCATTGCCCAGTAGTAGGCCGGTGGGTGGTGGGTTGAGATGAAGTGAAGTGAAGGAAATATAATACCTAATATTATAATGGTGTATTAAAGAATTACCAAAACTCTAAACTCTATGCGAATTATTCAAAGTTGCATGTCTTTATAAACATATTAATCTGATATTTTAGACAAAGGTACTTTAGTCTAAATAGGTAATAATTATAAGTAACATCTTGCTGACGTTTTCTGTACCTATTTGAAATAGGTTCAAACGTAATATGATATGATGTATAGCAATAATAATATCAGACAACACAATATTATGTAATATCTAGTAAGATTTTGAATATCAAAGGCACAGTTCATTCCTCAGACTTCCTATTTCATTTTAAGTTAGAATTGTATATGAGTAGAATTTTTAAGAGATGTGTCATGTGTGCTCTTTGGGCATGTGCAGTAATAGTCATTAATGAAGCAAGATGAGATGGTGGCGACTGGCTAACTAAGGAATTTTACATGTTTGCTGTCGTATATGATTTAGGTATATGTTTACTATTCTCTAAATAGTCGACGTTTGACTGTCAACTTTATATTTTCTTTTCGATAGATTCGCTTATACCTTCGAAGAGATTTTTTTGTATGAAACGTGCGCTAATTTTGATGGCGGCTCCTATTTATCTTACTCTAAAGTGTTTTTCTCTGTCGCACCTACCAAGTTCGCCTCCAGTCCTTGAGAGTTGACAGAAAATTAGTTTTTTTAACTATTGCATAGCTTTTATCGCGGGCTTTGAGCGCGGCGACCGAATCAAGAAATTCCGTAACGAAAATAAACCTAACACCCCCCACTCCGACCGGCACAGCGGTGAGGCCTTGAAAGCCGTGCATCTTCTAATGTCGTTTCAGTTCGGCAGACTTCAGCACGGTGTTTGTGTGCGTGCGACTAGAAAATGCTATGCAATAGCTTTACCGCGGCAGTCCCCGCGTGCCACACGTATTTTTTATGTTGGTGCTGTTCGCTAGCGCACGTTCATTTCTTTGTATGGGAGTCCCGACTCTTATAACGTAGTGATTACTTTCGCTTTGATACGTAACTTGAAACTTCTCAACTTATTAGATTTTAATGCTATTTCTAAATTCTGAAGATTTTTCGAGAATTTTACAGAATAGTTGTAGTACACACACAAAAAATGAAACAAATACCTAAAATGAAGACTATTTATTTTATTCAAAAATACATTCTCTCGACCTCTGTTCTATGTAATTGCTTACTGATAAACTTTAACATAATAAGCTAAACAGATTGCCACTGAAAACACCAATTAAATTAATTATACAGTTGTCCATCAACTTGTGTTATGTTGGGGCTTGTTTATTATTTTTGTTTGTATAATCTGATAACCATAATCCGTTTTAGTTTCTAATGTGGACATAACAAACACGTCTACGTATTTTAATACGTAAACTGTTTGGTCGTCCATTGTTTTTTGACCTCGACGTCAAAACAGAGGACATTGTACCAATAGCATTTTTCATCCATCAAGGTTCTCCGAACCCTGTCCCTGAAAAAACCTTATAGAGCTGTTAAGTCTCCATAAGCTTTCGGAAGATGGCGCTATGCGTCATATAATTTTCAATATAGAAACGGTCCCAACTTCGTTTGCCTTTAAAAAGTACATAAATATAATTTATGCATATAATCTGTTGAAGTCAGACCAGCATCTCGTTAGTTTTTTTGTTTCTTTTCCATTCCATTTTAATCATAGACATTTTGAGTTGGAAGTGGGGCCTCAAATTCAATGATGAAGTCTCCAGTAGAACTTGGTACAGTACTCAACATGTCAATTCATAAGGGGAAGTTATCTACCAAAATCCCCGCAGTTTTTTTAATAATCATAATATTATGAGCACAATAACAGGCAGTTATTTCCTTTCCTATAATTATTATATTATAAATAATTGACGGAAACTTCAATTATATAATATTATGTTACAGTCAAAACTCATAACCAGCTAAAACCAGTTTTAACTGCGAAAATCAGCCAAAAGTGGTTCATCACACAAAATTTATCTCACGCGACAAGGCTTATTAAGCTCTAGCTTATTAGAGCAAATAAATAATCTCTGCACTTAGGTAATATTTTGACGAGAGCCCATGTCATGGTCATAGTGTGGCTTTAATCAGCTGGAATTAGCCTAAAAGGCAGCTTAACATAATTTTAGAATCATTGGATGCCTTCAAAATAGCTCCAATTTATTATACTATTATATTTCATAAAATGACCTAATTCTGCCAAAACAGAAAAAAATTGGTAGTAAGTGACGATGTAGTCTAAGATGGAAGAAGTATGACAGTATAATACTAAACTCCGTTTCTTAACTGCATCGAAGCGTAACACAACCGCTTAGTGGCAACGGCATTACCTAGACACAATTTTGGAATGATAAACTAAAATATTGTCCTTGCTAACACGAAGAACTGACAAGTGATTTTCATTAATTATAAGACCAGTATTTAATTAAAAATCCTTTGGAAACTTCTTGATTCCAGGAAAAAAGTAGCCTATGTCCTCTTCAGAATGCAACCCAAATTATCTATACATATAATAAAACAGAAACGAAACCAATTCTGTACATGAAATAGATTCAAAAAAGGGTTTTTGCTTCTAATTGTGTTCAAGATACAGATATCAAAACAGAAGCTAAATTTTTTTTTGTCTGTTTGTCTGTTTGTTTGTCCTTCTTTCACGTAAAAACTACCGCACAGATTTCTACAAAATTTTATACCGTGGTAGCTTATTACTCGGGTCTACTTTTTATCCCGGAAAATCAAGGAGTTCCCGAGGGACTTTAAAAACTAAATCCACGCGGACAAAGTCGCGGGCATCAGCTAGTCTCGGAATAAATGTAGTCTGTTATAATTCTCTACCTACCTATGAAACTTCTATCGAAATTGAGCCACACGAGCACTTGTAAACGTCATATAATCAGCTGCGATAGGCTACTCTTTATGTCAATAACAAAAGGCGGCTCAGAATGAAGAGGTGCATACTGGAACCTTCAGCACAATATGATGTCCACTTATCTGCAACAAACGTCGAGGAACAATGATCTTCAACGTTGAAAAAAGCGATGTAGAGATGTAGCTCTCCATTCCTATCACGTGAACTAGATTGAAGTGTAAATGAGTGTTATCTACGAGAAGATCTTCAAATCTGCAAAACATGTAAGTAGGTTGAGAAAGTATTAGCTCTGAAAGAGCATTAAGAATGCAAATGTTATAATCCGAAAGAATTGATTTTGCCATTAAACAAATTTAAACAGTGTGTAAAACACATTTAATAATAAGTAAAGGCTAACAATACGGTTAGTGAATTTCTTAATGACAACTGGTTGAGGTTGCTTGAAAGTAATCGGCTTTGCTTCAGCTGTCCACAAGATAGATAAGCTACATTTTGTAACATTTCTGTTTTGAAAAGAGCAACTGCTGATATTTTTGCCGGCTCTTCTCAGCAAAATCAGCTTTCCGAATCAGTGATAGATTCTTGACTTGTCATAAGAGCCACAATTTGGCCTACATTAAATAAATAAATTTGAATGGTATAATGTACCTATAATATGAGTTATCTATTATATAATAGTCGCGCTACTTTATGATAAACTTCATACTAAGAACTTCTGCTTTAGAACTACAGTAAAACTAGCTGACCCAGCGAACTTCGTACCGCCAACAAAAATATTTAGGGGTCACCCTTATCATTTAGGGGTATGAAAAATAGATGTTGGCCGATTCTCGGACCTACCCGATATGCACACAAAATTTCATAAAAATCGGTCCAGCCGTTTCGGAGGAGTTTGGTAACAAACACCGCGACATGAGAATTCTATTTAATAGATAGTTTAGGAGTTACAGGTGAGGACATCCAGCTCATGGTAAACTAAATGCAAAACTAAATAAGAGAAGTGGAACTAAAAACGATAAATTTTTACACAAAAGCATTGCAGTTGAAGGACTTCAAGGTATCGTTCCGTTTTACCTTTGATTTTGTAGTGATATCCATGCTATAAAAATAAACTGGTAATCGTATTTAATAATGTGCAGGTACCTAGTTCTTAGTAACCAAATCTATTAAAACTGTAACTGGACCTATACTTTAAATATTATTTGAAAATATTAATTTGACTACGCTTTATTATGGATACCCCAAAACAATTTTTAGGGTTCCGCACAAAATGGTAAAAATGGAACCCTTATGGTGAGACTTTCTCCGTCCGTCTGTTACAGTCGATTATTTGATAGTTCCTAAAGCTACATGTACACAAATTTGGAATAGTTGTAAAAAAGTGGCCCAACATCATTGGGATAAAAAAATCAAAAATTATTTTTAGTTTATTTAAAAAAGGGGGGGAAATCGGGGGTTTGAAATTTCAAATAATTATACTTGATAAATGAAAAGCTTTAATGAAGGGAAAACTGTATTGTTCAAAAGCGAATACAAGAGGATATTAATTTAGAAAAAAAAATATGCTACGTAATTCTAACGTTCAGAGCAGTTCAAAAGTAACAACAGACAGATTGACAAAAGTCAGTGCCAATGCTTAGGTGTTGTTTTTTATTACAATAATACTAAACGGGGTATCATATAATATGGGTAATATGATATATGAATTATAGTCTATAGAGGTTTATATATATTTTACAGGAAAAATAAAAACAACGCTCTAACTAGCATAGTTGGAGTTTACTCCTTAAGAATCTATTTTAGCAGCCCGGTATGAGAAAAATCCGGACAGTAAAATCAATTTATCAATGACCTTGTTACGTTTTTCACAACGTTGAAATTTCTACCCTAACGGTGAGTAAATAAGGTTGGTTTTCGCTTGAGTTGTCGAATGCCCGCGTCACGTTTTTCACAACGATGCAAATTTCTACCCTACCCGAGACCTATAGAAGACCAACCTTATTTACTCAACGTTAGGGTAGAAATTTCAACGTTGAGTATGAAGTAAACTCCAGTTGTGCGTCGTGCTGACACACACAAATTTTTTTTTATATTAACAATAAACCTTTACAAAGAAAGTTAACGGTGAATAAGCAAATCAATATATTAGTATCGTATATATTACTAGTAGTAGTATATATTACTTTTACTGCTGGAGTACGGAACACTCGGTGCGCGACTCCGATTCGCACTTTTTCGGTTTTTTTTCACTTTGTTGGCTGTCTGTCTGTCTGAAGGCATAGCGATAGCTGATACTCCGTGTCAACATATAGGATAGCTTTTATTCTGATAAACAATAAGGTTCTTTCGGGTTAGGAGGTGAAAGTTTTATCGATTTTATTTCATAACTCCGTCTTTGAACGGATTTTAATAATTGTCTTTTTATTTGAAACTGTTATACACTATCAGGCATGTTTTGTCTCATTTTGATCTTCACGGATCAGCAGCAAGTCACTCGCAATAAGAGATAACGATCCAATATAATTATTATGTATACCGCATATAAGAGAATCTTAGCCATAGGCATTAATTACAAATAGACTAAATAATTAACCTCCAGGCCTCAGATGTTTGTACCATTGTGTTTGTTTTGTAGCATACCCGTGCGAACTCGGGGTATACCTATATATTAATATAGGAATGTATAATATATGGAACACAATCCCGCTGTGCGTATTATTGATTGTAATTACTTATATTCATAACAATTCTCATAGCATCAAACGTTTTCGTGTCCCGATTCCTGTAGGCTTAGTTTAGTAACATTTCTCTAAGTTATCCGATAATGTCTTTTACTTGTTGTAACTCGGCTTGAGTTACGGATAATGGCAGTTAATCGTCGATGTGTAAAGACCCGTTGATAAAATTCCAGCGTGAAACGAAGCACTTTGCGGTCGCAGTCGGTAATTAATCAAATTAATTTGTGGAATTTCGAAATTTTATCATCAAGCGGCTTGTTAATTAATTAATCCCGACTCCCACTTGGCTGATTTTTCAATTAATAAGGAAGTGTTCATTTGATAACAATTCAGTTAATTACTTAATAAATAATTAATTAATTGTTTTAGGATTAAAGAATTCAATTAAATTTCCTTAAATGTTCAATGTTTGTTTGAAATGTGTTTTTTTAACTATTTATTTTTTTGTATTTCTATAAAATGAATGAGCGTTTTTATTTCTCGATATTATAATTTTCAAGGTTCCTTCGAGGCCTGCATCTGCCTCTTTGAAGTTACGTAGCTGCTAAGCGTAAACACTTGCTACGAAATGTGAAAGCTACATATATAATAAACATACATACGTAGTAGTGTTCACTACTATTGCTGGTGTTCCCATCTCTCGTATCAAGAAATATTTATCATGCTCTGTAGTGATTTAGATTAGTCTTATGTTTTTAATTAGTTAAAAACATTTTATTCTTAAGAATAGGTATAATAAAATGCTTTTAACGTAATTAAACCACTAACTTTATTTAAACACAGAAAACTAAAAATGCAAGAATTGTCTTGGATTGTAGTGGATCTAACTTAAACTTGTGAAAAAGGGCTTAAAATAATATTTTAATATAATATTTAAAACAGAAAAATACAATTCTATTCTCAGTTACTATCAAATAGATCTTCAATGTGCATCCTCAACCTTTCAATAGCACAAATTCTCCCGACAAATAAGGATATCGAATATTGAGCTATTCGATATAATAATCACAATGTAACTTAATCCCTACGCTGATTGGCTGCAATATTACGGTATTTCGGTTTTCGATCTTATTACCAAAGTCTTCCAATGTATAAGACTTCTACTAACATACTCTACTAATGAACTATATCGCCAAGACAAGTCAAGCGAAGCACAAGGGCCCTACATTTTCTCGAAGTGCTTCATCGTTTTTTTGAACCCTCATATCTTGGGTTTGGATTATACCAGATAAACAAATTTCTTGGGATATGATGTGAATAGTATCTAGATTTATTAAACATATAAAGTTTCGATTAAATACATTCAATACGTTCCCACAAATATGGTTGATCGAAGCAGCAAAAGTAAAAAAAGTTGATTTTGTGAAGTTAGGGCTTGTAGAGTTAGGGCGTGTAGAGATAGAAGCTTGGCTCTACGTGAGATCTGATAACTTTTGACAGTGCTAGCCATATTATGGTCTTGTCTTGGCATCATTTTACTTGAAAATGTTTTTGGTGGGATGTAGTAGGTATACATAGAAGTCTTTGCTTATTACTAGTGTATTCTGATAGCGGAATCACATTATCCCAGTCAGTGGAACAAAGTAGCGGTGCATATTCCAACAAATGCCTGCAGAAAAGTTACATTAATCGTTGCTACAATCTCTATTGTAATGATTGCAATAAGAATATTGAAATAATTGACTCTTGC
Source organism: Oeneis ivallda (assembly GCA_029955525.1). Lineage (NCBI taxonomy): Eukaryota > Metazoa > Arthropoda > Insecta > Lepidoptera > Nymphalidae > Oeneis > Oeneis ivallda. The sequence continues at coordinate 13,424,536 of JARPMR010000016.1, read as the reverse complement.
ATTTTTCTCTTCTCCAGTTGCCACAAGGAAAATATTCATGGCAAACAATGCCAAAAGCTAATATTTTTTTATTACTTTTCACTAGAAATTTTTGCAGCAATAAGAGAGCACTGACTTTAGTAATCAAGAAGTACGATACCTCAAGATTTCAAGAACTTTCTTAGGAAAAGAAACCTTGCCACACGAACATGCAGATTGACCAGATTACAGATTTCCTCATTGAGATTACAGATTAAAGATTCTCCTCAGTACACCTTTTCAGTCATTTCAGTAGTATGCCTTTTCATCCACACATTTCGAGACGAGTTGAACTATTTATTCATATACCTATAGATACTAAAAATCGTGCTGATGAAGTAATGTGTATTTCTGCAGCGAATTCTAAAATTATAAATAAATCCGGCGCTCGGCTCTAACATATGATCAGTGGGTAACTCGCAGGATACATTACGATCGTACTGAAATGCAAGATGAAGTCAGGGCAACAAGGCGAAAGTATTGAGTACAGGCCACCGGAGCACATAACAGGGATAACATAACTCGTTAGTTTACGTAAATTGTGAAGCTACTTCGTATAAATTGTAAATAAGGCGACATCCTACGTAAGCGAACCCACCGCGAGCGCGATTTTTATTAGAGTGATTGCAGAATGCAGACTGGCGTTGTTTAAACTAGCGGCACGCTATGATGGCCGGTTTGACACATTACAATAGTGATGCGGAATGTCAATTTATTCTCGAACAAAAAACAATTAAGTTTTGTTTTTGTACCTGATTAAATAGGTTTAATAAAACAAAAATGTATATGTTTATTTAATTTATTTGAACGAACTGAATATTTGAATGAAAATGAATATACATACTTTATATGCACACAAGAAACATATGAATACAAAAGATACCAAAAAAGGTGCCACAAAAGGCCATAATTAATCAGATTCGTCCATACTACTATTTTCACTGTCGTCACTGCTATCATCACCTACATTAATAATTATATGTTCGTTTTCTATAATATTATCTATTTTCACATCTCTTTCATAATCTTCCCTTATTAATTTAACAGTTCTATTCACAACCTTTTCCCAGTCTCCTTTAGTCACATGTTCACAAGCTTCTTCTAATAATTTTAGCATTTTTTTTGTGGTAAATGGGGGTTCTGTATTGTGTCTTGCAGCATATCCCTTAATTTGAGCCCACACCAACTCAATCGCATTATACTCACAATGGTAAGGCGGTAACCGTATAACTCTGTGCCCATGTTCTAATGCTATTTCGTCAATGACGTATCGGATCTTGGTTGGTTTGTTTTCTTTTAAAAGACGTACTAATTCCGCTTTTAACATATTCATGTTTGCATCTACGCCATTTTTACGAAGCCATGCGACGATATCAGCTTTCTTTTGGGATTGGGCAGGTGGCTTGTCAATTTGCATCGAGTGGTATGGGGCGTTGTCCATAATTATAATAGATGGTTCAGGGAGGCTACACAACATTGAGGTAAACCATTCAGTAAACTTTTCTCCATTCATGTCTTCATGATAGTCTCCAGTGGTTTTTGACGCAAAAGCCATGAGAGAACCTTCGACAAACCCGTTGATGGTTCCGGCGTGACAAATTATAAGTCGCGATCCTTTTCCTACAGGAACTTTGGAAGTAGATGCTGCTGTGTCATCGTTCCAAGAACGGCCTACAGTATGGTTAGCATTAAGCCATGTTTCATCCAAGAACACAACATTTTGCCAATTTTTGATTTCTTTCACTTGCCGTAAAAAAGTATACCTTGCCATCGCTATATCAAATCTTTCCATCAATATTTTGCGTTTGTTACATTTTTTGTATCGAAATCCAATGGTCTTCAAAATCTTCGTTAAAGAACTTTCCCCACCGAAGAATAATCCAGCTTCCTTCAGTGAATGCACCAACTTTTTTCTTGTTGGATACTCCTTCTGTAAATAGTAGCCGTAAACATGTCTTCGGATAGCATCGGCATCAAAGCTATCGATGCCTACGACTGGTTTTGCTCGTTTTCTCTTTTTTGGTGTGTGAAGTTTATTTTCTTCTGTGCCAGTCTCGCCATATTTTTTTTTAGTTATCCGTCTAACAGTTCGTTGTCCAATATTAAGCGCATCAGCTACGCGTTCAACCACTGACGTTATAGGTAAAATTGGCCCTCCATTTTGAGCTTCACGATCGAAATAGTTACGAAGGCGTATTACGAACTCACGTGTCTGACTATTTAGAACAGTTCTCTGCGTACGTTCGGTCATATCGACGAAATCCACAACAAAGGGCTTGAACAGAGTCCAAATTAACGAGCAAGGGTCAACAGTAATGCAGTATCAATATTTGAAATCCAAAGCCAGGTCAAAACTATATCACAATCGCATTGCACTGACAGTTTATACTTTTCGAAGCAACGTCAATTCGAAACTGCTTTGTTTTGCATTGAGCATTGACGCGAGTTTGCCGGAGGTAGTAGTTGTGCTAGCCAGCGATCCTATGTGACGATCGTATTAGATTCCATTTTTAAAAATTTTCAATTTAGAAAACCAAATGCCGAGTTGTGGTATATATCATATAAAAATAAAAATTTTACCTTTTGTATGAAACAGCTGATATTTTTTTGCGATTTCAGAGGTTTGTCCACATAGTGAAAATTGTTCATATTCACAAGTACATTCACCCCTTAAATGGTGCAAACTGATTTTTCTACACTTGTATACATTTTAGAAATCAATTTAATAAATAAATTTTGAGTCCTAAACCTAAAACTACATTCGATAAAATTTATGAATCTCTGCACATCACTATCGTCAATAAAGTAATACAATTATTTCCTTCAAAGTCGTTATCAATTAATACGGAACTTCATGAGCGGACAAACGTCAAACCGGCCATCATAGCGTGCCGCTAGTGTAGTGCGTGTAGACCTATGCCACACGCGCTTCATTTTTGCACACATTTACATGCGTGCCTATGATGCCATATGCGCATCATAATATTTTGGTGGGGCCCCCTGACTTTTTACGATCTTTTTTGGGGAACTGTTAGCGGGGAGGGATATAGTTAAATATAATATGGACACTAGGCTCATAATGTTATTATATGAAGGTATACATTAATTAATGTATTGATATCTTTCGAGCTTTGTAGATCTAAGGCGACGTTTTCGCACAGGCGAATCGCCGCGCGACGCGCGGTGCGTCGCTCGCTCGCTTCTCGCTCGCTCTATTTTCAAGAATTCGAACGGGTTTTAGTAATAAATATAGTCGAGAACGAAGCTGAAAGTTTTTGGAACGTAAGTTCCTTATCGCGCGGTACGGAAGGGGGCTAGACGGAAAAAATTAAGGAACCGACACTCGACATATTTTTGAAACCGACACTTTTTTGTTGAATGTGAATTTTGCATTATGTTCGGTATTTTCGCGATACATTTCGCCTAATTTTTATAACTTATAAGTTATAAAAATTAGGGAAAGGTTCCACATGTAGAAATTGTTTAAAATAAAATTGAAAATGGAAAATTCGGTCTGTCGAGCTGGGATTCGAACCATCGACGTTGAACTTTTAGGCGACTGCCGGAGCCACTAGGCTACAAAAAACCTAATGTTGTATCGCGAAAATACCGAACACAATGTAATCGAAAGGAACTACGTTCCATCCGGGTGTCCCTTGACACCTCTCAAGTTTTTTTTTTAATTTGAAGCAAATTTAAAGAAAGTAGGTACTCCGACCTCTTATACTCCAAACTGAAATTTTACTTAGAACTTTTTCAATCATAAGATTTTTTTTCAAACCCAAGTTATTACTTATTGGAGTGGACTAATCTTATGACTGAAAAAAATTACAAAATTAGGTACCAATTCAATAAGAAGTGATTTGGGGATATAATTTAATAATCTCACAATGATGTATGGAAATAGCGTCCAAATTACATTAAAATATCAGTAGAACTGTTCGCTTTCTCCAATTTAGTCCAAATCCTCATGACACGGCAGTTCGCTACGGTGATGTAGGCAATGGACATGGGTCCATAATGGATGTAGGAACACAAGAAGCTGCAAGTTTTGTAAATTATTGCGCCGCATCGCCAGCCACCGCCGCGTCGTATTCGCACTGAGCTCGCATAAGTAGGACGACATCCCGCAACCTACGCTATGTTATAGAAAGTTTCTAATTAAGTACCTACTTATTTTCTTGTCACACCAATTGTAAGTTTTCACCTTTCAACAAGGAGATTTTATTACATTCTTAAATAAGTAAAAATTACTTATGAACAGAAAATTATCGTCAGCAATAGGTACTAATACGTATAATGCAGGCCATACACGATCAAGTTTACCGTCAAGTTTGCATGATACTTGATGCGACCAATTTGCAGTGCGTCGCAGGCCATACACGATCTTTACCGTCAAGTTTGCATGATGCCGCATCAGTTTAAACCTCACTAACCGTCACCAGTGATGGACGACGACGCGTTCTAAGCCATGATAGGCCAAATAATTACAATATCATAACATTGCTGCATGAAAGACACAACTTATACAGTTAGAAAGAGCTCAAAGGTCCCTTCTTAAGGTAATGTATTTCAGACCGTACAGATACCCAACACATAGTTTATACACTACAGCTAAAATACTAACTATAAGACAACTATACATTTTGCAAACAATAGTTCGGGTGCACCGTACGACACCATACAACAGATCGCTTCAAAATAAGCGACGCGACGTGACTATGCGGTCATAAAGACATTCCCCTGTAATACTAAATTTGCAAGCAGACAGTTCAAGACTAAAGCGCCCTATTTATATAATAAGATAAATCATGAAGTTGGTCGAATGTACACACACACACACACACACACACACACACACACACACACACACACACACACACACACACACACACACACACACACACACACACACACACGAACACATATACACACACACACACCTTACTACCTAAATTTTTGTATTGTTTTAATTTTTTTTTACTATTTCGTTAGTACCTATATAATAACGTAAGCGACGGAGGAAGAGCAGGAATCCCGAGCCACAGGTTTAATTTAACTTAAATCGGGACTCCTGATACTATTGTATACAGAATTTAGTTTTGAAATAAATCATTTTCATTTTCATTATGTCAAAATTATACCTACCTAAAAATATAGATTAATAATATCGCAGTGCTAATGTAAAACTTGATGTGCTGCCCATGATTTTTTACATAGGTCTAGCTAGATAAAGATAGAGTGACATATAGGCTACTTTTTATCCCGGAAAATCAGAGTTCGAACGGGAATTTTACTTTAATCCACGTGGATGAAGTCTTAGTTATAAGCTAGTTTTGAATAAATGGCTTTGACTTTGAATAGGTATATGAACTCCTAGGGCGAAACTACAACACTGTGTTGCGACGACGCACCGCAAGTATTTATTACGTCGCACGACGTATCGTAATAGGAATACGGTAGCGAATAGCTTGCGATGCGGCGCCGTTTTTGCGATGCGTCGTCACGCCAAATTGTAGCCTCGCTCTTACCCGTTGTGTTAAAATTTATTTTTTATTTGCCACATACATTGCTCATTCCTATATAAATTAATAAAGTCATTATTCTGCGATATGGCGCTCATTATCTGCCGATGCCGACTGTCGTCATGTATACTTGACCGCTCGCACACACGTTCAAGTTTTCATGACGCTTGAAGCTTGATCATATTGGAAGGATGAAAATCGATTTTTGCTTCAAGTAAACTTGTCATGTATTCTTGTCATGCTTGACAGCCATACACCGTCGAGTTTGCTGGATGCCGCATATAGTATCGTGCAAACTTGACGGTAAACTTGATCGTGTATGGCCTGCGTAATAGTACCAAGTCTCAAAACTAAGAAAAATATTTTAACGCAATAACGATGAGACTGACATTCATTTTACATAATTACTAGCTGACCCAGCGAACTTAGTACCGCCAACAAAAATATATAGGGGTGGGTCACCCTTATCATTTAGGGTTGTGAAAAATAGATGTTGGCTGATTCTCTGACCTACCCGATATACACACAAAATTTCATAAAAATCGGTCCAGCCGTTTCGAAGGAGTTTGGTAACAAACACCGCGACATGACAATTTTATATATTAGAGAAGCATAGAATACATGCAATATTTTTTATATTCCCAATTTTCGTTAATTGAGTATTTGAAAATATGCCTTCTTTTAAAGATACGTAGATTGTCAGTGGCGGAGAACGTCTGACACATTTTTTTTTATTTTGACGATAGGCACATTTTTTATGTTTCTAGTGTTTATAATCCTACCTTTGTCCGCATCAGTCTCGATCTAAGCTGCCGCCGCATATTGCAGGGAATCAAGGCGAGATATAGTCCACAGGAAGCTCTTCAGTGGAAGGAGGTCACAACCTTCAATAATGAGGAATACGATATGCGAGTACGACGCATAAAAGAGATAATAATTATGTAGAATGTACATATATTTTTATTGTTATATTAAGCCTTAAGGGTATGTTTTACAATCGCCGAGTACCGTTTAACCAAGGAAATAAATTTCCGTTTTGATAGATTTTATATTACGTATAGTAGGGGAGCCCAAGCGGGGATTTCGGGATTTACTAAAGCGCGGCAGATTAATATACAGGGGGATACCTTGTACCCGGTAAAGTACCTCCACGAAACATGAGGCACATATATAAGGCCGCCCGTGAAGGATACAGGATCAGATTAGTAAAAAAAAATTGACCATCAGAAATTCTCGAGCGCGTCAGATTAAGGTAGGGTGAGTTAATTACATCCTAAAAAGTATATATTCCACTAATCTGACAATTTGAGAGTGACGTAAAGAAAGGGGAGGGCAACAAAGTTGTAAAAAAAAAACGTTATCTCGACATTCTCGAGCGTAGCTAAATTTTTTTTTATTTTGAAGGAAATAATTCAAGAATAATGAAAAATATATAATCTGACGATTTCCGCAAGCCGAAATAACAAAAATTCGTCGATAAAGTTAAATGCGTGCAGCTGCGTGATGCCTACATTTCCTTCTCCGCGTTTCTATTCCTCTCTCACTCTTTCTCTATCTATTACTCTCTCACTCCGTCCCCACTCTGGTTTCTGCTGCCATGACGCCATCACAGCTGATCATAAAGACTCGTTCGTAGCATGCTGTTTACAACGTGTTTCCAACGTTTTGGATTTTTTTGTTATTTTAATATTATTTGTGTGAATTAAAAGTTATAAATATTTAATATGAGTGATATAAATTTAAAATGTGTATTTTGTGGTGAAAGTACCTCACAAAAAACAATAAAATTTACGGTAAAAACATTAAAAAAATGTGTAAATATTTTGGAATATCGTCGAAGCAAGCCGGTTTTCCGACGGTCTCGAGGAACATATGATGATCTCGAATTGTCGATGGAATCATCATTAAATGATTTATATCACGCACAGTGCTATAAATTATTTACTGCAATTAAAAATAGTGTTCTATGAAACTTCTATCAGACTTTCGAGCTGAGAGAGCTCAAATGCATAGAAATATTATTTCTTTGAACTCAGCGAGCTCAAAATATCACATAAATTATATTTTGAGCTCAAAAATGTCATAAGTACAATTTTAAGCGCCCAGGAATGGAATTAGCGGGAAGTTGCAGGGATGGCCTTTAAGGTGAACCGTTTTTCTAATTTTTTTTGTCAGATCAGTTGAATCCCTCTAGATAATCGTCAGATTATGAGACAGTACGTTTAGAACATAAAGATGAACCATATATATCTTAATCTGACGCGCTTGAGTATTTCAAAATGGCGAATTTTTTTTGCACATTATGAAAATGGCCGCGAGTTTGCGTCCCATCGAAATTGTCAGATTAGTGAATGAGAGCTTTTTTTTGGTGCACTTAACACTCCCTTAGAAAATCTGACGCGCTCGATTAAATTTTTTTTTTTTCATTTTCAACCCTTACATACAACCACCCGCATCATGCAAACGATCAGATTAACATACGTACATTATTAACAATACGTAGGGGATTGATGCTATCAATATCTGACGCGCTCGAGGATGTCCATGCAACAGTTTTTTTTTACATATTTAAAAATCTATAGCCGCTTCCCCCACCGATGTAAAGGTATATATCATATAACATTTTTTTCTTCTTATCATCTAAGCTTTGCAACCCAATAGGTCTTTACGACGCTCGAGTAAATCCCCATTTAGCATCGTGGGCTCCCCTACTATAGAAATAGATAGGAATGAGCTTTACATGTCTTTCTTTTTTCTCTAAATACAATAAATCGCTCAAAGAATTTTAAATTAATGGAACAGTACTTTCCTGAGTTTTTTTCCATTCGCCTAATAGGATTTTGATCAAACCTTAATTAATGTAATAAATTATAGGCATTAGGACCTCACAGATTGAGAAGCAAGCACTATTTTGTGCATAGAACTCGGAGGAATTTAATAGAAGTCAGTAAGATGGATCTACGGATTGACATTCCATGCGGAAATGGTTTAAGGTCTTTTTAGGGTTCCGTACCAAAATGGTAAAAATGGAACCCTTATGGTGAGACTTTCTCCATCCGTCCGTCCGTCAGTCACAGTCGATTATTTTAGGAACTTGAAATAGTTGTTTATAATAGTGGCCTAACATCATTGGCATAAAAAAAATCAAAAATTATTTTTAGTTTAATCAAAAAAGGGGGAAAATCGGGGGTTTGTAATTTCAAAGCAAGATAACTATACCAAGTGGGGTATCGTATTAAAGGGCTTTTCCTGTACTTTCTGAAACAGATTTTTATTTATTTTTATATATAATAGTTTTTGAGTAATCGGCCAAGATGTCGAAAAAAATACCGTTCCCCCCCCCCCCTTATCTCCGAAGTTTACCACTCGAAAAATCTGAAATAATTATGGTCAATAGAAGTTTATGTATATTTTACAGGAAAAATAAAACCAACGCTCTACCTAGTATAGTTTTTTTTTATATTAGCAATAAACCTCTACAAACAAAGTTAACGATAAATAAGCAAATTAATATAATATTATCGTTTTACTTTTACTTTTGGAGTACGGAACCCTCGGTGCGCGAGTCCGACTCGCTCTTGGCTGGTTTTTTTATTATAATATTAAATATAATATATTTTTGGCGTTTTATTACCTTGAGATTTTATGCTGAAATAGGACTAACAGCTATATTTTAGTACATAAATAAGCCTTTTTAATATTTATCAAATTAATGGAAGAACCTTAGTCAAAAACGGGAATTTCCCTTGTATACATCTAAAATCTAGCTATGGTAGGAATATAGGAAAAGGGGATGATATTAAAAGGTGAGTAGTTAGTAGTTACTTACCTTTCTTGCTTAAAAAGAACATTTACAGCCAATTGAGCTGTTACCACTTACCGCGTTGTATATCTGAGCTTTTTCTTGCGTAACCAATTAAGCAACAATTCTTTCACGATTTGAGGTAATCAAAGTGATGTATTACAACGAGAAAGAGGGTGTAATTTTTTTCTAGTGGTTTTTATCATATGTAGGCAACTGAATGATTTTCGCAATAACAAAGTTGTATGGCAGCTCATCCAACAGTACACAATACTGTATATTAATATATACTGTAATATTACACAGTATACTTATTATATTTGCAAATTACAATAATGCAGTGTTATTATAATTTGGTACATTGGTTTAAAATTAATACCTTCTTAATATAGGTCTTTTGTTTTAAAAAGTAGCAGCTGCCGGATTCTTTTCTGTTTTTCTTTTCTTTTTCTTTCTTGCCGGATTTTCTCCGTCAGAATCTGCTTTTAAACTGTAGCAGTGGTGATATTGTATGTATTTAAGTACCTAATATTTTATTTCAATTTCTATGATTTAATACTAATTTTTGGTTTAGTGTACAAGTACCTGGCCCAAGATGAAATACCCCTTTAATTATGAGGTCAACTGAAAGCCCATTTAATGAAAATCATCGGAATCATGACATTGGTTTGTTCATTAGTTTATGTAACGATGTGTCTAACTTCGAAGTAAAATTAGAAAATGCGTGTACTCATACTGAATTAGGTACTGATGAAGTTTCCTATACATTTAGATGTACTGAATAAACTCGTTATAAAGAAATCTCTTTCAATACAATATACCTACATAGTACTATAGGTAGATATATTCCGTAGCGGCGTAGCAGTTCTTTTTTAGGGTTCCGTACCCAAAGGGTACCAACGGGACCCTATTACTAAGCCTACGCTGTCCGTCCGTCCGTCCGTCTGTCAGCGGGCTGTATCTCGTAAACAGTAATAGATAGACAGATGAAATTTTCACATATTATGTATTTCTATTGCCGCTATAACAACAAATAATAAAAATTAAATTAAATTAAAAAATTAAATAATATATTTCCCTAAAAGAGCGAGGCACGACTCGCACTTGGCCGATTTTTTAACCTAGCATTTAAATTGTAACTCGGTTTTGATTTCACCAACGTCCAGTGACGTTTAACCGAGGAATGAATTGGGCGTTCTGACAGTTTTTGTATTGAAAACCTGCAAAAATATCAATTTTACGCTCGGATAAGACTTATTTTACGTTTGCGGCGCGGCCCATAGAATGATTCCACGATTTAAGGTTTGCACGCCCATATTGTGGTTTACTGGTAAAAACATCAATTACTCATTTTTGTTGAATTGCTAGACACCCGAGGGAATTTAAATTGGTTTAAACTTATATTGCTCTACTCCAATTTCAAATTTAAACCTACCAATGGCGACCTTCATTCGTTAATTGCCCATAATTCCCCTAAGAAGATATCGGTGTTTGCCAAACTATGATATTTTAATTTTTCTTTATTAATAATATACCTTACTTTTTTGCTACAATATCTACTTAGTACCTACATATTTAAAAATTTATAAAATTTTAGTGGATAAATCGACTTGCGCGCATCTTTCCAGAAATTATCGAAATACTTACACAGTTTTATTTTATTAATTAATACCTAATTAATAAAATAAATGACTTATTGCTGCCGTAATATAAGGTTTTCCTCAAACTTATTGTCGGCAAAAAAACATTGTATTGCAAGTTTTACCTTAATTACCAATAGTAATAACACGATTTAACGATAACGAACACGATTTCACGTGTAATAACACGATTTCACGATTTCATAAGATTTTAGACGTAAATTCCGTGTTGAAGAAGGTTAGGTATATGTATAAGGTGTAAGGTTCATACTCGTACTTAATTTAAAATTTATTATAGGTATATCAAAAGATTAGCCTAGCGAAAACCTTGATCTAATAGTAAATTATATTTAGTACCTATCTAATTGTTTGTTGTTGTTTCTTTTATCTATATCTGTATTCTTAACTTTTTCTTGTGGCATACCAATAGTGTTTTAAGGAAAATAATATGCATGTTTAATATGAATAAAACAATATGCACATTACATAATATAATATCTTTACTTAAAAGGAAGGTACTTAAAAATCAATTTAATCAACAATACTTGAATGGGAGAAAACTATCCTAAACGTCACGAATGTGTCTTTGGTTATCGTTAAGGTCCTCCTGATAGCACCTACTTCTAAGTATATTGGAAAAAGCACTCCTAAATTTGAGGTTTCCTGTAAGCCAAGTGATATTCAAAGTGCCAATTAAATGAGTAAGGTAGTTTGACATTTCATCGACCTGTAATTATGAAAACCCATTCACTTAAAATTTAATGTAGTTTATTTTATCGACCGAGCGAAGCGAAGGTCTCTGAGTTTACTTGAGTGAATTTGCACTTGTCCGTCCGTCCGTCTGTCAGAGCCTTATAACTTCTGAATTACTGAACGTAATTACTTCAATTTTAGATATGATATGTAAACCGATGGCCTCCAGCCGAAAATGGCTTAAAAAATTATAAAAATCTTTATTTCAGGGGGGCTCTCATAGAAGCGAATGCGAAGTAAAACATATTTTTTTGCATTTCATAGAGTTGCAGTACCTCATTTTAAAGATAATTTGGAACAGAGTACAAAAGTATTTTTTTTTATTTTTTTTCCTAAAATTGACGAAATGGGGGGCTTTCAAAGTGGAGATTGAATTCGAGGCTAGATCTCTAAAACCACTTTATTTTAAAACTTGAAACTTACACATAATTTGAGTTATATTCTGTACTTGAACAACAAATACTAAGATTAGATAAATATTATAAAGAAACGAAATTATTTAAGTTTTAATGAGCATAAATGTTATTAACAAAACTTCACTATACTGTTAATAGATGGCGCTGTCTTTAATATTGTAAATACAGTTTTGCGTCAGCTATTCTTATTTTGTCTATTACTAAATTATGTTATTCAATTAGCAAATTATTATCAATAAAAGTATCACGTTGTTTTTGCAAAAGTAAATCCGTTTCTATTTACAATAATTAGACGTTAGCATCTATTTACTACCGTATGATGGTACTGTGTCTATGAATGTAAAGATGAGCGCGCATCTAGAAATGCTCGCCGCAGAAGCCGCAAGCGCGCAGTCATGGCAGTTTATATTTTTTTTTATTATGAAATCGTATACTACGTAACACCCGTTCAGCGAACCAGCTGAATTTTAGTAAAATACTGTAGGCATACGCATCCCATCCACGAAAGCAGATGACGATTGACGTCATCAGATTCGGCGCGTTTTAATTACAATATAATATAGTTAAAACTACCTTATGGGAATTATGGGATACCGCGAGGTCTCAGTTCGGGGCGAACCACTAGTCTATCTATAGATAAAACTAGTAGGGCGCGTGGGTGTGCGGCCCGCAAGCGGACCACGGTTTTTCTATCGTCAAGTGGACTTTCCGGTCCTGATGATTTTCTATCAAATAACCACTCTTCCATCTTTTATACTCTCCGAGATAGATGCCGATGAAATTGGTATGGCCGCCATCTTGATTCCGCCATTTTGAATTTTTTTTCAGCTCATTTTTTGTTTGAGCACCTCCCACCTATCTACAATACCCTGGCCGTGCTCCTCACCCACCTTCCAAACCCTCGATCATCATTTGTCAGAATGAGAATTCTTTTATAAAAACAAATTTTGAAAAGGAATCGTATCAAAGTCTTGCATAGTTCTCAGCTTCTAGTCTATTCAATATTCGCCATATATTTTGTATGGAGAAAAAGAAATTCCACCATCTTGATTTTTTTTCTGTTCATCAAGTAGACCTTTGGGTCTTGATCATCTTTTTCCATCTTTTATACTCTCCGAGATACACACCGACGAAATTTGTATGGCCGCCATCTTTTTTCCGCCATTTTGAATTTTTTTTCAGCTCGCTGTCAATTGGATGAGGTTTCGAATGACATTTGTTCGAGCACCCCCCCCCACCTATCTTTAATAACCTGGCCGTGCTCTTCACCCGTCTCCGAAATCCAAAATCATCAGCTCTCTCCATATTTTTCCTCCAAATGAATTTTTGTCTTCTATACGAAACAATCGGTGAAAAAAAAAATTTTTATACAAAATTTTTCAGGAGAGGTGATCAATGAGTGAATCAGTCAATCAGTGAGTCAATCAGCCCCAGCAGCTATATATGTACGAGTATATTAAAGATAGTCACACAATAGGTAGATAGTCCACATTAAGTATTTAGTGCCAATTTAGTGTCAAGTGACGTTTTACCGAAGAATAAATTAGGCATTCTGACAGATTTTGTATTGAAAATACTGTCAAAATATAAAATTTATACAATTATGCATCAATTATATTAGTTTTTGGCAAATATGTCAAATACCCTTTGGGTCTAAAATTACGATCGTAAGCGTTCCCATTTTACTACCCATAATACAATACGATTATACCCATTTCATATACGTTTACGTATAAGTTCATTTTTACAAGTTACGTGCTATTTGTGACCACTGGGCCCTTCTGTATCATATTTTAACTAAGCGTTTTGAGTTTCTCCGTTTGTCTCAAAGGCTTAGGCTAGAATTTAGACAGAACGTTCACAGATAGCATATCATAAAAGGAGTGTAGGGATATCATAACTAGGCTAGGATTCCGGGAATATTTGGGATACCTGAGTAAAAAAACTGTTGATATGAAGGACATTAATGTTGATTAATGCATTCACTGCCTAACCGTGAACTTATTTCGACGTTTTCCAAAAAACGTTTGCATCACAAAGACGAAAATAAGTTACTTAAAAAAAAACTACAGTCATACATCTTATAAAAGCTCCACGAGGACAAAGACGTCAGCTAGTTCAAAATAATGCAGTTAGGTAAATGGTAATCGAATAGCTTTGTTTCTGTTTGATATTTAAAAGTTAAGCTTAAGCGGTAAGCTACCGCTCGCGAGCACGCAACAGATCCACTTTATCAAAAAAAGATTTGGGCTTTACTCTCACGTGAGAGATAAGCCGATTCGTTCATGTAAGCTGAAAAATACGTGCTTTAAATTTGAAATGCGTAAGGAACATTGATTTTATCGTATTATCTTATAGTACATTTTATTACAACACAATATCTACATCTATAATCTCTGTGGGTATAAGCCTGCAAGAAAATTTTATGAGTGGAAAAATGCGTCTATTATTTTCATTTTTCATTAGGTTGATACCGTAACACGAATCTTTTTTGAGTTCACCATTAAATAATTGTAAAATACATAGAATCTGCCTTTAATTTTCACTTGTTAGGGTTCCGTACCCAAAGGGTACCAACGGGACCCTATTACTAAGCCTACGCTGTCCGTCCGTCCGTCCGTCCGTCCGTCCGTCCGTCCGTCCGTCTGTCAGAGGGCTATATCTCGTAAACCGTAATAGATAGACAGATGAAATTTTCACATATTATGTATTTCTATTGCCGCTATAACAACAAATAATAAAAATTAAATTTAATTAAAAAAATTAAATTAAAATGGGTAGGTGGGTAGATGGAAATTTTTTAATTTAATTTTTTTAACGGAACCCTAAAAGAGCGAGGCCCAACTCGCACTTGGCCGATTTTTTTTTGTTTGTTTTCTAAAATCAGCCAGAGTAAATACTACGTTACAATATCTCAATGTTACAGAATATCATGTACAGGTACAATAAATTTCAATATACTTACAATATTTAAGTACGATTATATTTCTGACACAAAAAAATATAAGTAGGTAGTGCATACTTTAAATGTCGTCACCAGACACCGACCGACGGCTCTGCATATTGGTCTTCTGTAGGAACTCCGACTGTAGCCAACGGATCCCTGAAACTCGTTTGATGTCGCCTGCCCACTCACAATGTATTCTGTCAATTTAAGTTAAATGGTTCACATTTAAAAAAGAATTAATTGCAGACTCCATTGTTATATTGGGAGTTTATCTAATAAAATAAAAATAATACTTAATCGTACTATGTTCAGAAAATATGAATTAGGGAACCTATTCTAATCTATGTTCACAAGTAGAAAGGGCCTTTCATACCCTGCTGATACTATGAGCCCGTATGAGGGCGGTTCGTGGAAATCGTTTTTACAAGCCAAATATATTCGTAGTTATGTATAGCATGTAATGGACTCAATCAAATTCTCGTCAAATCTATAAAAGATTGAGAGCTATATACATCTGAACTAAAGGTTTGGAGATTTTGAATGAAGAATACAAATTTTTATTTTTTTATATTGAATTCTGAAAAGCCTTATATACTATTACAAAATTGTATTGCCTCTAGCAAAATTGATAAAGATATCAAATACGTTAGCTGTTTATGTGTAAGATGTATAAATAGTCTATTCCAGTAAAATATTTACAGTCATGATTCTAAATCATCAATCAATAATCCTTGTACATTATATTATGTTAGTAACAATTCCTTATTTTATGTTAGTAGGTATTAGGAACTTATAACCTACCTAGTACCTACCCATTTTTAACCCCCGACGCAAAAAGAGGAGTATTTATATAATAGGTAGGTTATTTTATGGCTAACTACCCTTTAAAAGCACTCAGGCATCCATTATAAATTATTGCGGTAGTCGTGTGTAACTGTTAGTATTAAATTTTATTGGCTCGAGCGAAATAGATGAAGCTATTAAATATTTAAGTTGGACAAGCATAAAACAACGTCTAATAAAATATCTGCATTTCTGTGTCATTAAAGTCTATTAAATATCGGTTATAGGACTGAAAAGTTTAAAGATATTGGTATATAACTACTTACGATGGCTTCACAGTTTTATAATTAGGT
The DNA here is from genome assembly GCA_029955525.1 of Oeneis ivallda. Taxonomy (NCBI): domain Eukaryota; kingdom Metazoa; phylum Arthropoda; class Insecta; order Lepidoptera; family Nymphalidae; genus Oeneis; species Oeneis ivallda. The sequence continues at coordinate 13,408,299 of JARPMR010000016.1, read as the reverse complement.
GGTCTGCGTGAAATAAAATATTCATCTCTATAAACAAAGAGATGATACTCGTAATCTATAACTATTATCTAGCCACGGCCATAAACAATACCACCACAAGATATAATTAAGCTACGTTTTGTGACATCTTTGATTTAAAAAGAACAAGGGCTGAGTTGCTTGCCGATTCAGCAGAATATGCTTTCCGAACCGATGATGGTAGAATCTTCAGTCTTCTGTTCAGTAGTTTTCAAGTGTATCCCGAACATACATCCCGAACATGACACGAGATTTTTATATATATAGATCAGTAAGCATATAAGGATGATTCATGACTATTCATGAGTCATGACTGGTACTAATACATTTTGTCATAAGGCTACATTATATTAGTTACAAAATTTCTTTAGTTTTGCAAAGTTGAGAGTATATTATTTATTGTTGGCAAAGGTTGCGAGAATGTACTTTAAATGGTTAATATCTACATTCCTCTACCTAGAAAGTTCCCGGCTTAGTTCCCAGTTATGTATTAATATCTGCATCGATACGGCAAAGCTATAAATCGATAAAACAATCTAAACTATCTTTAATAAAATACATAATAATAATAATACTCAACATTATGTTAATATTCCATAAAAAAAATAAGTATTTATTTATTTACAAAAAATGTGTATGTGATTTCGAAAGATTGGTTATTTGCAACACAAGTAAAAGACTTCAATCGAGGCTGCGACACGGCTAAACTAATTTTGAGGAAACTTTTCCAAGGCAACTTTGCAAGGACCTGACGTAATCGCGGAGAACAGCTAGTATTACGTATGATTTAATAAACCTGTTGTTTTATGACAAACTATAAAAATCCAGTTAATTGTCAAGTATTAATAACTGAGTTGAGAGGATTACTTCTAATAACACTCGCCCGGTGTTCTTATCGCAGCTGTTTCCCAGAACAGGTACCTAATCATTGCTCACCGTTTATACCCCAAATTGTTATTTAAGCCGGCTCTGTCAATATTATCGTAAATGATTGTTTTTGCCATTGGCTCACAGTCCTGTACATAATTCTTGTTTAATATTAAATCGGAAAAGGAAATAATGTACCTACCTAGGTACTACCTACCAGTACCCGGATGTGGTTCAATACAAAAAGTTAATTGAAGGTTAGAAGTTCTCAGAATAATGATTGTCAGAACCAGCAAAAAAAAATCCATCGGTTTCGTTAAAAGCGATTCAGGAATCATAAAATTTTGATAAGCCATAACTTGAGAACTATGAGGTCTATCTCCAAAGACTATCTCATTAAAAATACATATAATTTTGACTCTTTGGTCAGAATTTGCTATGCGAAAGAAAAGATATTATTATTACCTACAACAATTTGTTTGATAAAAATTATTCCAATCGCACCGATTTTTTTTATTTTCATCTAATATAACGAGTAGGCATAGTTAAAATTTCTCCTGATATCGCTGCTATTTCTTTCATCTCCCTTTCTTTACATTAGGTATAGTGAATTTATTTCTTTACTAGATGATGCCCGCGACTTCATCCGCGTGGATTAAGGTTTTTAATTTCCGCGTGAACTCTTTGAATTTCTGGGATAAAATGTAACCTATGTGCAAATCCTGGGTATGAGCTATTTCCATTCTAAATTTCAGCCAAATCAGTTCATTCGTTGTTGCTTTAAAGAGAAACAAACATCCATCCATCCATACATCCATCCTCACAAACTTTCGCTTTTATAATATAAGTAGGAGGTAGGTTACATTATAAATAATAAGCATCCCTGGTGCAAAGTGAGACACAGAGTGTTCACTGTCCTTTGTGAACCCTTCTGTGAACTCACTGTTTTGTTTTAGCCTGATTTATTAGTGCCAGACATAGCGTGAAATGCACGGGAACATTTCCGTTATGAAATGAGTTTGTCAAATTGGTCACTCTAATAGTATTAAACTGCATAATAACCCGTTAATATCATTCGGAAAAACAAATGTAGCATTATATAAATGCTATGCAATGCTCAAACACAATAGTTGCATCTGCCATAACTTGTTAAGGAGTTGGAAAAGCTGGTTGCAGCATCAGATCATACCATATAAACAACCTTTAAAGTCGATTACCTAAGTCTACCTAAGTAATACAAATAACAAGATCTCGTTGAAAAGAGAAAAAGAGAAGAATTTGAAGAAAGAAAAAAAAGTAGAACTGAAAGTCCTTCTTTCGAATGAAAAACGCATTAAAATAGATCCATCTGATCGAGGGCTTCAAAGACAAAGGCAGAAATCGCGGTTAAAACAAACTTTGCACCTCCTCGGCTTTACATAGAGCACGGCGATAAGTTTATTCCAGAATCAACTGTTTGTTACATTCGTACATTGACAACTGAAATGCTCGAAGCAAAAACATAAATAATAATAATTATTACATTGGAAACGGAATAGTATATTACACATCTAGGGCAGTAAAATAAGAAATGTCTCAGATGACATGTAATTGTTGTCCGAGGCGAAGCCGAGGTCAATAAACATGTGATCTGAGGCTTTCTTATTTACTGCCCGTGGTGTGTATACTATTTTTCTCCTCGACGGAGGCGGAAAGCAACATTTTCGTTTAGCGCAGCGGGAGGAAAATTGACGCTTTCCGCCCGGAGGTGAGAAAAATGTATTTCCTAAAGAATCGCACCGATGCAACCAGTTTCGTTTTGTGCTACTAGGTACAAATAATAACGTGTGTTGTTAAATGCAAATAGAATTGCTTGATTCAATCTGCTGCGACCACTTTCAAAATCTTTATAATTTAATACACTAAAAAAGAGAAGTAGATCTGGTTCCTATAGTCATAGTTCGAAGAGTTGATGGCCGTTGTGGTCCCAAGGTGCTGAAGTTGTGACCCGCACCGGGAAACGCAGTGTTTGTCCATCTAGTGTGACCGCCCACTAGATGGACCCACGACATCAAACGAGTCGCAGAGGCGCTGCATGCAGGCAGCGCAAGACCGAGGCCTGTAGAAGTCCATGCAAGAGACCTTTGTTCAACAGTGGACGTCTATCTATATATATCTATAGTCTATACTTATAACTATATGTATATATATATATAATATATATATCAGCATTAGCAACCCATCAACGGCTCACTACTGTGCGCAGGTCTCCTTTCAGAGAAGGGTTATAGGCCATAGTCCACCACGCTGGCCCAATGCGAATTGGCGGACTATATATATATATATATATACACACATCAAAAGTGTCTAGGGATCAACATATATTTTTGCAATAACTTTTCTCCTGATTGATATTAATTAAAATTTTCTTTAAGGATTCATCAAATAAAGTGTTTTCGTTTGTCACAGTAACGATAAACCAAGTCACCTTTGCATTAATAAAGAAATTTGCCATTTTCCTAATAAAGGGATTTTTGACATTTGAACCACTAACATTAAAGTTCGAAAAAAAGACTGAAATAACAGTTTTCTTTAAAATTTTATTGGGTAACTTAAACAATTAATAATCCGTGTTTCTACCGCGAACACTAACAACACAAGAACATCGGTTTGGCATACTCAAAATGAGTTCATCCAAATCACGCTGTGGAATGGCCGCCCATGTTCGTTGCAACAACAAAAAAAGGTCTTCTTGCCACTGGATACCCTCCATATTCGGCAGAGCTCTTCTCTGTAGCATATCCCATGCATGCTCAATCGGGTTCAAGTCTGGCGACTGAGCAGGCCAGGGCAGGACATTGATGTTAGCTGCGGCGAGAGTCTGTCTTACAACTCTTGCGGTGTGCGGTCGTGCATTATCATGCATTAACTGAAATAAGGGACCGATTTGCACTTGTAGAGGAACGATGACGTCTGATACAATCGTCTCAGCATAAATTTGAGCGTTGAGGTTGCCTCTGATCCAAATCAACTCAGTTCTTCCGCCGATCCAAATACCCGCCCATACCATGATGGTTCCACCACTATAAGGATGGACTTCCTGGCAGGATTTTAATCGCTGATTATGAAATTATGAAATGCACCAAAAAGGATCCATATAAATTTATAAAATCATAAATTTATTACAAAGCCACATCTCAATCTCAAGAAATCCGCATAAAAATGCTTGATCCCTAGACACTTTTGATGTGGTATATATAGTTATAATAAAACTGTAACTAGAAGATTTCTGTACATTTAACATATTTTGCAAATTTTAACCGGGGGATGCTTATTATCGATGCTGAGCGTAAGATTTTTATTTAAGTTTTGTTCTGTCTGCGCATCACGTAAAAACTACTGAACGGATTTAAATGAAATTTTAGTATAGTGGTAGCTGATCGTGTTTATCCCGATAAAACATAAGGTTTCTCCAGGATAGGGGATGAAAGTTTTTGTTGATTTTACTCCATAACTTCGTCTTTGAACCGATTCTAACAATTCTTTTTTAATATGACCATGTATGTATGTATTCTGTCAGACCATGTTTCACATAATTTTGATGAAGATCTGATAATAATTACATCGGAGATAGAGGACATAACTCTTCACGGCTAGCAGCAGGTCACACGCTTATGGGTCAATTTCAACAAAGTGGTATTTTTCTTTCATTTCGGTGGACTTTCGTATTTTAAGTTTTTTTTTTAATTTAAGCTGTAGTATATTATACTTCTTGATTTGATATAGGTTATGCTCTTATGTAATGCCATCAAAATATATCCTATTAAACCTATGTAACTAAATTCGTGTTTGAAATTTGGATGCCACCGAAATGAAACATTCTTTCACCGAAATGAAATAACTAACCACCGAAATGAAATAACTAGCCACCGAAATGAAAGAATGTGTCCACCGAAATGAAAATGCACCGAAAACGTATATAGACAGACAAAATATAGTTAAAACCGTTTACGACGGCATCGTTTAGAACAACATATCGGAATTGACCAACATCAAAGGTCCCGGCTGAATTCTATATGACCACCTTATTAAAAATATCGCTTTTTACGACATCGCTTACTACGTCATACCTGATTAAGCGACTACATTTCACTAATATCTTCGGAGAATGATATCTGTTGGAACGACCAGCTGTATTGTAAACAATTTGAATAGGTAACAATATCCACATCTGGGGCACAATATAATGGTCAATGGCTATTAAGAGCGCAAAGTAAACAAAAACTTGTCGAGATTAGGGTCTTTTGTAATTCTTAGAAACAAAATACACGTGCATGCAGTATAATCAAAGCCCGCTTCTTCATATCCCTCCAGTCAGTCTGTTACTTATCTGTACACAAGACTAACAGAATGTAATGAAACTGAAGTGGAAATGGGCGGGCACATAGTTCGAAGCGTTGATGGTCGTTGGGTCCCAAGGCGCTGGAATAGCGACCCCGCACCGGGAAGCGCAGTGTTGGCAGACTACCAGGTGGACCGATGACATCAAACGAGTCGCAGGGAGCCGCTGGATTTAGGCGTCGTAAGACCGAGGCCTGTGGAAGTCCATGCAAGAGACCTTTGTGCAGCAGTGGACGTCTATCGGTTGATAAAGAAGAAGAAGAAGAAGAACCCTATAAAGAAACTTTAAATCGGATTAGATTTGACGGAGTATGGAGTAAAATAAACAAAAATTTTCATCTCATATCCCGGAGGTACCTTATTGTTTATAAGGATAAAATCTTTTATCTTAATAATAATAATATGTTGCATTTTGACCCGGAGTATCAGCTACCTATTAACTACAGTCAAAACCTGTTACAACGACATCGAAGGGACTAGTCATATTTTGTCGTAAAAACCGATAGTCGTAAAAGCCTGTGATGTTTTCGAGGTACAAAGTATTTTTTATGAAGTGGTAATATTGAATGTGTGGGTATAATATATATATATATATATATATATATATATATATATATATATATATATATATATATATATATATATCTATCTTTCTTTTTTTTTTCTTTATCAACCGATAGAGGTCCACTGCTGGACAAAGGTCTCTTGCATGGACTTCCACAGGCCTCGGTCTTGCGCCGCCTGAATCCAGCGGCTCCCTGCGACTCGTTTGATGTCGTCGGTCCACCTGGTGGGGGGTCTGCCAACACTGCGCTTCCCGGTGCGGGGTCGCCACTCCAGCACCTTGGGACCCCAACGACCATCAGCTCTTCGAACTATGTGCCCCGCCCATTTCCACTTCAGTATCGCGACTCGCTTAGCTATGTCGGTGACTCTGGTTCTCCTACGGATCTCCTCATTTCTGATTCGATCCCGCAGGGACACTCCGAGCATAGCTCTCTCCATCGCCCGCTGAGCGGTCCTGAGCCTACTTATGAGGCCCTTAGTTAGCGACCATGTCTCGGATCCGTAAGTCATCACTGGCAACACGCACTGTTCGAAGACTTTAGTCTTCAAGCACTGAGGAATTTTGGACGAGAAGACATCTCGGAGCTTCCCGAACGCTGCCCAGCCGAGTTGGATTCGGCGGTTGATCTCTTTCTCGAAATTGGACCTACCTAGCTGGACTGTGTGTCCCAGGTAAATATACTCGTCGACAATTTCGAGTGCAGAGTTCTCAACAATTACTGGGTGGAGCGGTGCATGAGCATTGGACATGATTTTCGTCTTGCTCATGTTCATTTTCAGGCCCACCTGTTGAGAAACCCTGCTGAGATCGTTGAGCATTGTATTGAGGTCTCTCAGAGTCTCTGCCATGACTACTATGTCATCGGCAAATCGCAGGTGAGTGATGTACTCGCCGTTTATGTTGATGCCAAGCCCGTTCCAATCCAGAAGCTTAAAGACGTCCTCCAACGCAGCGGTAAAGAGCTTCGGGGAGATAACGTCTCCCTGTCGCACTCCACGCTGCAAGTGGATTGGCCTCGTAGTCTGGTCCTGTATACGTACTGACATTGTGGCGTTTTCATACAAGCACTTCAACACTTGTATATACCGGTAGTCAATCCGGCATCTCTGCAGCGACCTCAACACAGCCCAAGTTTCCACCGAATCGAAGGCTTTCTCATAGTCCACAAACGCTAAGCAAAGTGGCCGGTTATACTCTTCCGTCTTTTGTATAACCTGCCGCAGCGTATGAATGTGATCTATGGTACCAAAGCCTTTTCGGAATCCGGCTTGTTCGGGAGGCTGGAAGTCGTCGAACCTACGAGCGAGACGATTCGTAATGACTCTCGAGAACAACTTATAAACATGACTCAACAACGAGATGGGTCTATAATTCTTCAACAAGGTATTATCACCCTTTTTGAAGAACAGAACCACCACGCTCCTGTGCCATGCTTCCGGCGTTGTGCCCTCGTGGATGACGGAATTGAACAATCGCTGAAAGATCTTAAGTACCGGTTTTCCACCCGCTTTCAGGAGTTCCGCAGTGATTCCGTCATCACCTGGCGCCTTGTTGTCCTTGAGCTGTTTGAGAGCCATTCTAATCTCGTATAGGCTGACGTCCGGGATATCTTCGGTATAGTGTCGGGTCAGTTTGGCTCTGGGATCTTTCGCCAAATCTTCAACAGGTTTTTGTGTCGTGGTATATAACTGTCCATAGAACTTCTCAACCTCTCCCAAGACCTCAGGTCGAGAAGAGACGAGACGGCCGTCATCAGTTTTCAGCCGCGTCAGCTGGCTCTGTCCGATAGACAGATCTCTCGCGAACACTTTTGAGCCTTTGTTCCGCTCAATGGTATCTTTAATACACTTGGTATTAAAGACACGGAGGTCGCGAGTTTGTGCCTTAGAGATCTGCCTATTAATCCGCCGGTAGGCAGCCGCATCTACCGATGACTGCAGCCTCATCTCTTGTCTCTCCTTCATTAGCTTGAGAGTATGGTCAGAGAACTTTTCGGTTCTTTTCCTGCGATGGGTCTTAAAGAATTTAGACCCCACAGTATGGACAGTTTCCACGAACCTGTTGTTTAGATCGTCCACAGAAACGCAGTCTGCTAGGCACTCGAACCGGTTCTGCAGTTCGAGTTGGAAGTTTTCGGGATTTTGGATATGAGCACGAGAAGGTCGGAGAGTGGACTTCACCAGTCTGGCCCTTTCCAGCTTTACATTAATATTCAACGTGCCTCTTACCATCCGGTGATCGCTACCGGTTTTCACCCTATTGATCACAGAGACATCATTGAATATATGCCGCTTGGTCGACATAATGAAGTCGATCTCATTTCTCGTGGAACCATCAGGACTCAACCATGTCCATTTTCTGTGTGGCCGCTTCCTGAAGAAGGAGTTCATCATAAAGAGGCCCTCCTTCTCCATGAAGTCGGCCAACATTTGGCCCCTTTGGTTCCTTCGCCCATACCCAAAATGCCCCACTCTCGTCTCTGCACCGCTTCGTTCGCCCAGCCTTGCATTGAAATCCCCCATCACAACACTGTAATGAGTGGCAGAGGCGTGTATGGCTTTTGATATATCCTCATACAGCGCCTCTACCTCCTCGTCAGAATGTGTCGATGTCGGTGCGTAGACCTGTATAACCTTCAGCGAATACCGTTTGATGATTCTGAGTATGAGGTACGCTACCCTACTCGACACACTCTTGACTTGTACAATGTTGTTGACGAGGGACTTGTGGACGATGAACCCGACACCACCCTGGGACTGTTGATCGCCCTCCCGGTACTAAAACAAGTTGCCGGAATTGAGGATTATCGAGTCCTCCCCCTCTCTTCGGACTTCAGACAATCCTATAATATTCCAGCGCAACTTGCTCACTGCTTCTTCCAGCTCGATGATCTTCTCGTCGGTCCTCAAAGTGCGTGAGTTATACGTCACCAGGTCCAGTCGTCGGGGTTGGCAGCGGAATCTCGTCCGGAGATTCTTAGCACCCCCTGCCCCGCCATTACCGTGACCGCTGCCAGGGTCAGGAATAGCGAGGCCGCCGGGAACTAGGGGCCATGGTTTTCTGCGATTATCCATTAAGGTTTTGCCCATAATGACCACGCTGGGCAGGCGTGTTGGTCATCGCAGGGCTAGACTGATCGCACCGGTGTCGCTGCTGCCCGACACCGGCCTGTGCCATTTGCTCAGTCTAGCCAGTATGAAATGGTTATACCGAAATTTGTCGGTCGTCATAGCCTCGTCAGTAGACTAGCAGGGGGCACCACGGGCAGGTGAGGTTGACGTTTGGAGCGCTAGATGGAGTTGCGCTCCCTTACCCCCCTTATATATATTATTATTAATATATATATAGCTGCTGGGGCTGATTCACTGACTGATTCACTGATTCACTGATTCACTCACTCATTGATCACCTCTCCTGTAAAATTTTGTATGAAAAATTTTTTTTTCACCGATGGTTTCGTATAGAGGACAAAAATTCATTCGGAGGAAAAATATGGAGAGAGCTGATGATTGAGGATTTCGGAGACGGGTGAGGAGCACGGCCAGGGTATTGAAGATAGGTGGGGTGTGCTCAAACAAAAGTCACTCGGAACTTCATCCAATTCGCAGAGAGTTGAAAAAAAATTCCAAAATGGCGGATTCAAGATGGCGGCCATACAAATTTCGTCGGTGTCTATCTCGGAGAGTATAAAAGATGCAAGAGTGCTTCTTTGGCAAAAGATGATCAGGGCACGAAGGTCTACTTGATGAATAGAAAAAAAAAATCAAGATGGCGGAATTTTTTTTCTCCATACAAAATATATGGCGAATATTGAATAGACTAGAAGCTGAGAACTATGCAAGACTTTGATACGGTTCCTTTTCAAAATTTGTTTTTATAAAAGACTGATATAGAAAGACTTCTCATTCTGACAAATGATGAGATATGATGATTGAGGGTTTGGAAGGTGGGTGAGGAGCACGGCCAGGGTATTGAAGATAGGTGGGAGGTGCTCAAACAAAAAATACTCGAAACCTCATCCAATTGGCAATGAGCTGAAAAAAAATTCAAAATGGCGGATTCAAGATGGCGGCCATACCAATTTCATCGGCATCTATCTCGGAGAGTATAAAAGATGGAAGATTGGTTATTTGATAGAAAATGATCAGGACCTGAAAGTCCACTTGACGATAGAAAAACCGCGGTCCGCTTGCGGGCCGCGCACCCACGCGCCCTACTAGTTATAATATATATAGCTCGATTACCACTGACACACTCACTGACTGATTCACTCATTGACAGGGTTGTTCTCCTAGAAGGAGACGGAAATCGATATAATGATGTTCGGGAGATGTGTTCGGGGGGGGGGATTCGAGTTGGGGAAAATTATGACATTTCGGAAAAACAAGATGGCGGCCGAGGTGAATCTTGCAACTCTTTTGTTTTCCGACCGATTTCTTTGAAATTTTGGATTATTGTAGAAATTAGTAAACAATTAACAGAAAAAGTGAAAAAAATTAAAAGAACAAGATGGCGGCCGAGCTGTGACGTCTCAAATTTCCGACCCCTCTCCTGGAAAATTTTGTATGAAAAAAAATTTTTTTACCCATGGTGTCGTATAGAGCTCAAAGAATGTGACTCGGAGAAAGGTGGCGAGAGCTGATGAGTGAGGAGTTCGGAGACGGGCGAGGGGCACGGCCAGGGTATACAAGATAGGTGGAGGGTGCTCGACCAAATGTCATTCGAAACCTCGAGCAGTTGCCAGTGAGTTGAAAAAAAATTCCAAAATGGCGGAAAAAAAATGGCGGCAAATTTTGTCCGTCTCTCTCTCGGAGACTATAAAAGATGGAGGAGCGGTTTCTCGACAAAAGATGATCAAAACCCGGAGGTCTACCTGGTGAGTAGGAAAAAGATTCAAGATGGCGGATTTTTTTTTTCCATACAAAATGTATATGGGGAATATTGAAGGGACTAGAAGTTGGGAACTATGCAAGACAATGAGTTTGATAGGTTCATAGGGCTTTTTTCTTTTTCTTTTTTTTCATTTTACATTTGCTTTTTTTCTTTTTTTTCTTTTTTTTTTTTTCTTTTTTTTTCTTTTTCATTTGTGAATGAGGAGCACGGCCAGGTTATTGCAGATAGGTGGGGTGTGCTCGAACAAATTTTTTGGCAAAAGATGACCAGAATCCGAAGGTCTACTTGATGAGTAAAAAAATTGCGGTCCGCTTTAGCGGGCCGCGCACCCAAGCGCCCTACTTGTAGTAATAACACTTCCCGCGAGCTGCTTTAGCAGCTCGCGCACCGAGCGAAATAAATAAAGCCGAACAATCGCGGTCCGCTTTAGCGGGCCGCGCACCCACGCGCCCTACTTGTAGCAATAACACTTCCCGCGAGCTGCTTTAGCAGCTCGCGCACCGAGCGAAATAAATAAAGCCGAACAATCGCGGTCCGCTTTAGCGGGCCGCGCACCCACGCGCCTTACTTTTAGTAAAACACTTCCCGCGAGCTGCTTTAGCAGCTCGCGCACCGAGCAAATGCTAGTAATATATATAGCTCGATTACCACTGACTCACTCACTCATTGACAGGGTTGTTCTCCTAGAAGGAGACGGAAATCGATATAATGATGTAGGGGAGATATGTCCGGGTGGGGGATTCGAGTGGGGAAAAATTATGACATTTCGGAAAAACAAGATGGCGGCCGACGTGAATCTTGCAACTCTTTTGTTTTCCAACCGATTTCTTTGAAATTTTGGTTTATTGTAGAAATTAGTAAACGATTAACAGAAAAAGTGAAAAAAATTAAAAAAACAAGATGGCGGCCGAGCTGTGACGTCTCAAATTTCCGACCCCTCTCCTGAAAAATTTTGTATGAAAAAAATTTTTTTCACCCATGGTGTCGTATAGAGCTCAAAGAATGTGACTCGGAGAAAGGTGGAGAGAGCTGATGAGTGAGGAGTTCGGAGACGGGCGAGGGGCACGGCCAGGGTATAGAAGATAGGTGGAGGGTGCTCGACCAAATGTCATTCGAAACCTCGAGCAGTTGCCAGTGAGTTGAAAAAAAAATCCAAAATGGCGGAAAAAAAATGGCGGCAAATTTTGTCCGTCTCACTCTCGGAGACTATAAAAGATGGAGGAGCGGTTTCTCGACAAAAGATGATCACAACCCGGAGGTCTACCTGGTGAGTAGGAAAAAAATTCAAGATGGCGGATTTTTTTTTCCCCCCATACAAAATGTATGGGGAATATTGAAGGGACTAGAAGTTGGGAACTATGCAAGACATTGATTTTGATAGGTTCATAGGGCTTTTTTTCTTTTTCTTTTTTTTCATTTTACATTTGCTTTTTTTCTTTTTTTTCTTTTTTTTTCTTTTTCTTTTGTGAATGAGGAGCACGGCCAGGTTATTGCAGATAGGTGGGGTGTGCTCGAACAAATTTTTTGGCAAAAGATGACCAGAATCCGAAGGTCTACTTGAT